>CAKNYM010053140.1:789783-812910 GCA_932195095.1 Andricus curvator | reverse complement strand
CCCCACCAAAGTAAAGTAACACAAAATTATCTTAGAACAGAAGAAATAGCGTGATTTTTCATGGAAATAGGGGAATGATAGGAGATTAAATTCCTTGATTAAATTAATGTAGATACCATATTCAATTCAATATGAACCCTAGCAAATGTATATTTGTTTTCTCAGAGAGGAAGCATTAGTTACTTTTCTCAATAATAGACAAACCAAAGTCTTCATTTTGATCAATTTAAAAATAGAAATTTACAAAATAATACAAAAAAATTTTTAAATACAAAGACGAATCAGACAAACAAAATTTGTATTCGAAACGATGATTTTTCGAGCTGGAAAAGGGAACGGAAAAGTTCTGTCGCACCCTATCCCTTTCCCAGCTTTATGATTTCTTTACAAAAATTGACAGAATTATTTTATTTGAAAATTAATGATCAAAAAGTATTTTCTATCCGTGCGTCAACTTTGAATTATGTCGATGAAAAATGTTTTTCTGTTTGAAGCAGATGATTCAAATATTATAAATGAGCATAACTTCTTTAATCTTCAATAAAGTGTATTAATATTAGAGATCAATCGATTTGCCTCGAATCAAGGAATCTTTTCCGTTCTTGCATCAACTTTCAATTATCAGAATGAGAACATTTTTACTATAAAAATAGTTTTTAATATAATATAAATGGCCATAACTTCCCTAATCTTTGATAAAATGTATTAATATTATAGGTCAATCGATTCGCTTCGAACCAAGGAATCTTTGAAGTTTTTGCATCAATTTTGAATTATGTTAATGAAAAAGGTTTTACTATAAAAAACCATATTTTTAAATATTATGCATTACCATAGCTTCCTTACTCTTCAATAAAATGTATCAATGTTATAGATCCATCGATTCGTCTTGAATCAACGCAACTTTTCTGTTTTTGCATCAACTTTGAGTTATGTTGATGAAAAAAGTTTCACTATAAAAACCCGATTTTCAAAATATATTAATAACAAAACTTCCCTACACTTTAATAAAATCGATTAATATTTAGGTCAATCGATTCGTCTCGAACCAAGGAATCTTTTATATTCTTGCATCAACTTTGAATTATGTTAATTAAAAAAAGTTTCACTATAATAACCCGATTTTCAAAATAAATTAATTACCATAACTTCCCTACTCTTTAATAAAGTATATTAATATTGTAGGTAAATCGATTCGACTCGAACCAAGGAATCTCTTATATTGTTGCATCAACTTTAAATTATGTTTGGGAAAAAAGTTTTATTATAAAAAACCGTTTTTTCAAATATTATGCATTACCATATCTTCCTTACTCTTCAATACAATGCATTAATTCTATAGGTCAATCGATTCGTCTCGAATCAACACATATTTTCTATTCTTGCATCAACTTTAAATTATGAGAATGAGAAAATTTTCAGTATAAAAATCGATTTTAAAAATATATAAATCACCATAACTTCTCTACTCTTTAAAAAATGTATCAATATTGTAGGTCAATCGATTCTTCTCGAACCAAGGAATCTTTTACATTCTTGCACCAACTTTGAATTATGTTGAAGAAAAAAGTTTTACTATAAAAAACCGTATTTTTCAATATTATGAATTACCATAGCTTCCTTACTCTTCAATAAAATGTATTGATATTATAGGTCAATCGATTCGTCTTGAATCAACACATCTTTTCTGTTCTTGCATCAACTTTGAATTATGTTAATGAAAAAAGTTTTTCTATAAAAAACCAATCTTCAAAATATATTAATTACCATAACTTCCCTACTCTTTAATAAAATGTATTATTATTATAAGTCAATCGATTCTTCCTGAATCAACACAACTCGTATATTCTCGCATCAAGTTTAAATTATAAGAATGAGAAAATTTTTACTATAAAAATCGATTTGAAAAATATATAAATTACCATAACTTCCCTACTCTTTGATAAAATGTATTAATATTGAAGGCCAATCGATTCGTCTCGAATCAAGGAATGTTTCATATTCTTGCATCAACTTTGAATTATGCTAATGAAAAAAGTTTTATTAAAAAAAAAAACAATTTTCAAAATATATAAATTACCATAACTTAACTACACTTCAATAAATGTATTAATAGTATAGGTCAATCGATTCGCCTTGAACCTAGGAATCTTTTATATTTCTGCATCAACTTTATATTATGCTAACGAAAAAAGTTTTACGATAAAAACCGTATTTTTAAATATTATACATTACCATAGCTTCCTTACTCTTCAATAAAATGTATTAATATTATAGTTCAATCGATTCGTCTCGAATCAACACATCTTTTTTGTTCTTGCATCAACTTTGAATTATGTTAATGAAAAAAGTTTCACTATAAAAAACCAATCTTCAAAATATATTAATTACCATAACTTCCCTACACTTCAATGAAATGTATTATTATTTAGGTCCATCGATTGGTCCCGAATCAAGAAATCTCTTATATTATTGCAAAAACTTTGAATTATGCTAATGAAAAAAGTTTTACTATAAAAAACCGTTTTTCAAAATATATAAATTACCATAACTTCCCTACACTTTAATAAAATGTATCAATATTCTAGGTCAATCGATTCGCCTCGAATCAAGGAATCTTTTATATTCTTGCATGAACTTTGAATTATGCTGAAGAAAAAAGTTTTATTATAAAAAACCGTGTTTTCAAATATTATGCATTGCTATGGCTTCCTTACTCTTCAATAAAATATATCAATGTTATAGGTCAATCGATTGGTCTTGAATCAACACAAATTTTCTATTTTTGTATCAACTTTAAATTATGAGAATGAGAAAATTTTTACTATAAAAATTGATTTTAAAAATATATAAATTACCATAACTTCCCTACACTTTATTAAAATGTATTAATATTAGAGGTCAATCGATTCGTCTCGCACCAAGGAATCTTTTATATTATTGCATCAACTTTGAACTATGTTGACGAAAAAAGTTTTACTATAAAAAACCGTATTTTTCAATATTATGAATTACCATAGCTTCCTTACTCTTCAATAAAATGTATTGATATTATAGGCCAATCGATTCGTCTCGAACCAAGGAATCTTTTATATTCTTGCATGAACTTTGAATAATGTCAGAGAAAAAACTTTTCCTATAAAAAATCGCATTTTCAAATAATATGTATTACCATAACTTCCCTACTCTTTACTAAAATGTATTATAATTGTAGGTCAATCGATTCGTCTCAAACCAAGGAATCTTTTATATTTCTGTATCAACTTTTAATTATGTTGAAGAAAATAGTTTTACTATAAAAAGCGTTTTTCAAGATATATAAATTACCATAACTTCCCTACACTTTGATAAAATGTATTGATATTATAGGTCAATCGATTCGTCTCAAACCAAGGAATCTTTTACATTCTTGCATCAAATTTGAATTATGTTGAAGAAAAAAGTTTTACTATAAAAAACCGTATTTTTCAATATTATGAATTACCATAGCTTCCTTACTCTTCAATAAAATATATTATTATTTAGGTCAATCGATTGGTCCCGAATCAAGGAATCTCTTATATTCTTGCATCAACTTTGAATTATGCTAATTAAAAAATTTTTACTATAAAAACCAGATTTTCAAAATATATAAATTACCATAACTTTCCCACTCTTTGATAAAATGTGTTAATATTATAGGTCAATCGATTCGTCTTGAAAACACTGACACACACACACACATGTGGACAGTTGCTTAGAACATTGTATTAGACATTTGTAAATGGAGAAAGGTTTAATTAAATGACAGGCCTCACAGTCCCAATGGAATTTAGTATAGGGACCAAAGGGTACTTTTTGTCACGCTCATAGGGTACTTTTATCCCATTCAAAGGGTAAAAAATTCAAGATAAATTCATGAACTTCAAAACAATTCAAGTTAAATTCCAAAGAAATTGAATGAATTGGAAGCAATTTGAAAATATGAAAAAACCTCATTGAATTCAGTTAATTTGCAATAAGCTTAGAAAAATTTAAGGGAACTCAAAAGAATTTGATGAAATGCCTAAGAATTTAAGCTGAGGTTGAAAGACTTTAGGATCAATCAAATAAAAACTTTAACAAATTCAAAAAATCCCCTGAATTCAATAGAATTGAGTGCATTCAGAAGAATGCAAGTAAATTTAAAAAAATAAATAAAGAGAATTCCAAAGAAAGTAAAAGATTTCATGGTGAATTAAAAAAAAATTCAAATCTTTGAAAATATACTAATTGATAACCAAAGGAGTGACTAATGACTACAAAATAATTGAAGTTAAATTCAAAACAATTCAAATGATTTGGAAAAAATTTTGCACATCGAAAAAATTCCATTGATTAAAATAAAAGAGTGAATATAGAGGAATTTAAGGGAAATGAGAAGAATTCGATGAAATTCATAAAAAATCAAACTGAATTTAAAAAAAAGCTAATTCAAAACAATTTAAGCATATGAAAAAATTCATTGAATTGATTAAGTTTGAAACTTGAAATAAGTTTAGAAAAATTCAGGAGAATTTAAAAGAATTTGATGAAATGCCTAAGAATTTAAGGTGAGTTTTAAAGACTTCAAGATGAATTAAACATAAACTTTTTAAAAATCCATTTGAGTAAATTTAGAAGAATTCAGGATAAATTAATAAGAATTCAGGGATAATTCCAAATGAATTGCAAAAAATATTTGAAAATGTCTTCAAATCTTTAAAACCCTACGAAATCGCTCACTTTTTGTGAATAAATTCTTTAATGAAATCCATTAAAATATTAAAGTCCTTTAAAATTATTAAAACCCTTGGAAATCCCTTGAAATTATTTAAATCTATTGGACAAACCTTGGAATCTTTTTAAATTTTCCAAAATATTCAAAATCCTTTGAAATTATTTGAAAACCCTTGAAACTTTTAAAAACTTTTAAAAATTCTTGAGAATTTTTAAAAATACTCTAAAATCTTAAAAATTCCTTCAGAACATTGAAATCTACTAAAAATTTCTCGGAATCTTTGAAAATACTCTGAAATATTTCCAAAAAAATCAGGACAATTCAGAAATAGGTACAGACCTAGATTGAATAGTAATTACCCATTTACAACTTTTGAGAAGATCCAAACTTAATTTAAAACTGGAAAAGATTTTGAAAAATACAAAACTAAATTTAGATTTTTGAAAATTTCCAAATAAAATTTTGAAGCTTTCTAAGGATCTTTAAAGGTTTTGAGAAAATAAAAAAATGTTCTCACCTTTGCTGAGAAAGGTTGAAATAATTTTTTATTTTGAAAAATGAATTTTAAGAGAATATTTAAAAAGATTTAAAAAAATTGTTGAATAATAAATAACAATTGAACAATTATTAATTTGGAAAATAATCGAGTAAGTTTAAAATATACTTAGAAGTTTTGAGAAGATTCCAAAATAATTTAAAACTTGAAAAGATTTCAAAACATTTAGAACACAATCTCGATTTATGCGGATATCGAACACAAAATAAACTTTTTAAGCATTTTGAAAGGTTTTAAATGAATGAAAAATTTGTATTGAAATTCCTAGAAAAATTAACAATAATTTGTTTTGAAAAATTAATTTAAAAAGAATATTTAATAAGATTTCCAAAATTTTCAAAAAATTGTAGTGAATATTCGAGTTCCAAGATAATAAAATTATTATTAGATTCCTGGAAAATTTTTTAATGATTTTTTTAAAACTGATTTTGAAGAGAATATTTAAAAAGATTTCAAAACAAATTTTCTGCCATAAAAGATAAATTTTCAATCCAAAAAGCCGAATTTTTAACATCAACCAAAAACAGTTGACTCTCCAAGCCAAAAGGGCGATTTTTTCAAAAAAAAAGATGATTTTTTAACCAAACAGTTGAATTTTAAACTAAAAAATATTCTTTGAAATTTTGAATTTTTCAATAAAATCCCTGAATTTTCAACAAAATAGTTGCTTTACAACTTATAGAGAATATATTTTCAGATCAAGAAATTAATTTTTACCAACAAAAAAATTTAATTGAAAATGAAGTTAAATTTTCAATCAATGAAAAATCCAAAGAGGATTAATTTTCAACCAAATAGTTGAATCCTGAATCAAAAAGATAGAATTTTTAAACCGAAAATTTTTTTGTTTTCAACTCAAGCACTTAATTTTCTATCAAATAGTTTAATTTTTTACCAAATTGTTGAGTTTTCAAGCCAAAAAGACAAATTTTCTACAAAGAAGTTAAATTTTCAACAAAAAATGTGAATTTTCAACAGAAAAGTTAATTTTTAACCAAATAGTTTTAATTTTGACGTTCTTTCTAAAAGACCTTTAACACAACAGAGCAAAAACAAATACTTAAATTTTCCTCTAAAAAATATGAATTTCCAACGAAAAATGGAATAGTTAATCTTTTAGTTGAAAAAATTAATTTTCAACAAAAGAAATGGATTTTTAAGAAAATAGTTCAATTTTCAACATAACTGATGAATTTTCAACTAAAATGATAAATCTTCAAGAGGAATGGTTAAATTTAAAACCAATAAGATGATTTTTCAAATAAAACAATGAATCTTCAACTGAAATAGTTGAATTTTCAACAACAAAAAATTAATTTTTACTAAAAAAGATAAATTGTCAATCAAAATTTGAATAATTAAATTTCAAGTTCAAAAAATTAATGTTCAACCAAGCAGCAAAATTTTCAACTAAAAATATGGAATATTCAATCAAAATAAGTTAAATTTTCAGTTAAAAAAATTACTTTCCACAAAAAAAAACCTAACTTTCAACAACAACTGAAATAGTTGAATTTTTGACCAAGAAGATTAATTTCTACCAAAAAAGATGAATTTTTAACTAAAAAAGATTATTTTTCAACCAAAAATTGAATAATTAAATTTTTAATCAAAAAATGAATGTTCAACCAAATAGATCAACTTTTTACTAAAATTATGGAATATTCAACTGGAATAATAGTTACATTTTCAGTTCAATTCAATAATAATTTTTAACCAAAAAAGAAATAAATTTTCAATAAAATAGTTAAATTTTCGGCAAAAAATTATTCTCATCCAAAGAAAAAAGAAGTTTTTAATCAAATAGCTGAAATACTTTAATTTTTGACCGAAAGGAAGAATTTTTGAACAAAAAGATAAACTTGAAAAGAAAAAGATAATTTTTTACCAAAAACATCGGTTTTTAACCAAATATGTGGATCTACAACGAAGTAGTTGAATTTTCAATTTAAAAAAACAATAAATTTTCATCCAAATTGTTGAATTTTGAACACGAAAAGATCAATTTACAACCAAAAATGGACATTGAAATTTTCAGTTGAAGGAATTAATTTTCAACCAAACTGATGAATTTTCAACCAAAATAATGAATCTTCAACTGGAATATTTGAATTTTATGCAACAAAAAAATGAATTTTCAACCATAATGATTAATTTTCTACAAAAAAGAAGAATTTTTCACAAAGTACATACATTTTTAAACAAATAGTTTAATTTCTGAATAAAAAATATCAATTTTCAATAAAATAGTTGAAATTTCTACTGGAATGTTTAAATTTTTAGTTAAAAAATTGATTTTCAACAAAGTAGTTACATTTTCAACCAGAGATGTTATTCTGAATTAAAATTATGAATCTTCAACAAAAAAAAAAATTTTCAATAAAAGAGTTTAACTTTTAACCACGTGACTGTGACCACGTGGCGACTGTAGACAAAGTAAAAATCACTTTTCTGAATTGACCAAAATGATTAAAATAATAAAAACTTGAATTTTTCTGCGATCAGAAGTAAATTCCGGGTTTTCAAATTACATTCGCGGTCAACAAAGAAATGAATTTTTAACTAAAGTTCAACCACTAAACCAAAATATGAATTTTTTAAAAAGAAGATTAATTATCTGAAAATGGAATAGTTGAATTTTCAACCAAAGAGACGAATCTTCAACCAAGATATTAATTTTTGACCATTTTTAATCAAGTAGTTGCATTTTTGAGCAAAAAAGATGACTTTTTAACAAAATAGTTTCATTTTGCACATGAAAAGTTACATTTTCTACCATTTTTCTACTTTTTAGCCAAAAATATTTCGTTTTTCAGCTAGCGAATTTTGTTCAATTCGCTTCAATCAGTTCTGTTTCACTTGGGAGAGTTACAACGCCAGCGCTACCCTGGCGAAAGTTTCGGATAGGAATTCATTCCTAATCAATCTGAAGTCATCCGAATCATTCCGGAATCTGTATCCGAACCAATTTGAGTTAATCCGTGCCAATCCGAAACAGTTCTACATTTCGTTCGATGGAAATCATTTAAACATTAATCCGACTCAATCCGATTCAATCGGAACCAAATTTTCGATCCGAATGAATCCGAACTCGGATTGATCTGAACCGATTCTCAATCCGAATGAATCCAGTTCAATCCGAACTCGGATTCATTCGCATCGAAAATCGGTTTAGGTCAATCTGAGTTCGGATTCATTTGGATTGAAAATTGGGTTCCGATTGGACCGGATTGAGTCGGATTAATTTTTAACCGATTTGGATTTAACGAAATGTAGAACTTTTTTCGGATTGCTTTGGATTGATTCGGCTTGGTTCGGAAACAGATTCCGGAACAATTCGGAATGAATTCATATCCGATACTTTAGCCAGGGTATCTAGTTTGAGTTTATTAAACCGATGGAAAATGGCAATTCCACATGTCAGTTGCTTTATACTGAATGGTGTAAAATAAGTTTTGGTTTGCTTAAAATAGTCTAGGTTACTTCATGGAAGATTGCTAGCATGCACAATGTATTATTTGTCATAAACGTCGCATAGCGCAGAAAAAGATAAAGTTTACATCGATTTCAGGTAAATTTGAGGTTATGTACTGAGGACAGTGCTCCCAAAGTATAACCCCTGACAAACTGCGCATGCTTTGTGAAATGCACTACGATTGGTTCGGTCAATCGATTTCAGTACAAACCCAGTATTTCTTCTAGAGCCAACTATCCGAACCAATAATTCTGACTATACGGTACAAACGCAATAACGTAGGTGCTACATTTTCGGAGCACTGCCTGAGATGAAAATATTTTTGGAGTAAACGGGCCACATGATACAGACGATCACCTGACCGCATTGACGCCACTTGCTTCTTTTGAAAACAATTAAAATTCTAAGTACTATTGAAGCAGTTTACTCAAACCGAAAATGTTTTAAATTCCTGTTTTTGTAAAAATTATTTTATGAAAGAGGGTATTTATTAAGGCTGTGTCTAGTCGTCCCGAAAAATTGAGGGAGTTGGAAAAGGGTATGGACTAGACGTCCCGAAAATTCGGGACGACTAGCCAAGCTTATGAAAAATATTGGACTAGTCATCCCGAATTTCGGAAAAGGGGATGGTCTAGTCGTCCCGAAAATTCGGGACGACTAGCCAAGCTATGAAAAATATTGGACTAGTCATCACGAATTTCGGAAAAGGGTATGGACTAGTCGTCCCGAAAATTCGAGACGACTAGCCAAGCTTATGAAAAATATTGGACTATCTAACTAAATATTGGAAATATCCCGAATTTCGGGACGACGAGACACTTCGATTTATTAAAGTATTTGAAGAAAATGAAATTAGATCTTTGGCACTATATGTTTAATTATTCGCGAACGAATTTTTCAAGGCACGCGATAATGATAATTTCGTCAATATTGGATCGGATATATCTGTAGGCTGTAGGGGATATCGAATTGCAGATAGGATGACATGTTGAGTAAAACGAGATCGACGACACACTATCCTATACTAGGATTTTCTCCGCAAGGAAGGCACAATTTTGCAGTTTGCTATTTGTGCATTCAAACGACACTGCTCCCGACTTTCCCTTGAACCCATCTATGCTAATTTCTGCGTCGAACACCGTAAAACCGCAGGCACCGGCCACCACCTACGACCACCAATCGACCTGGACCTACTAGTTTGATTTGTACCTACTTTCACTCTGCTATCTCGCAGACGACGATATTCGAGATAATAAACGTGAAACAAGACTCTCATCGCCATCTAAAGTCTCTGCAAACGCCCCTGAAAACTTTTTTTAATGTTCTTGGATTGTTCTTGTTGTTCCTGTTGACGTTGTTGAGGTTTCATGACTCCATATATCTCTTCATGATCGTTCAGATGCCTGCAATGTTGCTTCGAAAGTCTGGAGAATTTCTCAACTGGCGCATAAACCTTTCCATATTTTCTGCTGAATTCGAAAGTTTTTGATAATGAAATTAAGGCCATATCTATCAGGAATAGGTTCATGTGACATCGCGTCAGTAACTGAAATTATCGCAGATGAATAGTTTTCAATATTTTTTTTCAATTCAAGCACGCCTAGTCTATGGCGATTTTTAAAGGGATTATCAATTTTGTTTTAATTCCAAATCAAAAAGTAAATTCATTTACTTAGGGCTCTATCGGCCTCAAAAGAAAAGGTCTCATTACAATCTCATTACAATACTCTACAACCTTTATATGAGAAAGTAAAATCGAGTGATAATAGTAGTATTGGATGGAAAAAGAATTTTTGACAAGAGTGCCGAAGTAGAATAGGCTTTGTGTTTGGAAACTCAACGACTCAGCTGGTCCTTTTTTAAAAATAAAAACTGCACTTTGCCTTGTTTTTTTTTATCAAGCTGTTCCTGTGGGATGGCTGTGACATTATCGAGGGTGCTCGCCCTCAACACCGAGTCTTCCAAAAGAACAGAGTACCCTCGAATTGAAGGGCGTGTTCCAATTTTATTTCTTTCACGTCAACTCAGGCCTTTTCCAATATAATCTTTCTTATTCTTATGAGAGAACACACGATTTTTTTCTAGCGAAATAGATTTTTAGCTAAAAAAACACAATGCGGAAAATATCAAATACGAGAATTTTATCCAGAACAATCACGTTATGACAGGGTGTCTACGCGATGTATGATTTTAAATTTCCGGACATTTTGTGTTTTTCTCTAAATCAATTGTTAATTTTTCCGGGTCAATTTAAAAGGCTGCATAAGATTTTAATGATTTCAAAAGATTTTTAGAGTTTTTAGTAGATTTCGAAGATTTTTGATTCGGAATAGGGAATTTCGGAAAAGAATTATAATTCTGAGCAGGAAAATCAGATAATTTGTAGGAATATGCGTTACAATTCTGATTTGGAATAGGGATTTTCCTTTTAATTTCCTATTGTATAATCAGAAATAACATTATTTTTATAAATTCCCATGCTATCTCAAAGGTTCTCTATTCCAAGTCAAATAATAATTCATTACGAAAATTCTATGTTGCAAAATCTAAATTATAATTCTTTACGGAAATTGACTCTTCCAAAGTGAAAATTATAATGATTCACGAAAACTCTCTTTTCGAAAGTGAAAATTATAATGCTTGACGAAAATTACATGTCTGAAAGTGCAAATTATAATTTTTTATGGAAGTTGCATGTTCAAAACTCAACATTATCATTCTTTATAGAAATTCTCTGTTCCAAAGTCTAAATTCTGATTCTTCATAAAACTCCCTGTTCCAAACTGAAAATTATAATTCTTTAGTGAAATTACCTCTCTCGAAGTTTAAATTATAATTTTTCACGTAAATTCTCTATTCTAAAGTCTAAATTATAATTGTTTGCGGAAATTAACTGTTCCAAAGGCAAAATATGGAATGCCTGTATAAAATTCTCTGTTCAAAAATCTAAATTATAATTCTTCACAGGAATTCTCTTTTCCGGCTTGAAAATTTGAATTCTAAACGGAAATTCTCTGTTCCAAAGTGAAAATTGTATTTCTGTATGAAAATAACCTGTTCCAAAGTGAAAATTAAAATTCCTCACGGAAATTCTCTGTTTTAGTCTAAATTATAATTCCTTAAAGAATTTCCCTGTCCCAAACTCTAGATTCGAATTCGTTGCGGAAATTGCCTGTCCCACAGTGAAAATTATAATTCTTTACGAAATTCCCTGTTCAAAAAGTCAAAATTATAATTATTTATGGAAATTCCCTATTCCAGAGTGAAAATTATACTTCCTCGTGGAAATTACCTGTTTCCAAGTGAATATTATAATTCCTTACGGAAATTCTCTTTTTCACTCTAAATTATAACTCTTTACAGAATTTCCCTATCCCAAACTCTAGATTCGAATTATTTACGGACATTGTCTGTCCCAGAGTCAAAATTATAATTCTTTACGAATTTCCCTGTTCAAAAAGTCAAAATTATAATTACTTATGGAAATTCCCTATTCTAGAGTGAAAATTATAATTCCTCATGGAAATTACCTGTTCCCAAGTGAACATTATAATTCCTTACGGAAGTTCTCTGTTCCAATCTAAATTATAACTCTTTACAGAATTTCCCTGTCCCAAACTCTAGATTCGAATTCTTTGTGGAAATTGCCTGTCCCAGAGTCAAAATTATAATTCTGCACGAAATTCTTGTTCGAAAAGTCAAAATTATAATTATTTATGGAAATTCCCTATTCCAGAGTGAAAATTATAATTCTTCATGGAAATTACCTGTTCCCAAAGGAACATTATAATTTTGTATGGAAATTCCCTGTTTCAATGTCTAAATTATAATTCTTTACGGAAATTGCCTGTCTCGATCTTATAATTATACTTCTATTAGAAAATTCATTGTTTAATCTAGAATGATAATGCGTTCGGAAAATTCCCTATTCCAAATTAGAATTATGATTTTTACACAAATTCCCTGTTCCAGTTAGAGTAACAAAGTATATGAAATCACTTTTGATTTTATATTAGTACATTCGAAAGTGAAATCCCGCTCACTGAATCTTATTCAAGGTTCTTTCCCGTTGAACAAGATTCGCGGCCTTTTCCCGGTTTTCCCGATTGCCCGGTCAGGCAGACACCCTCTATTAGTATTAATCAATCAAACATAAAGGCGTTATTATAACAGACTGTAAGTACTGTAGGTGAACATCTCATATGTTTTGGAAATAATAGACAGTATCGCGAATGATCGCAATTAGAGATAATAATAAGTGGCTATAAATAAATTTTTGATTTACTCCAGAACATAGACTGAAACCATAAAGCCAAATACTGTGGTTACTGCGCGATAACTGTAATTGCAGACAATTAGGGCGTCCATCTAATTGTGTTATCCTTGATTTCAAGATTATATCAAACTTTTCAGCACGTTTCAGATTTCAAAGATGCCAAATCCACATTTCAAGGCGCGGATGAATTAGTGGCTTCAAATCTTTAATCAAGAAGACGCACAGTGAACATCTCCGGAGAGTCCTTGCGCCACGCTGGTACCTCTAAAAAAAGGTTCTCTAAGTACTTGAAGCCGTTGTTCTTGGTGGTTTGGAATCCTCCTTAAACTGTAGTTTCTCTCCCACCACCTTCCACTACAAATGCATCTATAATCAATAAAACCGTAGTAGCTTGCAACTGCATTTGGATGAATTTATTTTAATTATGTTTTTTGGTTTAATTTAATATTTGCTCTCTTTTTCTTGAGAAAATTCTTCATGCTCGTCCTGAGAGAACCGGACGCGGACGTTGGAATAAATATACGAAGAATGGTCTCCAAGCAAGGATACTTGGTTTACTTGCGTATAAATGTAAAAGACTTGGTTAGTGAACCCGATTGCATGTACTTGTAGGTAAAAGAGGCAACGACCTCGCTTAGTTTCTTGCAGTAGAGATTATTTCAAGATCGATCGCCGATTTCATCCTCATTCGCTTCCTTGCCAGGAAGCCTTCCTCGTATAGTTTAAATTGATATGCTATTTAGATCTCTCGCGAAAGAAAGACTTGGCTTCAGCAAGAACTGGGAAAAAAATTTGGTATGATTAATTACATATTTTTCATTTATTTTATTTTGCAGTCTCTTGGCGCGCGGGGCGCGTATGTTTTTGGACCTCGCACTTCGCGCTTGGATGTATGTTAATCACATTTTGCATGTTCTTTCGATTGTTTTAATAATTATTTACACTTGAATTAAAATTTAGCAAACATCCCGGATAGCACAAAAGTTTCCCTGAGCATTCCTAGAACATTCCAATAGAACGTTCGGAGAATTCCGACAAATGTTCCAGGAAGGTTCCCGGAAATAGATAAATGTCCGCGTATCCAGAAAGGTTCTCAAGGAAGGTTCCGGGGATGCTCGGGAAAAATGTTTACATTATAATATTTTATTTAATATAATGCGTAAATTTTTCTTGAAAATTCCGCAAAAAATATTTCAGGAAGGTTCCCGGAAGTAGGTAAATGTTTGCGTATCAAGGAAGCTTCATAAGGAAGGTTCCAGAAATTTTCGTGAAAAATTTTCGCATTATATTAATTTCATAGAATGCAAAAATTTCACACGAACATTTCGCGAAGGTTCCCGGACGTAGGTAAATGTCCGCGTATCAATGAAGGTTCTGGAAATGTTCGTGAAAGATTTTCGCATCATACAAATTTAATTTATTTATTGAATCAAATTTCTCACTAACATTCCCCGATCCTTCCTTGGGAACCTTCCTGGACACGCGGACATTTACCTACTTCCAGGAACATTCCTGGAACATTTTTCGGAATTCTGCGAACTTTCCATTGGAATGTTTAGGGAAACTTTTGTGCTATCTGGGATATCTCTTTTATACCACAGATTTACTATGAATCCTGCTGATTAATTTTCTACGTAACTATATGGAAAGATACAATTTCTTAAAAATCTGTATGCAGGCTTTGAGATACACATTCTGATCACGATACTCTCGCTTCGCGCTTGATTAGAGAATTATAGAAATGCATACACAGAAAAAACGAAAGATAATGTTTACATCGATTCCGGGTGAAAGATTCACTGCAACAAAATTAACCCTGCCGGTTTCACTTGACACGAATTGAAGATAATTTCCCACTCTGAACCTTGCCTTTTCGACAAGTAGCAAGAATTTCGACACCACATAGTCTAATCTATTCCAGGGAGATTTATAAGCAAGAAAAATGTTTTCTTTTTTTCGTATCGAATCTATCTTCCACCCAAATTTTCTCACTCGAGCGTGACACAGTGGATGACGATACAAAAAATCGAACGCGAGTTTCGTAATGAGAATTTGTTCCTTAAGGCTGATAACGCCCTAATTAAATTAATTTCCCTCCTAATTTGAAATTAAAACAGATTGCAAAATCTCTTTAGAAATGAAGATTTCAAATAGTTTCGTAACATTTGCAAGTGAGCTTTTTTTCGACAAGTAGCAAGAATTTCGACACAACATAGTCTAATCTATTTCAGGGGAGATTTATAAGCAACAAAAATGTTTTCTTTTTCTTTTTTTGGTATCGAATCTATCTTCCACCCAAATTTTCTCACTCGATCGTGACACAGTGGATGACAATACAAAAAATCAAGCGCGAGTTTCGTAATGAGAATTTGTTCCTTCAGGCTGATAAAGCCCTAATTAAATTAATTCCCCTCCTAATTTGAAATTAAAACAGATTGCAAAATCTCTTTAAAAATGAAGATTTAAAATAGTTTCGTAACATTTGCAAGTGAGCTTCTTTAAAATATACATTACGCTATACAGTTTACCCTTTCTGAAGTTTTTAACTTTTTCCCCACTTTTTAATTAGTGAAATAATAATTGATGCAAGTTAACAAAAATAATTGTTCAAACTAATGATTGATGTTCATAACGATCTTCTTTTAGAGTAATTCCAGAAAGTCAAGGGCTTTTCTGTCAGCTTTCCTCTGACTTTTCAATCAGGAACAAATAATAAAGATTATTATTAATATTAATTTGGAAATGGAATGCATTAAAATTCGAGAAAAAATATCTTCGATACAATTGTGGAAATTCAAAACTTGCGAGAGAAGGACGCCGCGCGCTAAGAAAGAAAATATAAAAAATACAATAGATGCTGAAGAAAATGTTAAGATTAAGATTAATCCAGGGCTAAATTTTCTTCTAAGATTCTTCTTTATTCCGTTAATGCGCGACGTTATCGATCGTCTAGAAAGTGACTATTCACTATCTAATTTCGAATTGTCCGGCCAACCAGTGCACCCTTTGTATAATTCGAGTTTCTATCACCCTATTTTGTGTCCAGGGGAACGAAAAGGGGAAAACTGTACATATGGCTTTTCTCGCTCGAGATAAAGCCGCTTTATTACTTTTGTCAGAATTGCACGAGGAAATCAGGCGCCACGTGTTTTTTGAATTACAAAAAAAATCGCTTGTTTTTTTTTTAATCAGAGCACTTTTTTCGAAAAATTAATTTTTCGAATTTTCCTCGCGAACGATGCTAGATGTCATGAAATATTAGGTTCACTTTTCTGCAGAAGGTTTTGGAATTTAAAAAAATGTTTTGTTATGATTTTTTCGTATCTTTCGTTTATAAAAACAAATTCGAAAAATTGGCCAAAAGTTATAGTGATTTAAATAACGATATTGTATGTTTTTGAAAAAGGAGATGAAAAAAAAGTAATGAAATAAAAAAGTTTGATTTTCTCGCCAAAAAATATGATACGCGTGATTATGAAAGAGGATCTACATTTGCGACCAGAGCGAATCAATACGAATTGGAAAGGTGCCAATCAGGAACTCTGCCAGTAATGCATTAAAATACTGTTCTCCAGCTTATACATAAATATTTGAGAAAAGGTCAATGTTCGATCTGAGGTTGTACGATAAACCTGTCCCATTTAAACAAATTAGTGGAACAAAATTATCAAAAATTTTGCAATTATTCCTGAATGTTTCTAAAAATTGTTGATAACAGCAGATTTTAATTTTAATTATTTTTTATTATCAGGAAATAATTTTTTTTCCAATGTTTCGCTAGCAGACTATAATTTGTCAACTTTTTCATACATTCACAGACACGAAAAAAATTAAATTATGGACAAAAAATTTGAATATCTCAGTTTACGAAATGTATAGACTGAAGGAAACAATTAAAAAAGTTGTCCGTACCGGTTACCGAAAAATTAAAAACTGTAGATCTTTGAAGATTTTAATGGATTTTTAAGGTTTTGAGACAATGATTTTTTTTAAGATCTCAGGGAAAATTTACATACATTTTTTTTAAATTAATTTGAAGACAATAGAATAAGTTTAAGCAATATTTAGAAATATTGAAATGATACAAAAATAATTTTATTAAAAACTAAATGTAGATTTTTTGAAGATTTTAAAGGATTTTTAAGGTTTTGAGACAATGATGTTTTTCTTGAGATCTCAGGTAAAATTTACATACATTTTTTCAAAATTAATTCAAAGAAAATAGAATAAGTTTAAGCAATATTTAGAAATCTTAAAAGGATACAAAAATAATTTTATTAAAAACTAAATGTCGATTTTGAACAAAAAATTTAGAATCTTTTCAAGACCTTTGAAGGGTTTCAAGAGAATAAGAAAACTTTCTTAAGATTTCACGGAACATTTTTGATGATTTTCTATTTTACAACACTTATTTTGAAAGAATATTTAAAAATGTTTCAGAACGTTACAAAAGATTTCCAAAATTATTAAAAAAGAATCTGAAAGATTTGAAAGCAATTTTTTTAATTTTTTAAAATTATAGAAAAAAATCGAATCATTCTGACAGATATTTAAAAGTTTTTGAGAAAATTTCGAAAATAATAAAAAATTTCAAAAATTTGATGAAAAATGTAGATTTTTAAAGATTTCGAAATAAAATTGTCAGTCTTTTAAATATTTTGAGAGGATTTAAGATAATGACAGAAATTTCTCAAGGTTCCTGGAAATATTTAAAATGATTATTTATTTTTTTAATGAATTTTAGGATAATATTTAAGAAGATTATAAAACATTACAAAAGATTTCCAAAATCGCCAAAATGAATATGGAAGATTATAAAACAATTGTAGGAAGAATTCAAGTCAGTTTAAAACATACTTAGGAATTTTTTAAATTTTGAGAAGATTAAAAATATTTTTTAGCTTTGAAAGATTTCCGAACGTTATTAAATATTCCTAAAAATTTTCGAAGCCTCAAAAAGTCTTAAATATCTTTTAAACTATTTAATTTTGTTGAAAAGTTATCGTTTTTAATAGAAAATTCATCTTTTTTTTTTTAGATAAATTCGTCTTTTTGGATGAATTCAAATCTATTTGATTTAAAAAAAATATATTTTTAGTTTATTTATCAGCTATTATATTTGTTGTTGAAGATCCATCTTAAGTTTGTTTTAATCTTGAAAAAGGCCATTAATAATACAAAATTTAAATTTATGAAAAAAATGAATTTAAACTGAAGATTAAATTAATAAAATACTTTTTAACTTATAAATGAATTTTAAAAGTTTCTTATAAATATCATTTTTGCTTCTTAATCTTTTTAAGAAATGTGAACTTTATGTAGCTAATAAATTTAATTTTTTAAATAATAAACATATAATTCAAAAAGTTAACATTCCATAAAATTTAAGGTCAGCACATTTTTATTTTTTGAAGCACGCAAACTTTGCATCATTCTCCTTCACAGTTTCGAAATCTGCCTTAGCAAACAAAAATGAGTTTCTTGCCAAATCGTAAACTGAGATCATCCTTAGATTTCAAAAATTTAAATTTAAATTTAAATTAAATTAATTACATTAATTGCATTGGATTAATTTAAACGAAAATTATGCAAAAAATAACATAATTTTTAAGTTTAGTAAATTATTAATTTAATTCAAATAAAATAAATTAAGCGTACCTATAAGTATTTTTTCAATTAAAATAAAACATGAAATCCCACCAAAATATCTGCAATGAAAAATCTATTGATCTCCGCCAACTTTTATCATGTCTAATATGATTTTTCAAATTTTATTTAAAAAAACGTCTATAGAGTATTTTATAAAAAAAGTTTCTTGATATATTATTTGATTGAAAATATTTTTCCCCAAATTTGTATTTAGCAGATTTTTTGCACCGACGAAAGTTTGATGGGATTTCATGTTTAGAAAAAATATAAAACGCAATGTTTTATGTCTGGTATGGCGTTTTAAAATTTATTAACAAATTTTATGTACGGTACTTAATAAAAAAAATTTCGTAATATATTTTATTTAGAATATTTTTCCCAAATTAATTGGCCTTTGATTTCACAACTTCATGTAATTAAGAAAATTAAGAAAATTCAGATAATTATTTAATAATACATTAATCAGTTTTTCCTCTACTATAAGAAAATGAGGGTCTTTTTTAGTCTGGTCATCACCTTGGCTATTATCCTGCATTCTATTGGTGAATATAATTAATAATAATAATAATAATCTCGAAAAAGAGTTCCTCAAAGAGTTCTGAAGAGTTTTCTGAAGACTCCCCATTGGGAAATCTGAGATTTCTCAGTTACTAGCCCCTCAATTTATTCTAAATGGCTATCGCGAGCAAAACAACAAATTTCTGATGACTTTGAAACACTATGACTTGGTCGAAAAAGAGTTCCAAAGAGTTCTCTAAGGAATTCCCGCGCGAAAATCTGACATTTCTCTGAGCCTAGCCCCTCAATTCATTCTAAACGGTTATCGTAAGTGACCCGAAAAATTTCTCATTACTTCGAAACACGATGAATTGATCAAATAAGAGTTCCTCAAAGAGTTCCAACGAGTTCTCTGAAGACTTCCCGCGCAAAAATCTAAGATTTTTCAGTGACTATCACCTCAAGTCATTCTAAACGGTTATCGTAAGTGGCACAACAAATTTCTTATAACTTCGAGACACGATAAATTGGTCGAAAAAGAGTTCCTTAAAGATCTCCAAAGAGTTCTCGCGCGGAAATATGAAATTTCTCAGTTACTTGCGCCTCAATTAATTCTAAATGGCTATCGCGAGCAACGAACAAAATTTCTGATGACTTTGAAACACGATAACTTGATCGAAAAAGAGTTCCTGAAAGATTTTCATAAAGTTATCTGAAGACTTCTTGCGCGAAAATCTAAGATTTTTCAGTGACTAGCCCCTGAATTCATTCTAAACAATAATCGTAAGCGGCACAAAAAATTTCATATGACTTTCAAACACGATGAATTTGTCGAAAAAGTGTTCCTCAAAGAGTTCCAGAGAGTTCTCTGAAGACTTCCTGCGAGAAAATCCTAGATTTCTCAGTGCCAAGACCCTCAAGTCATTCTAAATTGTTATCGTAAGCGCCACAGCAAATTACTGATGACTTTGAAAGACGATAAATTGGTCGAGAAAGAGTTCCTTAAAGAGTTCCGAAGAGTTCTGTGAAGACTTCCCGCGCAAAAATCTAATATTTTTCAGTGACTATATCCCCTCAATTCATTCTAAACGATTATCGTAAGCGGCACAAAACATTTCTTATGACTTTGAAACACAATAAGTTGGTCGAAAAAGAGTTCCTCAAAGAGTTCCAAAGAGTTTTCTGAAAACTTTCCTCGCGAAAATCTAATATTTGTCAGTGCCTATCTCCTCAATTCATTCTAAACGATTATCGTAAGCGGCACAAAAAATTTCTTATGACTTCGAGACGCGATAAATTGGCCGAAAAAGAGTTCCTTAAAGAGCTCCAACGAGTTCTCTGAAGACTTCCCGCGCGGAAATCTAAAATTTCTCAGTTACTTGTCCCTCAATTCATTCTAAATGGCTATCGCGAGCAACGAACAAAATTTCTGATGACTTTGAAACACGATAACTTGATCGAAAAAGAGTTCCTCAAAGAGTCCCGAAGAGTTATCTGAAGACTTCTTGCGCGAAAATCTCAGATTTCTCAGTGACTAGCCCCTGCATTCATTCTAAACAGTAATCGTAAGCGGCACAAAAAATGTCATATGACTTTCAAACACCATGAATTTCTCGAAAAAGAGTTCCCCAAAGAGTTCCAAAGAGTTCTCTGAAGACCTGCCGCGAGAAAATCTGAGATTTTTCAGTTCCAAGACCCTCAATTCATTCTAAACGGTTGTCGTAAGTGGCACAGCAAAATACTGATGATTTGAAACACGATAAATTGTTCAATAAGAGTTTCTCAAAGAGTTTCAAAGAGTTCTTGGAACACTTCCCGCGCGATAATTTGAGTTTTCTCTGTGCCTAGCCACTCAATTCATTATACACGGTTACCGTAAGCGGCAAAAAAATTTCTTTCGACTTTGAAAAACAATAAATTGGTAGAAAATGAGTTCCTCAAAGAGTTCCAAAGAGTTCCAAAGAGTTCCAAAGAGTTCTGTGAAGACTTTCCGCGCAAAAATCTAAGATTTTTTCAGTGACTATCCCCTCAATTTATTCTAAACGGTTATCGTAAGCGGCACAAAAAATTTCATGTGACTTTGAAACACGATAAATTGGTTTAAAATGAGTTCCTCAAAGAGTTCCAAAAAGTTCTGTGAAGACTCCCTGCGCAAAAATCTAAGATTTTCTCAATGACTATCCCCTCAATTCATTCTAATCGGTTATCGTGAGCGGCACAACAAATTTCTTATGACTTTGAAACACGATAAGTTGGTCGAAAAAGAGATCCTCAAAGAGTTCCAAAGAGTGCTTGGATCACTCACCGCGCGATAATCTGACATTTCTCTGCGCCTAGCCCCTCAATTCATTCTAAACGGTTATCGTAAGCGGCAAAACAATTTCTTTCGACTTTGAAACACAATAAATTGGTAAAAAAAAAGTTCTTCAAAGAGTTCCAGAGAGTTTTCTGAAGACTACCCGCACGAAAATCTAGGATTTTTCAGTGCCTATCCCCTTAATTCATTATAAACGGCTATCGTAAGCCACACACAAAATTCCTGATGACTTTGAAACATGATAACTTGGTCGAAAAAGATAGACATTTTTTAATAAATGGCTAGAAAGCTTAGGAAATTGTACGTTGAATGAGCCCTGGTGAAGATATTTCTTATTTTTTAAGGGGAAATATCACAAGCAATGTTTTTTTAAGTCGATATTCATCTCAAGAAATAACCAAAAAAAAAGTTATCAAGTTCTTACCACTTCGTTAATTCTATTGACTGTTTTGAACTCTCTTACCTGCAACAGAAAAGATAATAAGTAATTAAGAAAAGTTTTTGATGTTGTTGAAATAATCTGTATGGCTATCGTGAGTGGCACTAAAAATCACTGATGATTTTGAGATACGATAAATTTGACGAAAAAAAAGTTAGACAATTAAAAAAAAACGGCAGTAAATGGAGTACAAAAATATTATTTTCCTAAACAAAAGCGTTATATTTTAAAAATAGTTAAACATATTCTTTTTTAAAAAAAGGAAAAGGTTGGAAAAGGCTGCGCATCATTATTTGTAAATAAAATCATTGTTTTTTGAGTTAAAACAGGTAGCAACAGTTTTCAACATTCAATAAATCTGAAGATCTGAAACTTCAATAAAAAACAATTAAACAAAACATTTAGTAATTGTGTATTTGTTGATGTAATTTGTTTATAAAAATATCAATTATAAATTTCTAGCATTTCTTATTACTCCGTAATATTTTTAGAAACTTTTGTAGTGTTTTCCGAAAAGAAAGATTTTCTCCTACATGGAAATATCACACTTTGAATATTTTCTGCCAAAGTTTATGAAAATAGGAATTATTCATTAATAGATTTTTTGTTCCTAGGTAACTAAAATATCGAATCACAGCGTTTGTAGTGGATACAAATTTGTTTCCTGTGCACAAATCTCATCTTTGTGTAATTAATTAATTAACGTCCAAATCGTACGAAAATTGTGACCTGCATTCATTTTTGTCTTTGTTTCACCACGGGATACTTGTGCCTCCAGCACAACAACAACATCATCCAGCTATTTCTGTTTTGTTAAATTCCAGCCCACTTCTGGCTGCGAGCTGAAAAAGCTAGATTTCAAGTGCGCTGTACTTGCATGAAAAAGGGCCCCATTAATGCCTGTGTGATATCTAAAAATGTAATCATCTCTTCCTTGTTGCAGAGTTAAGTTTACAGTTCGAATGTTTATCTAATGGCGACCCTATCTCTGGTGTTTCTCGTGGTGAACCTTCTTCTTCTGAAAGACATAATTCTCCTGACAGGCATCTTCCTTCTGCCGAACGTTCTCTTCGTGCCAGGTCCCAGTCTCTTCGTGCCAGGGCCCAGTCTCTTCGTGCCAGGTCCCAGTCTCTCCGTGCCAGGTCCCAGTCTCTCCGTGCCAGGTCCCAGTCTCTTCGT
>CAKNYM010053140.1:706011-781688 GCA_932195095.1 Andricus curvator | reverse complement strand
ATACTTGTAGTTATTTACTACAAGAAACTATCCACCTAGAAACACTACCCGAATCGGGTAGTGTTACGCCTACCCTGAAAGGGAAATAGCTTAATGGTATACAGATAAATTCCGCGAATTCCGTGAATTCCTACAATTCTGCGAATTCCTGAAATTTTTCGAATTCCTGAAATTTTTCGAATTCCTAGAATTCTGCGAATTCCTAAAATTTTTAGAATTCCTAGAATTCTGCGAATTCCTGAAATTTTTCGAATTCCTAGAATGACGTGAATTCCGTGAATTCCTGGAATTCCGTGAATTCCTGGAATTCCGTGAATTCCGCGAATTTCGTGAATTCCTAGAATTACGTGAAGTAAAACAGCGAAAAAATGTTTAGGTGGAATTTACTTTTTGAATAAGGAATTCACGGAATTCAACAAATTCACGTGAATCCATGAATTCCGTGAATTTCGTAAATTAGATGAATTCCGTGAATTTCGTAAATTAGATGAATTCCGCGAATTCTGCGAATTCCTAGAATTCATGGAATGCAACAAATTCATGTGAATCCATGAATTCCATGAATTATGTGAATTCCATGAATTATGTGAATTCCGTAAATTAGATGAATTCCTAGAATTCTGCGAATTCCTAAAATTCTGCGAATTCCTAGAATTCTGCGAATTCCTAAGAATGTTCGAATTCCTAGAATTCCGTGAATTCCTAGAATTCTGCGAATTATTAGAATTCTGCGAATTCCGTGAATTCCGTGAATTCCTAGAATTACGTGAATTCCTAGAATTACGTGAATTCCTTAAATGCCGTAAATTCCCTGAATTCTATGAATTCTGTGAATTCCTAGAATACGGTTACGTAATTTTACAACAAGTCTCAATATTTAATCAATTATTTTTTCAAAAACGGAAATAATACTTAAACGATTTCTGCAATTTTTGTTGATTAAAATTTCAGAGTGTTGAATTTTCACTTTTGAATGGTACAATTTCAGTTTCTGTAGAATCAAACAGTTTTAAATCAATACGTTTAGAATATAAATTTAACTACTTTACCAATTGTAAATTAAAATTGTTGGAACTAAAACAATTTAGAATAGAAGAGCTTATGTACGTTTCATAGAAAAACAGGCTTAACACCTCTATTCTGCGAGATAACGATCATAGAATATATTATATAATCTATTACGAGGCACTAGAATAATCATTAGTTATACTGTTAAAAAAATTATTTATTAGTACATATTAAACAGGTTTGTCTCTACTAGGAAAAAATGAGGATCGATTATACTCTGGTCTTCAACTTCTTAATCGTCCTTAATTCTATTGGTGAATATAATAGTATAATAATATTTATACGTATATATCTATAATTCATAAAAGCTATGTATTTAAGCTAAGTATTTCTGATACGAATTTACAATTTTCAAATTTTTTAATTTATTTCAAACAAAAAAATGTCTTTTCTATTATGAAAGATGGCTTTTTAACAAAATAGTTGAATTTTCAACAAAATAATTAAATTTTGAACACAGTAGTTGAATTTTCAACCTAAAAATATAAATTCCCAACAAAAAGTGCCATAGTTTATATTTCAATCAAAAAACATGAAATTTATACCAAAAAAAAGTTTTGTACAACCAAAAAGACGAATTTTCAACAAATAAATATTTTTCACTAAAGAAGGAAAATTTTACCTAAATTGTTGAACCTTCGAGTCAAAAGAAATTTTTTTTTTTTTTTTACCAAAAAAGAAGAATTTTCAACTAAAAAAGATCAATCTTTAAAAAATGGAAAAGTTACATTTTAAGTTAAAAAATTAATTTTAAACCAAAAAGAGAGACTTTTCCACTAAGCAGTTAAATTTTTAAATAAATACATAAGCCTTCAATCAAAAAACCAAATTTTTAACAATGAACCAAATCTTTCAAATAAAATAGTTGAATGCTCAAGCAAGGAAGAATAATTTATAACCAAAAATTTGCATTTTCATAAAAAAATGACATTTCTACCAAAGCGGCTGAATTCATAAATCAAAAAGATAAATTGAAAAAAATAGTTGCATTTCTGTTAAAAAAGATTTCAGTTGACTTTTTACGATCAAAATATGCATTTTTTAACAAAAAATAAGTTTCTACGAACAAAATTGAATTTTTCATCCCAACAAACAAATTTTTTCTACCAAAAGGGATGAATTTTTAACGAAATAGTTGAATTCTCTACCAAATAGTTGACTTTTTATCCAAGAAAGATGAAATTTATACTAAAACAGATGAATTTTTAACAAAAAAAGGACAAATTTTTTTGTAAAGTTGAACTTTCATCCAGAAAAGCTTTCAGTTCATTTTTTAACAACAAAATATGAATTTCAAACAAAAAGTAAATTTTCATTAACACAGTAGAATTTTCAACCAAAAGTATTACTTTTTAACAAAATAGTTTTATTTTCAACCAAACAGTTGCATTTTTATCCAAGAAAGATGTCATTTCTGCTGAAGCAGGTGAATTTGAAATCACAAAGACAAATTTTCAAAAAGGAGTTTTTCAATTTTCAACCGAACAGTTGCATTTTTATTCAATAAAGATGAAATATTTCTTTTAAAACAGATGAAATAAAAAAAAAACTTCAAAAAAATAGTTAAATTTTCATCCAAAGAAGATTCCAGTTCACTTTCCAATGCCAAAGTAAGAATTGTAAACTATAAGTTAATTTTCTGCTAAATAGTCTAATTTTTAACCAAAAAGTATGACTTTTCAACAAGATTGTTAAATTTGCAACCAAACAGTTGCATTTTTGTCCAAGGAAAATGAAAATTCTACAAAAACAGGTGAATTTTTAAATCAAAATGACAAATTTTCAAAAAAAGAGTTGAATATTCATCCAAAAGGATTTCAATAGACTTTTCTGCAGAAAAATACAAATTTTAAACAAAAAGTAAATTTTCTAGGAAATAGTTGAATTTTCAACAAAACCGTTGCATTTTTGTCCAAGAAAGATGCAACATTTCTACTAAAAAAAGATTAACTTTTAAATTAAAAAGACAAATTTTCAGAAAAAAATATTTTTCATCCAAAAAATATTTCAATTCTCTCTTTCTTGTTGCAGAGTTAAGTTCACAGTTCGAATGTTTGCCGAATGGTGACCCTATTCCTATTGTTCCTCGCGGCGGACCTAATTCTTCTTCTTCTTCTTCAAAAAGACTCAATTCTCCTGAGAGATCTCTTCCTTCTGGTGAACCTTCTCTTCATGCCAGGTGCCAGTCTCTTCATGCCAGGTCCCAGTCTCTTCGTGCCAGGTCCCGGTCTCCTCTTGCCAGGCCCATAACTCCTCATGTGAGGCTTCCATCTTGTGACGGATTGGGATGTGGAATTGAAGAACTTAGATTTATTCGAATCATTCATGCTACAAATCCTCACCGGATATTCGAACTTCGAAAATACTTTTTTCCTGCTGATAAAGGAATCAAAATAAAAACAGGAAGGTCTAAGTTTGAGCCTATCTCATCAACCCAAGAACAAATTGTAATATCAACATCCAATGGTGACGTCTTTGCAATATTGGAGGCTTATAATGTTCTTGCTGGAATATATACATATAAGGATTGCCGTGAAAAAAGGGCGAAAATAAACATGGAAAGCCGCAAGGTTACCCCATTGACCCGAGAAGAAATTGATGGATCTCCAATAGGTTACCGTCGACCAATCATGTCAAATTATAGAGTAGAGCATGGCAATCCTAATCCTCGTGTATACTGACAAAAATGTTGTCTTCAAAATCAATAGTTAGCTCTAGTTAAGTTGAATGTAGTTGAGACACCAACGATTCCTTACGAACAAAATTATGGGCATAAAGTTGATTCAATTCTACCAACCTAGTAACACCTGATAAACGAAACCTAATTTCACTAACATTGCACACTGTTAAAAAATTGCATCAAATTTCGCATAGTCTGTCGTGATGGAATTTTACTAATTCATTAAATGTAAAGAGGCAGCGCGTGTGACTTTAGCCAGCGTGGTAATTTTTTTGTCGATTGTCGTTGTAATTTTGCGGACTCTCTGTTCAGGAACGTGCGATCGCACGCGTTTTATGAATTTGTAGAATTGCTGGTCCCCGCAGTTTCTCAGGGTGAGTGCGAGAGACGGTTGCGACTCCGCCTCTGAAGGGACGCACTGCACTACTACTCAGTCAAGTATATTGCGCAATATTATGGAAACGGTTCAGGCGGCCCTGCTTGTTTACGTTTCGATGTACGCGCTTTATGAACAAGGCTATCTGCAGGCAACCCCCGACATTGTTCCGCAACAGAGAGTCTGGTGTAATATTTTTCCACAATGATTGTACATAGACCAATTTCCATGTCAGTCATTGCGAAACCGTATCGAGCGTGTACATTTATTGCAATAGACAATATTTTGTTGTACCGGAGAGCCTCAACTGATGTATAAAAAGATAAGAAATATTTCTAGATTTATTTCGTAATATTATTTTATTCTTCGATGCACTCTTGCTGGTATGGAGCGAATTTACAAAAAAGGAATAATATCAACAATCATCTTTCTGGCAATATTATCCTCCAGAGTCAAAAAGTTTCTTAATGAACATGAGCAACGCCTCACACTTTTTAATTATATTGATTACAAATATTGAACTAATCTTGTTAATTATGAACAGAAATAAATAAATTTGAGGCAATTGATGACAAACTTCTATGAATTGTCTCAATTATAAATACAATCTTTCTTATTTCTTAATGACCGAATCCATTTCAAATCAGGTAGGGAAGACATCCTGTGAGTTTTATACAGGCTAAACCATTTTTTGGACAGGAAAATATTTTTGTCATCAAAACGGAGTTCCGCATTTTTCTTGGAACAGCAGAAGAAAAAAATTAAGATAAAAGTTTGTACATCCAGAAAATTTCTACAAAAAATTCCTCTTGCTCCTTTGTGATATTTTTCGAGGTTTAGGAGATGAATGTGAAAACTTAAAAATAGACCTAAAAATTAAAAAGATCGAAAAAATATGTATCGTCTAATTTCCTTTAAAAAAATTGAGATGATTTTGAATTGAAAACTTGTCCTGTAATCTTCGAGATCATCAGAGAGTTTTTGTATTAATCTGGGAAAAGAACATTAATAAGAACAAATTCAAGTTTAAGAAAAAAGTACAATCCGTTATAACTGAAGATCAAATTAATAAAATATATGTTCACTTGCACATTAATTTGGAACATTCTTATGAATATTCTTCTTGCTTCTTGTTCTTTTTCAGAAACGTTAACTGCATGTAGTTGCAGGTTCTTACATTATAACACTTCAGAAACCAAAATATTTCAATATATTTTTCAAGGAGATTATAATTAATATATGTATAATTCAAAAGCAACAATTCAGCAAAATTGAAAAATAAGCTCATTTTTAGACTTTATAATAAATATTATATTCCAGATAAAATCAATTAAATTAATCACATTAATTACATTACAATACTTTTTAAGAAAAATTTTGCATCATAATAATTAAAATTTTTAAATTTAGTAATTCAATTAAAATTAATAAGAGTTGGCTATAGAGTTTTTTCGTAATTAAAAAAAGATAGGTACACTCAATTACCTTAAGTTAAATTAATAAATTTTATCAAGAATCTTTTTTATAATTTAAAAAAAGATAGAGACGCTCAATTAATGAAATTTCAAATTATTGACAAATTAACTTATTTTGAAAAATTAAATTAATTGGCTGAATTATTAATAAATGCAAATTAGGTTGAAGCAACATTTATAAATGGTTGAAACAATGTCTTTATGAGATTAGGTTTCTTATCGAAGCGATGTTTGAACAAAAAGGCTTTATGTTTCCAAAGTAAACCACGATTTGGGGGACGAATTTTTTTCTTTGGACTAATTTATGAATTATAAATATCTCAAAAGTATAATCGCGAGGCTTATTTAATGCACGAGTTAATGATGCATTAATTAGTGTTTCCTCTACTTTAAAAAAATGAGGACCGTTTCTAGTCTGGTCTTCACCTTGGCAATCATCCTGAATTCTATTGGTGAATATAATTTAAGGATAATTATCTTTGAAATCATTCGTTTATTAATTCATTCCGAGATTCATTTATTCATTCATTTATTCACTGAGAAATCTGGAAATCTTATATTTAAGAATTAGGCTATCTCTATCGAACCCGTATAGAGAGTTCCAAGATTTCGTTGAGATTGCCGGGAGTACCGAGATTTCCAAAACTTCTCGCGAGCGGAACTCTCCTGGAGAAATTAGAATTAGAATTAGAATTTTGCGGCGCTCGAATGATGTTGACTATTCAGTCGTCTCGCCGAGGCGGTGTGTGAATGCTCTATACTTAGCAAAAGATTTCCAAGATTTTAAAGAGTTCCAAAGAGTTCTCTTAAAACTTCTTGCGCGGAAATCTAAGATTTCTCAGTGACTAGTACCTCAATTCATTTTAAACGGCCAAGGGACTACTCACTGAGGAATCTGGAAATCTCAAAACTACGAATGCGGCTGTCTCTATCGAATCCGTATAGAGAATTCCAAGATTTCGTTCAGATTGCCGGAGTACCGAGATTTCCAAAACTTCTCGCGAGCGGAACTCTCGTTTTTGTTCTTCTCGCCGAGGGGGTGTGTTAATACTCCGCACTTGGTGAAAGATTTCCAAGATTTCAAAGAGTTCATCAAAGAGTTCCAAAGATTTCTCTTAAAACTTCCTGCACGGAAATCTGAGATTTATCAGGGCTACTCACTGATAAATCTGGAAATCCTAAAACTACGAATGCGACTGTCTCTATAGAATCCGTAAAGAAAGTTTTAAGATTTCGTTGAGATTGCCGGGAGTACCGAGATTTCCAAAACTTATCGCGAGCGGAACTCTGCTGGAGAAATTAGACTGGGCTGAATTTTGCGACGCTCGAATGCAGCTGACTGTTCAATTATCTCGCCGAGGCGGTGTGTGAATGCTCTATACCTAGCAAAAGATTTCCAAGATTCTTGCGCGGAAATCTGAGATTTGTCAGTGACTAGTATCTCAATTCAGTTTAAACGGCCAAGGGGCTACTCACTGAGAAATCCGGAAATCTTAAAACTACGAATGCGGAGTGTCTCTATCGAATCCGTAAAGAGAGTTCCAAGATTTTGTTCAAATATCCGGAAATGCCGTGATTTTCAAAACTTCTCGCGAGCAGAACACTCTTTTTTGTTCGTTTCGCCGAGGCGGTGTGTGAATACTCCGCACTTGGTGAAAGATTTCCAAGATTGCAAAGAGTTCATCAAAGAGTTCCAAAGAATTCTCTTAAAACTTCCTGCACGGAAATCTGGGATTTCTCAGGGCTACTCACCGAGAAATCTGGAAATCTTAAAACTACGAATGCGACTGTCTCTATCGAATCCGTAAAGAGAGTTCCAAGATTTTGTTGAAATTTCCGGGGGTACCTAGATTTCCAAAACATCTCGCGAGCGGCACTCTCCTGGAGAAATTAGACTCGGCTGAATTTGGCGGCGCTCGAATGCAGTTGACCGTTCAATCGTCTCGCCGAGACGGTGTGTGAATGCTCTACACTTAACAAAAGATTTCCAAGATTCTTGCGCGGAAATCTGAGATTTCTCAGTGACTAGTATCTCAATTTATTTCAAACGGCCAATGGGCCACTCACTGAGAAATCTGGAAATGTTAAAAGTACGAATGCGACGGTCTCTATCATATCCGTAAAGAGAGTTCCAAGATTTTGTTGAAATTTCCGGAAATGCCGTGATTTTCAAAACTTCTCGCGAGCGGCACTCTCCTGGAGAAATTAGATTCAGCTAAAGTCAGCGGCGTTAGAATGCAGTTGACTGTTCAATCGCCTCGCCGAGGCGGTGTGTGAATGCCCTACACTTATCAAAATATTTCCAAAATTTCAAAGATTTCCTCAGAAAGTTCCAAAGAGTTCTCTCAAAACTTCCTGCGCGGAAATCTGAGATTTTCTAGTGACTAGTATCTCCATTCATTTTAAACGGCCAAGGGGCTACTCACTGAGAAATCTGGAAATCCTAAAACTACGAATGCGACTTTCTCTATCGAATCCGTAAAGAGAGTTCCAAGATTTGGTTGAAATTCCCAGAAGTTCCGCGATTTTCAAAACTTCTCGCGAGCGGAACTCTCCTGGCGAAATTAGACTTAGCTAAAGTCAGCGGTCTTCGAATGCAGTTGACTGCTAAATCGTCTCGCCGAGGTAGTGTGTGGATGGTCTGCAATTAGCAAAAAATTTCCAAGATTTCAAAGAGTTCCAAAGAGTTCTCTCAAAACTTCTTGCCCGGAAATCTGAGATTTCTTTGCGACCAGTCCCACAATTCATTCTAAATGGCTATCGTGAGCAGCACCACAATTGCTGATGACTTTGAGACACGAAAAGGCACTTGAAAAAGATAGACATTTTTTTAAGAAACGGCTAGAAAGCTTAGGAAATTGTACGTTGAATGAGCCCTAATAGACATATTTCTAATTGAGCGTTCGGATCGAATAACTGGCCGAGCTCGCGAACACAAGTAAAATCATTGTCCAAACGTCTCGGACGGAAAGTTTGAAAGTCACAAAAGTAATTTTTTTCAAATATCAGCTCCTAGAGTATGACGAGACGAAACTTGTTTATCATTTCTGTTTTTTTCATCAGATAGGTATTTTTAATAATAATTATGAAAAACTGAAAAAATTATTTCCTAAATTCAATTACTTCTTAAGAAATAAATCGTCGTAAGTTGGGAAAATATTATTTGAACTGTTTGAAACTTGGATTAACACACGATCTGTATCCATTTGCAATTAAAAATTATTAAACAGTAAGCGATGTTTGAATTTTTCTTCTGTTTTTAGTCATCTCTAGGGTATATTTCGTCTGTTAATCAAACTTATTTGATGAAACAGCAGAAACTAGAAAATAGTACCGTCTCGTCATTCTCTACAAGACTATATTAACAAAAATTTATGTTGTCACTTTTAAAATTTCCGTCCAACGAGATGTTTGGACAATACTTTCACCCGTGTTCGCGAGCTCGGCTAGTTATTCGATCCGAACACTCAATTGTGTGAAGAGAAAATATTACGAAAAAAGTTTTTTTAAACCGATATTCTTCTTACAAAATTAAAAAAAAAAATTATCAAGTTCTTACCAACTTGTTAATTCTATTGACTGCCACGAACTCACTTACCTGGAACAGAAAAGAAAATGAGTCATTAAGAAAAGTTTTTTTGTGTTGAAATAATCTAAATGGCTAGCGTGAATAGTATTAAAAATCACTGATGTGTTTAAAATACGATAACTAGGACGGAAAAAGTTAGATATTTAAAAAAAACGGCAGTAATTTGAGTACAAAAAGGATTCAGGGAATTTTAAAGATTTTAACAGATTCCAAAGAATTGCAAGGGAAAGAATTTTCTAGGATTTCCAAAGATCTTAAGCTCGATTTTAAGAGATGTCTAGAAAAACTTTGGAATGAAGTGGAATTTTAATGGATTCTCTGTAACATCAAAGATTTGAAGGGAGCTTAAGGTATTTTAAGGAATTTCGCAAGATATGAAGAATTTTATTGAATCTGCAAGGATTTCAAAGATTTCTATGGATTTTCAAGATTATATGAAAGGGATTTCAAAGGATGTCTACTTATTTTAATAAATTATTAGGATATTGAAAGATTATCATTGATCTTAAGATAATCTTAAGGGATATGGAGGAACACTGAAAATTTCAAAGGTGTTTAAAGATTTTAAGTTATTTGAAAAGTTTCTATGGAATTTCGAGAGATTTAAGAAATTTCAAGGAATGTTAAAAAATGTTGTAGCGTTTCCAAAGAGTTTGAGAGATTTCAAAGAATTTACGACAAGATATAAGGAATTTTCTAGAACCTTCAAGTGTTTCAAAGGTTTTAGGGGATTTTACGAATTTTAAGAGATTGCTTTGTGGTTTGTTTAATGTTTACATTAATTCTTTCAATACTTTTGTATTATTTATTCCAATGCTTATTATCCTATAATATTTGTTCGTAAGGGTAGTTTGCAATTTTGCATGTAAATAGCTATTCTTACTTTCTTCGATCTTAGTTTTTGTGTGACTTAATTTATTTTGCATTCAAGATTTCAGCTACAACAAACACACATCGATTCCTCAACTTCAATAATTCGAATCTTGAAAATTGATGTAAATATTTCAAACGGGCACACCTCTGTTTCTTGTTTCAGAATTAAGTTCACAGTTCGACTTTTTACCTAATGGCGAGCCTATTCATGGTGTTCCTCGTGGCGGACCTTCTTCTTCTGAAAGACACAATTCTCCCGAGAGATCTCTTCCTCCTTGCGAACCTCCTCTTCGTGAAAGGACGAGGTCTCCTCCTGTAAGACCTCGTCTTCCTTCCAGGTACATTGCTCCACCTAGAATGCTTCCTTCTCGTGACGGATATGGATGTGGACACGAAAAACTTAGATTTATTCGGCTAATTTCCCGCGTGAATTCACATCGAATATTTGAACTTCGAAGATACACTATTCCTGCCGATAAACTAATTCTAATAAGAAAAGGATACAATGCCTATGAGCCTCCACCAACCCAAGAACAAATTGTATTATCAACATCCGATGGTGACGTCTTTGCAATATTAGAAACTTTCAATGTTCTTGCTGGAATGTATATATATAATGGATCTGATAAGAAACGGGCGAAAATAAACATGACAAGCGGCAAGGTTACCCTCTTGACCAAAGAAGAAGTCAATGAAACACCAGTAGGTTCTCGCCGTCCAATCCTAGGGAGTTATAAAGTAGAGTATGTAAGCGATAGCGTAAATCACACTCCTCCAAATCATTAATTCAATTAAGAAAATGTAAATCTAAGATACATTGTGTATGATCCGAAGACGGATCAAAATTATTCTTCTAACTAATCACATTGAAGATTCAATGTGTTACGGTATGTCGAGGCTTTAATCTTCGTTCCGTTTCGTTCGCGAGGTTTGCTAAGGACAGCAGGTACATTGTTTTTGTGTTTTGTGTGTTTTAAAGAGTTTTGTGCCTTTGTAACCTACTTCCGATATTTATTAATTGGAATAAACGACAAGAAAACGATTTCAGTCGCACAATTATTTTAAAAATTAAAAAACGGGAGGTTAGCACCCGGGTACTTCGGGTGTGTAACAATGTGGATAGAGTTGATTGTGCACACAAGGGTTAATACAAATCAGACTACAGGTCACAATTTTTATCCGATTTAGACGTTATTCTTAAAAAACAAAGTCGCCTAAATTATTCAGTCACTTCCAGTGACTTCGGCGTAGAATTTCATAATCTTTATAAACTTTTGGGAAAATATGTAGCTTTTTTTATCTACTTATCGCATTTTGAAATCATCAGTGACTTTTATTGCCACTCGGGACATCAATTTTAACGAATTTAGTAATTAATTATTTATCCTTGGAACTGACTATAATGAAATGTGAATATCTCAGAATGATAAGCTATGAGCCTGTAATCCATGAGATAACGAATATAGGATATATTATACAATCTGCACTGAAGCATCGGAATATTCCTTTGTTACACTGTTAACCGAATTCTTTATCAATAAATTAATCAGTTTTTCATCTACTTGAAAAAAATGAAGATCGTTTATACTCTGGTCTACACCTTGGCAAACGTCCTTAATTCTATTGGTGAATATAATAGTATATTGATAATAACGAGTTCTCCGGCGGAATTTTATCTGAGTTTATTCCGTATTGATATGGAATGCTTACGAACTTCAGTAACAGAAATTATAATTAGTTAATGCGGAAGCTCCATTTGATTTTCAACGATGAGACAATTATAAATGTTGTGAATAACGTGTTCTACATTCTATTAATCAGGATTTCGTAATATTTTTGAGTGTAATAGTTATTCCCGAATTTGAAAAAAATTTCGATGGCTCCGTAACTCACAGTTATGGTAATTATACCCGTACGAAAAAATATGGAAGGAAATTCGACAATGGCCTTTAAAGAGTTTTGTATAAAGAATTCTTCATAATTTTTTCGCGTTTATAGAAAAATAATTATAAAAAACTCAGTTTAGAAACTTTAATGAACAAGTTCAGTTCAATTCATTTTGAAGGGATTTTAAATAATTTTCACAGATGCGTAATTTTTTAATGCGTTACCCATAACAAAAACATAACGATTCTTCGATAACTTTGATTATTCTAATCTTCAAAATTGATCAAACGGGCACATCTCTCTTTCTTGTTGCAGAATTAAGTTCACAGTTTGAATGTTTACCTAATGGCGAGCCTATTCCTCCTGTTCCTCGTGGCAGACCTTCTTCTTCTTCTTCTGACAGACAATCACCTGAGAGGACTCTTCCTCCTGCCGAGCCTAATCTGCGTGCCAGGTCCAGGTCTCCTCCTGCAAGAGTTCATCCTCCTTCCAGGCTCACAGCTCAACCTGCAAGGCTTCCTTCTTCTGACGGATATGGATGTGGAATTGAACAACTTGGATTTATTCGGCTTACTTCTTACGCTAATCCGCGTCGGATATTAGAACTTCGAAGATACACTTTTCCTGACAATACACGAATTAATCTAAGAACAGGGTACAATAAGTATGAGTCTATGCCAACCCAAGAACAAATTGTATTATCAACATTCGATGGTGACGTCTTCGCAATATTGGAGTCTTTCGATGTTCTTGCTGGGATGTATACATATGGTAGATCCGCGGTAAAACGGGCAAAAATAAACATGTTAACCGGCACGGTTACCCCCTTGACCCGAGAAGAAGTCAATGAAATTCCAGTAGGTAACAGCCGCCCAATAATGCGGTGCTATATAGTGCAGCAGGTAACCCTCGTGTAAACCACGACCTTCTATACTATTAATTCAGCTAAGAGAAGATAAATCACATTATATAGTTTGTGACTTGAAGTCAGACCAAAATGTATCATGTAACTAATTACATTGAAAAATCAGTGTGTAATGGTTCTCTAGGCTTTATTCTTTCCCCAATGAACCAACCAGTCTTTTTCGGAGCAGACAACAAAATGTGGCCGAGCGCCCAGGCTTTTGCAATTCTATGCTCTCTTGCTTCGATATTTCAATTATCTAGTAACGAAAAGTCTATAAATAAATCATTATTTATTTATTCAGTAAATCATTTAAATTTGTATAAAAAAAATATTATTTCTTGTACTTGGCGAGATTCAATAAGGTACTTTGCTTATGTTGTCGAAAGTTTTATAAGTATTGTTTTCTCTTCAATTATAGCGTAATTTGTTGAATAATAATTTACAGTGCGGCATCAATGTCATCATCACTTGGTCAATTTTACCAACTATCGGAAATAGTTAGGGCGTTCTTTATGACGTACGGTCCGAGCTTTGATGTAAGGAACAAAACGTATATAATTATGACACAACAAAAATTTACAGCCGATTTTCTGAATGTCTTCCAACCTGCTAAAAATAGTTTTGTAGTGTAGGTTATGACACCTCTTAAATCATGAAAAATATATTCACTTTTTCGCTTGTAACGAGACATGCTGACGTGTCGAGTGTGAAAAATACATAACAAAAACCCAAAATACGATTATTTTTACTATTAATATACGACAATTTTTATACTCCTTGTACACACTTTTTTTGGTGCAGCTGCAACAAGCATGAACCATTTCCTTGAGGTGACATAGAAAGTTATGTGACAGTAATGACAGGTAGCACCAATGCAAATAAATGGAGAAAACACGCTGTCCAACCTCTAACATGTCCCAACCTGTGTGACACACACACAAATATATAATTCAAACAAAATTTTAGTCTTCCGCAAATAACAAGTGATCTGACGTAATCTACATTCAATCTCAATTGCTATTTTTTCCCAGACTCTATTTCAGTTTGTCCGAAACATGTCCAAATTTGTTTCGAATTTATTCCGGCCAAATCATGAATGTGTGCTATAAAAAATAAAATTATGTTATGATTTAACTTAATAAGATTAAGATAAGGTACGTGATTTTGTGTTATAAAGGTGGTATAAAAGTTGTGCTTTGAAGTACATATGCTAAGTGTTCATAATCTTTGACCTCGCATACTTTGCGGTCATGCTTTCAAAGATATTTAAAGATCTCTAATTATTTCAATATATTACAAAGTATTTCAAAGATTTTAAGGGATTTTACCAACTTTAACGTCAAATTTGATGCTTCTGAGGCTTTGAAGACAAAGTCGTCACGCAACGCTCAGCATCAATTTGTGGTACCGTGTCGTTTTTGCCTGAAAACGTGCTAACAATGTCATCATTCATGGATGATACAGAAATAAGAGTAAAAACATCTCTTTTACACCCCAAATTTTCTATGAAGGTTAATAATTTTCTACTCAGAGATTAAATTTCTCAAAGCTCGCTAGGCTTTGAGAAACACATTCTGATCAGGATACTCGTGCTTTGCGCTCGCTTTTCGACAGTGTTGATTGCCGACTGAAGTGGAGGTACAGAATTCAAGAAATTCTTAATTTTGTTTAATACGCTGTTTTAAAATCCTTCTAACCGATTTTTGAGAAAGGTATAGCTTTATTTCGGCACAAGTTATCGTGTTTCAAAGTCATCTGCGATTTTCAGTGACTCTCGCTCTCGCCTTGTAAATAATTTAAGAAGGTAATGTATATACATTGTAATATCAGATTGAACAAATTTGCAAAGAAATCTTTTTCTTTAACTTGACTAATGAAATGTAAATATCTTGAAAAGGCTCGCGCTTAAAATCTATCTGATAATGACGATATGGTATATTATATAATATATAATGACTCACTACAATTATCATTAGTTACACTCCTAACCCAATGCTTCATTAGTACATTATTCAGTTTTCCTTCTGCTTGAATAAAATGAGAATCGTTCGTAGTCTGGTTTTCAACTTGCCAATCATCCTTAATTCTATTGGTGAATATAATAGTATAATAATACGTATAATGCAAAAGATACTTTTGAGCTTTTCGAATTTTAATTTATCCGAAATAAGTAGGATTTTTATCTATCGATTCTCAAAAATGTTAATAATTCGAATCTTTCAAATTGTTCTGATCATTTCTAACGGGAACACCTCTGTTTCTTGTTGCAGAATTAGGTTTACAGTTCGAATGTTTCCCTAATGGCGAGCCTATTCCTGGTGTTCCTCGCAGGGCATCTTCTTCTTCTTCTGACAGACAATCAACTGAGAAGACTCTTCCTTCTGCAGAGCCTGCTCTCCGTGCCAGATCCAGGTCTCCTCCTAAGAAGCCTCATCTTCCTTCGAGGTCCATTGCTCCACCTACATGGCTTCCTTCTGCTGACGGGTTCGGATGTGGACTTGAAAATCTGAGACTTATCCGGCTCATTTCACGTTGGAATCCGCAGCGGATATTCGAACTTCGAAGATACACTTTCCCAGTCGATAAACCAATTGAACTAAGAAACGGGTATAATTCCTATGAGCCTATGCCAACCCAAGAACAAATTGTGTTATCAACATCCGATGGTGACGTCTTCGCAATACTGGAGACTTTCGACGTTCTTGCTGGAATGTATGCATACCTTAGTTTTGTGCTAAGGCGGGCGAAAATAAACATGAACAGCGGCACGGTCACCCACTTGACCCGAGAAGAAGTCGATGAAATTCCAGTAGGTACCCGTCGTACAATCATGAAGAATTTTATAGTAGAGCATCTAAACACTCATATGAACCACAGTTCTCCGCACCACTATTCAATTTAAAAAATGTAAACCTGAAATATATTGATTGTGATCCAAACTCAGACCAAAATGATTCATGTAACTAATTACATTAAAAAATCAATGTGTTATAGGGCTAGAGGCTTTATTCTTTTGCCAATGCCCTTGACATTTTTAAAGAAGCATCACTGAGTTTTAGTGCCGCTTCAGCTAGCCTTGTAGATAAATTCCGATGATAGGGTATATAAAATGTGATGTCAGTATTAATCCAATTTATTACCTTAACTTTTTTCTTGAAAACTAGCGACTCAAATGTAAATATCTGCGAAGAACAAAGTTGACGCCTATTATCTACGAGATAACGACTATAGAATAAATTATATAATTTACAATGAAGCACCAGAATATTCCTTTGTTGTACTGTTAACCAAATTTTTCATCAATGCACTAATCAGTATTTTCTCTACTTGGCAAAGATGAGCATCGCTTATAGTCTGGTTTTCACCTTAGCAATCGTCCTTAATTCTATTGGTGAATATCATAGTATAATCATACACACACACACACACGAACACGCACATATTCAGTGTCATTCTAATATCAAATCATGAAGATTCCCAAATTAAAACAATTTTAGGTTATATTAGCGTTTTACAGATGGAATTGATATGTCTAATAAAAAACGGTAAGATATCGAAGCTTAAATTTTTTTCAATAATTTCCGTTTTTCAGTCTTTTAGCGTCTTTTTTACCGGAAAATGTACCACTCTAACTCGGTTCTTTTAAACAAAAAATGTTAGGTCTATTTTTTTATGTTATGTTAGTGTATTTTGTCTAAAACTGCTTTTATTCGTGAAAAATTATTAGATTTCAAAGAACATTTATAATATTTGAACAACTACATGGTAGATTAGCATTTTTCATCACAAATGTTATTTTAACCAAAAATGATTTGACGTATAATTTTGAACAACCATAGGCTATCCTAGTATCACGAATAAAATTTCCTCAATATTGCTGGTCGAGCATTTGAGAAGATTTCCCGGGCAAACTTCCCTCATGCACTCAGTCTCGCCTCACAATTTTGCCACGAGTGTTCACAAAATACCAACGTTGACATAAAATGTAGTCATCTCTTTCCTGTTGCAGATTTAAGTTTTCAGTTTGAGTGTTTACCAAATGGTGCACCTATTCTTCGTGTTCCTCGTGACGGGCCTTCTTATTCTTCTGAGAGAAATTCACCTGACAGGTTTCTCCCTCCTGTCGAACCTCCTCTTCGTGCCAGGTCCAGGCCACCTCCTGCCGAGCTTCCTCTTCGTGTCAGGTCTAGGTCCCCGCGTGCCAGGGACATTATTTCTCCTGCCAGGCCCATTGCTCCCCCTGCCAGGTCCATTGCTTCTCCTGCCAGGTCCATTGCTCCTCCTGCCAGGTCCATTGCTCCTCCTGCCAGGTCCATTGCTCCTCCTGCTAGGTCCATGACTCCTCCCATAAGGCTTCCTTCTGCTGACGGAAATGGATATGAGCTTGAAGATCTTCCAATTATTCGACTTATTTCCCGCGCGAATCTGCTCCGGAAATTCGAACTTCGAAGATACACTTTTCCTAGCGATGAACCACTTGAAGTGAAAACTGGAAGAACTACGTATGCGCCTATGCCAACCAATGAACGAATTGTGTTATCAACATCCGATGGCGACGCATTTGCAATATTGGAGAATCATAATGTTCTGGCTGGAATGTATTCACGTGATAATTACACTAAAAGACGGGCGAAAATAAACATGGCCAGCGGTAAGGTTTCCGCACTGACTCCAGAAGAAGTCATTGATACTCCAGTAGGTGTCCGCCGCCCAATCACAGGGTGTTTTCGAGTGGAGCGTGAAGACGACGTGTAAACCACAATCTTCTACATCGATAATAAAAAAAATGTGAAAATAAAAATATAATCTTTGCGTTTCGAAGTCGGATCAAAATGTATCATTTCACTGGTAATTATATTAAAAAGTCAATGTGTTATGTAATTGGAGGCTTTAATCTTTCGTCAATGATCCACCCAGTCTTTTTCGAAAGCAGATGAAAAAAGTGCCCTCTATCCGGGCGTACCATTTTGTCCCCTGAATAGGACATAGAATCGGCTACAATTGCTTTGAATAAATAATGTCTATTTTTATAAACAAATGTTTTTAACAAATATTCGAACTGTGATATTTTTATATGGGAAAAAATTGGTCCCTCCTGAAAATACTGCAATACATTATAAAAATGTTTGCTTTGTAATAAGAAAAGCTATAAACTGAATTAAGCAAATTGTTTAATTTACAAATGAACCCTTTTGACTACTGCATGACCCCTAATAGAGATATTTTTGAGTTTTTGAAATTGATATATCACATGAGAAATTTTTTTTTATTTGAGAATTTCACGTATCTTGTACTTCAACTTCAATTCCTTTCATGACCTAGGAATGTTACAGCAAAAATCTGAAATTTTATAGAATTAATCTTGAAAATCGTATCATTAATTTGAAGTAAGAAGGCTGAAAAAATCTTGACGGGTTTCAGAGATATGACTTAAAATTGTGTAGTAAAATTCATCGATAGCAATTAACAATTTTTGTATTGAATAACAAAGATAAACAAGTTGCCAAATTGGACTTTCACTCAGAGAAAAAAAAAATTATTGTTAAATATTGTTGGTATCAGGTCACCAGTGACTTGGAAAAAATAAGGATAGTTTATACTCTGGTATGCGCCTTGGCACTCATCGTTATTTAGTAAACATCTGAAATTTACATCACAAATCAAACAGTTTACAATTTATCAATGCCAAAAACAATTAATTCGAACTTGAAAGCATTCTTAGTCGAAATAATAAAATAAGGCGTTCAAAATGACATAATAATTCAAAGTAGAATATTCGAAATAGTCGCAAATAGTATATCAATAATGTTTAAATGAAGGCTAAAGCATAAGTATTAAGAAAATTTCTGTCTAATTTTTGGTCTTCTCTAAAAAGAACGGTTTACAAATTTATGATGCGAAGACGTTTTAAGTTTTATCGAATTAAATTAAACATAACATTTCAAATATTGCGTCCTACAGATTTTAAAACTTTTTCCACTACTTTCCTCGGTCATGACATGAGTTGAAGTCGAGATAAAAGTCTGAGAAATTATCGAGCAATACAACAATTTCTAAATTATTAATTGAATATGTAAGTTTTTTAGATATGAAAAATATTTAATTAAAGATTTAAAAAACATTACTCTATACAAATGTATTCAACTAACAAGATTTGTTCAACCAGCGTCTAGTAGACATTAGTTATCTACTACAGATCAGCAAATAGAAAGCTGTAAAAATTCAAGGAGACAGTTAAGGTATCCAGATTCGAAAAACAATTAGCATGTGTGAAAATTTTAAAAATTATGAAAAGAATTTTTAAAAAAATTACCAAGTAGAATTATTCATTTATTAAAATATATTAATTCGTTTCAAAACCTTCTAGAAATCTAATAACAAATAACAGAAATGGTGAATTCTAATTGTGAGAAAACAATAAAGCTGGCTGAAATAAACAAATGTTATAGGTTCTCCAAAAAGTCCAAAACCATGAAACTTTTAAGAAGTTACTACTTAAAGCAAGAAAGTTTATTAAAAAGAAGAAAATATTATGGATGGACAATGGATTTTCAACACAGTTCAGTAAATGGATTATAAATTTGCGTTTTCACCCGAAAATAAATTCCTCATTTCTCGTCTTCGAAAGTGGGAAAACTTTATCCGGATGAAGCACGGAACACTGTTTTTTATTTATTTAACGTTTTTTAAGTTTGAAATTAAAATAGTTTTTTTTACTTTCTTAGTATATTTTTCCAGTAAACTTTTCTAATAATATTCCTTCAAGAGCGATTAAAACGAGCACGAAAAATTCGCATGACTCGCAGAGATACCTTCGCTCTCTCTCCCTAAATATATTTTCGGAAAAAGGGGGAAATATTTTATAAACATCGAAAACCGAACAAAATTGATCAGTGGACATCGTAACTATCGCCGACTAGAAAGGCAGCATCTGTACTGCTTTCGACGTTTATAAAATATTTTCTCGTTTTCAATCAAAATGTAGGGAGCGAATCTCCTCCAAGTTTGTAGTCCCTTTCAGGATCCGGGAAAATCGTACATTTTCGTTATCTTTCAAAATAAGGTCAAGAAGTTACCCTGGGCAAACTTCTCTTTTGTCCTCGGTCTAGCCTCACAATGTTTGAACAACGGGTTCACGAACAACCAACTTGAAAAAAATGTAATCTTCTCTTTCTTGTTGCAGAGTTAAGTTCACAATTCGTGTGTTTACCTAATGGCGCCCTCATTACTGGTCTTCCTCGTGCCGGACCTTCCAATTTTTTTGAAAGAAATCATTTTCCTGATTTGGCTCCTGCCGAGCGTGTTCTTCATGTCAGGTACAGATCTCCTCCTGCCAGATTCACTGCCCTCCTATAAGGCTTCCTTTTTCTGATGGAAGCGAATTTGGACTTGATAATCTGACATTAATTCGACTCGCACGTATCCACAACGGCAATTCGAAATTCGCAGATACACTTTTCTTGAGAAAAATCCGCTTCTCTTGAGAATAGGACATAATGTCTTTTTGCCTATGCCATCCGAAGAAAGGATCGTATTATCAACATCAGACGATGACGTATTTTTAATATTTGAGAGTTATAATGTTCTTACTCGAATATATATTTATAATAATCGCCATAAAAGACATGCAAAAATAAATAAGGCGGCACGGTTACCCTCTTAACCAGAGAAGAAATCGATGAAACTCCAGTAGGAGCTCGCCGCACAATTAAAATTAATTTTAGAGTTATGCATGTAAACCCACGTGTAAAACACAATCCTCTAAGCCAATAATTGAAAAAAATGTAAAACCGAAATATTATATTCTTTGTGATCCGAAGTCGGATCGAAATGTTTCATGTAACTGTTAATTACATCAAATGTTCAATATGTTATGGTTCTCAAATCTCTAATTTTTCGTCGTTTTTTTCTCTCGCTTTTTTCACTTCAGCTCGACGCAATTCAGCCAATTCTTGGAATTTTTTGATGAAATTTACAGGAAATATTCTCTGTGATCGAGAACTGATAGAGTGAACAATATATGAACATTGGATGTAGAATTGGTTGGCTGACGACGAGTTGAAATAAAAAAAGACAATAAAATTTGTCTTCTAAAAAACAAGTATTACGGGATTACTTCTAAAACAACAAAAACTTACGACTCTTTTTACAGAAAAAAAGCACAATTAAATTTGAATTTTGTGAAGAGTATCCAGAGGCCACACACAGGTGCAAATCTGGAACTGACTGTTCACAATAGTTTGAAGCCTTTATTTATTAAACGTTTTACATGTTATTTTTTTAGAATGAAATACCATTTCATTCTCAACAAAAATTGAAAAGTCCTCGGTCTTGCTTACAATATGTACACGAAAACGTTCAAAAAATGCCCGCTTAATAGAAAATTCCGAGACTCCTCTTCGTGTCAGGTCCAGGTCTCCTCCTGCCAGGTACATTGCTCCACCTAAAAGTCTTCCTTCTTCTGACAGTAGGTCGCTGCGGCTAAATAATAAGCAATTCTAGACTTGAGTATCTAAACGATTGTATAAACAATCCTCTGCATAATAAATTCAATTAAGAAAATGGAAAACTAAAATAAAATATTATTTGTTATCCAAGGTCGGATCGAAATCTTGCGTGTAACTGGTAATTACATTAAAAAGTAAGTATATCATGATTTTCGAAGCTTTAATCTTTTGTCCATGCACTTGAATTAAATCTTAGGAAAAATATTTCTTTTACATATTTTTCTAAACATGAGTGGACTCTTTTTAGCACAAAAATACACGAGAAAAAAATCGGTAAATTTTCAACATTTGAAATTTGGTATTTAATCAAATTATTTTTTTCACTTATGGTTTAAAAATTTTTTGAGCATGTGTGCACCTTTTTAGCATAGAAATACACTGGAATAAAAATTGATAAAACCCAGGAATCAAATTTAGAAATACAATAGATTTGGAAAATGCTAAAATTTTTATCAGATGAAATGATTTCTTTTCGTCTGAGTTTTAAAATTAATTGTAGAATATGCGGGCTGTCTAAGAAAAAAATGCACAAGGAAAAAAGTTGAGAAATCTATGGAATCAAAATTAGAAACATCAATTTTCGGAAATGTTGAAGCGGTGTTTCTTTCTTAATTTATATTTCTAATTTTGATTCATGTGTATTCTAGATTTTTTTTTATTTCAATGCTTGAAAATTCCTTATATGTTTAACAAAAGCGTGAAGGATTATATTAAGTGTGATATCAGCTTTAACGTATGTGGTAACTTCATTTTTCCCCTTGAGACCGAATCTAATCAAATGTAAATATCTCAGAAGGACAAGCTTATCGTCCATATTCTATAAGATAACGACTGTTGCAGATATTGAGATAATGATACAATGTAATTAATATACTAGTCAGTCTTTTCTCTACCTCAACAAAAATGATCTTCGCTTATACCTTGGTCTTCGCCTGGACAATCATCCTTAATTTTATACGTAAATATAATAATATAGTACATCTATAATTTTTCAAATAATTTTAAGCTTTTCGTGAATAACGATTTCTCCTGCGTAATTGGAATTCGAACCCAACTGCGAATTGAGAGACATTTTTGCTTTTTTATACTATTGCACGGTTGAACAAAATTTTCGAATTATCTAATCAATTATAGAAAATATTATACACTGATTTCGGAAATTATTCTCAAGAATTTGTCGAATTTTGTACCTCGACTTCAACTCATGCCACAACCTTCATAAATTGTGAAAAAGACATGCAAATTAAAATACGTGATCTTTCAAAAACTATCAATTTCAAGTTGGTCTTAATCAAGAATTAGTGATTTTTTCTTTAAAATAACAATTTTTGTTGGAATAGCGAAATCGCTACCTAAAGATTGTTGAAGAATAGCGCCTTTTATTAAAATTAATTACTTTTTCTTTAAAATTTTTTTGAAGATCCTACACATATCCTGCGCTGGAGAATTCTAAACAGTATCCAAAATAAAATCTACTAAGTAGATGAAATAAAATGAGAAAAAACAATCTTAAAATCATGAATTTCCCCTAGATTCTCAAAACCAGATTGCTAGGTTCATTTTTAGGATAACTCAAAACTGCAGTGATTTTGTCGTACTTTAGAAGATCGGTGTTTTTCTGTGCATGGCATAAAAACGTTAACAAAATTTAATTATCTCTTTCTTGTTACAGAGCCCAGTTCACAGTTTGAATGTTTACCGAATGGCGAACCTATTTCTATTGTTCCTCGTGCCAATTCATCTTCTTCTTCTGAAAGATATTCACCCCAGAGTCCTCTTCCTCCTGCCGAGCCTCCTCTTCGTGCCAGGTCGAGGTCTCCTCATGCCCGTTCCATGGATCCTCCTGCCAAGCTTCCTCGTTCAAGGCAGCCCCCTGTGCCCAGGTCAATGGTTTCTCCTACATCAATTGTTTCTTCTGATCGACAGGTTTATGGACTTGACCAATTTAAATTTATTCGGCTTATTGCTAACGTGAATCCGCACCGGATATTCGAACTTAAAAGATACACTTTTCCTGCTGGTATGTCAATTAAAATGAGAACAGGAAGGGGTGTGTTTGAGTATATGCCAACCGAAGAACAAACTGTAATATCAACATCTAATGGTGATGTCTTTGCAATATTGGAGACTCATAATGTTCTTGCTGGAATGTATAAAAATATTAGGAACTGTATGAGACGCGTAAAATTAAACGTGAAAAGCGGAACGGTTACCCAAATGACCCGAGAAGAAATAGATGGATCTCCAGTAGGTCCCCGCCGCACAATCGTATTAAATTATAAAACAGAGTATGTAAACAACGAACTTCAACACCAATAATTCAAAAAATGTAAAACTAAAATATAATGTTTGCGATCCGCAGTCGGATCAAAATGTTTCATGTAACTGATAATTACATTAAAAGGCAATGTTTTATGGCTCTCGAGCTTCAATCTTTCGTTACTGGCCCATCCAGTTTTTCAGAAATAGATTTAAAAAAATGTGCTCGCCTCTGTCCAGTTCGAGCTTAAAGAAACGACAAAATGTTCAATTATCCAGTTTCAATTTTATTGTCCAAACATTAAAAATGGCATAATAGCATAATAGCGTAATAGCGTGATAGCATTTTTTCGTACTATTTCCACTTAACTGCTCCACTAACTGTTCAACTGACTGTTCCACTTAACTAGTTCCACTTAACTGTCAGTTTATTCTCTAATCCTTTCCATACTCAAACATCCTCCCTTATATCACATTCTCTACTCCTTTGTTGTCCCTCTTCTTCCCACCTTGATCTTTTCGTGTTACCCCTCAGCTCTTTGTTCACTATTTCCTGTAGACAAGCTTATCTTATCTTACCCTGCTTCCCTCCTCCATTTTCAGCTTCGCATCAAAGTTCCATGCTCTCTTCATTTGTCTAATGACGATTTTACCTCAGCCTAGTTCCTCCTTCAACATACTCGTACCTCCTGGGCAGTTCTAGGTCACGTCCATTACCCATCTTAGGAATATCTCCTGGAAACTTTCCACTCTCTTGTGCTCCTTCCGTCCCCATATCTCTACTTCATAACTGAGTACTGACCACGCTAAGCATTAAACATCCACACTCACATCTTCCAATCGTCCTTAAAGCTTCATTTCCCTATACCCCACACAAGCGCCATTACTTGTTCGTATATACCATCCTTCTCATCATCTGTATCTCAACTCTTCCCTTCACGTAAAACCAGAAATCTAGGTAACTAAATACGTCCACCTGTTCCATCGTCTCCCTATACATCCTCTATTTATATTTTACTTTTGTCCTTCTCTTCCTCAAACCCATCATCTTCATCTCATTCACATTTACCGTCAAGTCTTCCAATCTTACATACTCGACGAACGCTCTCATCATCAAACTCATCCCTATCTCGTCATCGACTAGTAAAGACTACATCGTCTGGGTAAGCTCAGGAATATACTTTGCTATTTCTCAGTAAGGGTCACCTTTTCCTTTCTTCTCCAGGTTCTCCTCTAAATTTGACAACAAGAGACTGAGCAGGAGTGGGCTCAGCGGACACATTTGTCTGATTCCCCTACCACTCCAGAAAATCTCCCCTTTTAGTTTCCCTACCCTCACTCGTATCTTAGTCTCTTCAAAAAGCTTCTTTATCCTCTCGTCAAAACTTTCACCTACCTTCCTCTCTTTCATAACCTGAAATAAGATTTTGCTGTTGACCAAGTCGTACATCGCTTTAAAATCAATAAATAAGTCTAGTACTGAAATTTATATCCATGAAACTGACTAATGGAATGTAAGTACCTCTGAAGAATAAACTTGACTATGATCTATGGTTTAACGACTATAAGATATAATATATAATTTCTAATGAAGCACCAGAATATTATTTTGTTACAATGTTAAGCAAGTTCCACCATTTTAGAAACGCCAGTAGTTCGATCTGTAGTTTTACACAATCTCAAATAGAAATTATTTCCAAGTATAATTTTGTATCATCAGCAAAGATTATTAAATTAGCTGTGGATGAGTTTCCTACATCATTAAAAAAGACTGTGGACATAACCTGTCCTAGATTCGAACCCTGTGGGACTCCTGATGTAGGTGTCAATGGATTGGAGCTATAGCCACCGACTTGAACAAAATGCTTTCTACCTTGCAGGAAATCTTTTAGTAGCAGGATTACATTTCTCGGCACGTCAGTTGACTGGAGTTTCTTGAACGTCATGTGATGGGGAAACTTATCAAAACATTTTGCTATATCAAGATCAAAGTCTGCTAGACAATGTTCGAGAACTTTCGCGAAATTATTTGAAATAGAAATAGGGCTATAGTTTTTTATTTGAGCTTTGTCACCTGCTTTATAAATCGGGCAAACTCTCGACTCCTTCCATATTTTTGGATAACTACCATTTTCAGAGCTAAATTCTAGATATAACACAATGTCTTCGCCAAAGTTTCCGCACGCAGCTTTACTAGAAAGCTTGGAATGAGATCAGTACCTGACGTGATTCCTTTCGGAGGTTGCCTACCATGGACCAAAATTTATTTGGCTCTTTTATTAGAGCTTCCTCCGTCCTTACCATATAAGCATCATAATCTCTATGGATAAGGTCTTTTATTTCCAAACGTAGTGTGGAGAAAGCTCGTAAGTGCGATAGTAAGTTGCTATTTTTAATCTTTTCTCTTAAGTTCTCTTTGTTTCTTATTTTACAAGTTAATTCATGTGAATACCAATGCCGAAATTGCTTTCGAGTAGTTGCACCGTACCTCGCCTAGTTTATTAAATTGGAAATTAGTTTGAGGTTTATTTTTATTGTTAACATGGATACAAATAGCTAACGCTGGATTGTACGGGTCTTCTGGAACCAACGGATCAGTTCGACTTACAGGGCAGTGTTCGCTCCTTGATTTGGTCCAGGACCTCCTTGAATTCTGTATGGTCCGCTTTTATTTGAATGCAGATCAATGGAGCTGGTAGTGTGTTTGTGCGATTTTGGATCGCAAACTTTTTGATGAGCGTCATTGCTGCTTCTTCTGAGGAGAACGTCACTTTAATGGGTCTCGATCTGACCTTCACCTGCTGAATTTTACCCACTCTATAAACGTTTGTAATTTCGGGAGTGTCATCAAGGAGATTACAGACAATCTCAATGACATCAGCTTTGAGATTAAATTCCCGCTCTTCGTCAGTTTTCCCTATGTCTTCAACATGCTCGGGAAATCCAAAAATCATTGCGTTCTTTTTTCTCGATTTTCTCTCCCTTGATTCTTTTATGTCATTAGATATAATATTGTTACCTTCTCTTTTATCAAGGGTTGCCTTCCTTCTACTTTTCTGCCTTTACTTCAACTGATTAATTATCTTCTATCAGTTTATTCTGTACTTCACAAAGGCATTCTTTTTGAAGAATGTAAATTGAAAATTGGTGTCCCTATGGAGTTTCTATTCCCTACATTATTTAAACATCAAAGTCAAAAACATACTTATATTGAAGAATTGATGCTCGAAATGGAACCTTTTGGAACTTGGACTCACCTGAAAAAAGAAAACAAGTTTTCATTAGCTACAGAAATTAAAAAGGATGAAATTTGAATCGAAGTTTAAAAGTGAGGATGTTTCACATTTTAGAAAAACCTTTGCATTTTTTTATTTCTTTGAACTATTCCTAATGATGTCAAAAGATTTGCTGTGACTGAAAAATTATATTTTTCGTATTTTTCAATCCTGTATTAAATGTAAAGATTTATGATTTAATAATAATTTAAATATCTTAAGTGTCAAGAAGTTGAGATTTTTACATTTTCATATCAATGAGAAGATATTGGTTTTATGTAAAAATGGACTTTTGCAAATTTTACCAAATTCCAATGTTTTCAGACTCACGGATTGAAAAAAAAAAATTTACTCTGATGTCTCTATTTTAAGGCCTGTAAAGAAAGAAATAATTCAGTAGCTGGCCATTGTTGACCAACGGTTTTGGTTTAATTAATCGAAAAAGCTTCTTAAAAAATAAAAGACTCCATTTTCCAGCAAATTTTTTTTTTAAATATCGATTTCTATTGAAAACACCCAAAACTATCCTTAAAAATGGCAAACTTGTCTCAATAATAGATGCCTGCACTACAACAGTGCCTTATGTCGTTTTTAGATTGTCACTCAGCATCCACGTATAACATGAGAGAACAAGTGACTTCTGAATAATGACATAATGCATCGTAGCAGAGGAGGGTTCAATTCATGATTTTCCTTTTAATATATCCAATTTTCTGAAAAAAAAAACCCAAATGTAACCTTGTATCTTAAAACCTGTTAACTTTCCTCAATACTTGATGAGTTTTTTTCGGTAATGACTAACCTAAAATTTGAGCTACTAATCACAAATTTTATTGTACGTAACTAACAAGCGTTCTTAATTGAAAGTAATTGAAAAGCTAGGTAGTATTAATTATAGCTGATTTGCTCATTACTATTTATTTTACCCAAAAAACGAAGAAAAAATCGGATTGAAAGATGGATAAAACTTGGGCCCAAAGATCAAACTTTCGAAGATACTTGAAATGTGAAAAAACAATCAAATTTAATAAATTTCTCTTGGATTCTCAAAATGAGACTGCGAGGTCATTTTTGAAACATCTCAAAACTACACCGAATTTGGTGCACCTTCGAGGATCGGCGTTCTTCTGTGCATGGAATACCAATTTAAAAAAATTTAATTTTCTTTTTGCAGAATTAGGTTTACAGTTTGACTGTTCACCTAATGGCGACCATATTTTTAGTGTTCCTCGTGCCAAACCTTCTGCTTCTTCTGAAAGATATTCACCTGAGAGTTCCCATTTTCCTGCCGAGCCTTCTCTTCGTGCCAGGTCGAGGTCTCCTCATGCCAGTTGGAGTATCAATTAAAACGAAAATTTAAGTTTCTCTTTCTTTTTGCAGAATTAAGTTCACAGTTGGACTGTTTACCTCTGAAAGATGTTCACCTGAGAGTTCCCGTTTTCCTGTCGAGCCTTCTCTTCGTGCCAGGTCGAGGTCTCCTCATGCCAGGCGTCTTCGTTCAGGGCATCCACCTCTTGCCAGGTCTATGATTCCTCCTACGTCGCTTGTTTCTTTTGACGGAGGTGGATATGAAGTTGACCAATTAGATTTATTAGGTATATTGCTAACGTGAATCCGCACCGGAAATTCGAAATTCAAAGATTAACTTTTTCTGTCGATTAACCAATTAAAATGAGAACATGAAGGTCGACGTATGAGCTTGTGCCAACACAAGAACAAATTGGAATATCAACATCCAATGGTGAGGTGTTTGCAATATTAGAGACTTATAACGTTCTTGCTGGAATTTATAAAATAAACATTGAAAGTGGCACGATTACCCCATTGACCCGAGAAGAAATAGCAATTCTAGGTTTAAAAAATTATTATTTAATATTCTGAAATTGTAATCAACAATATTTAAAGAAATCGTTAAACCATTCTTTTCATTAGAAAATAGTTTAATTTATTTAGCATTGTTATTCATTCTTGAAGCTCTCGATTTCAAAATTCAATTAAAATTGTTTCAATTGTTATCAATTCCACACTTTTTTAGTTTATAATTCTTCAAGCAATCAAAACTCTATTTATTAATTTTTTTAAATTGAAACTAAAGGAATAAACATTGAGAGGTTCGAAAATAGAATTTCTTAGTACTAGAGAAGTTTAAAAAAAATTTCCAGTCGTAAAGATAATATAAATTTTAATATCAGTCTCAACGAACTTTTTAACCAAATTTTGTTATTTGAAACTAAGTATCATGAAACGTAAACATCATAAACGAACAATCTTGATTATATTCCACGAGATAATGACTATAAGGTATATTAATAATCTAACCAAGCGCTAGAATAATTATTATTTCCATTGTCAACCAAATTCTTTATCGATATATTAATCAGTTTTTCCTCTGATTGGAAGAAATGGAGGTCCTTTGCACTCTGGCCTTCAACATGGCAATCATCCTTAATTCTATTGGTGAATATAACAGTTTATCGATTTATAAATAATTTCAAAGTATATTTTTAAGTACAAATTACTATAGTAATAAGTATGAAAGTGAGGCTTTTCATCTATATAAAAATCAAGTATGGATTTTTAATAAAATAGTTCTTTCCAACCAAAGTGATAAAGTTTCAAATAAAATGATGAATCTTCAACTGGAATAATTAAATTTTAAACCAAAAAGATAAATTTTCAACCGACATGGTGAATCTTTAACTGGAATGGTTGAATTTCCAACCAACCAGATAAATATTTAATCATGATGATTAATTTTCTATAAAAATACGAATTTTCAACACAATATATGAATTGGCAACCAAGTTGTTGAATTTGCAACTTAAAATGATACATTTTTAACCAATAATTAAATTTTACAACAAAAAAAAGAGATGAATGTTCAACAAAAAATGGAATAGTTTACTGATAAATTAAAGAAATTAATTTTCAAGAAGAAAAAAAAACATTTCTTTGCTGTCCTATAATAGGGACATTAGGGTGGTCCAAAAAATTAACACGCGCCACCGGACACTTCAAAATCCCATTTGGTTAACATGGGGAAATTTTGGATTTTCAAAAAATTGAATTCATACCCAATTGTATGAGTTCAATTTTTCGAAAATCCAAAATTTCCTCATGTTAATTAAATGGGATTTTGAGGTGCCTGATGGCACGTGTTAATATTTGAATTTCGCGGGGGAAAAAATTACGGATTTTCTTTCGCTGGAAATGGAAACTTTTGGGAGCAACGAATCTTTCACCTGGAATCGATTTAAAATGTATCTTTTGCTTTTTTTCTGTGATACCGAGTAAAAATAATTCATCTTGGCTAAGTCTTCATCTGAGACATAGCCAAGATATAGCCAAGACGTTTTTCTAAGTCTCGGTCTTGACCGCCAGCAAAATTACCTTCGCTTCGTGTAAAATTTAACCGGCAATCTTTTACCTGGAATGGATGTATGCTATATATTTTTATTTTCTTAAGCCATTTCAGAGCACATTCATGAGCAAGTACCATGTTTTATTAGTGTTTTTTGTTATCGCTTCGACGTTCTGCATCAATTTGGTCTCTATTGTTTTACTTGGTACAGCTGATAATCTGACACAGTAGCTGACGCCAGAATAATTTTCCAAAATCTCGGTGAAAATTTCGCTGAAATACCTTCAATTTGGAAACGCTCCACAATAGGTACTATGCAAAAATTAACCTTTCTTTCTTGTTGCAGATTTAAGTTCACAGTTCGACGTTTTGCCTAATGGCGACCCTATTCCTGGCGTTTCTCATGTCGAACCTTCTTCTTCTTCTTCTTCTTCTTCTTCTTCTTCTGAAAGACATTCATCCGAGAGCTTTCTTGCTCCTGCCGAGACTCCTCCTCGTGTCAGGTCGAGGTCACCTCTTGAAAGGCCTGTTAATCATAAAAGTCCTCCTACTACTGCAAGGCGTCCTCCCTGGTATGATTTCCTAAGAGAAAGTTCTCTCCGAAGCTATGCAATCGTTTCCATTTATTTCCGTAATCTGCATTCGATTTTTCCCCAATATTTGTGACAAAAAATCAATGTAATATTTTAATTGTCATCCACAAATTACGTATACTTGCACTACTTGAATTTTTCGGACAAAATTAGTAAGCAATTTTGATAAAACCAGAAAGCTTCGGATACAGATCTCGAAAAAAATCTGATAGAAACCCAGTGGGCACAAACTTTGACGATGTCTTTACGACATCGTTATGAGATCTTTACAACGACTTTAAGACATCCTATGTCCATGTCGTTAAGATGTCTTTACGATGTTGAAAAGACATAGGATGTCGTAACGATGTCGTAAAGATGTCGCCAAATTTTGTGCCCACTGGGAAACTGTACACAAACTTATGCGAAATTTTTTCCAGGGCTGCTCCTGCCTTGCCCATGACTCCTGTATTAAGGCTTCCTTCTTCTGACGGAATTGGATGCGGACTTGAGAAACTAAGATTTATTCGGCTGATTCCCTTTAAGAATCCGAACCGCATATTCGAACTTCGAAGATACACTTTTCCTGCCGATGAACCCATTTCAAGGAGAATGGGATATAATAGCTATGCGCCTGTGCCAATTCAAGAACAAATTGTTATGTCAACATCCGATGGTGACGCCGTTGCAATATTAGAGAGTTTAAATTGTCTTGCTGGATTATATACATATATTGGTCCCGATTACAAACGGGCTCAAATAAACATGGCAAGCGGCAAGGTTACCATATTGTCCCGAGAAGAAATCAATGAAACCCAAGTGGGTGCCCGCCGCCCAATCATGAATAATTATAGAGTAGATCATGTAAACCCCCATATAAACCGCATTTCTGTACACCACTAATTAAAAAAAATGTTAAACTAAAACGCAGTAGTGTTTACGATCCAAAGTCGGATCAAAATGTTTTGTGTAAGTGGCAATTTCATTAAAAAGTCAATGTGTTATGATTCTCGAGGCTGTAATCTTTCGTCAATGTTCCAGCCAGTCTTTTTCGGAAGCAGATGAAAAAATCTGCCCGCATGACATGAGTTGAAGACACTGTACAAAATTCGATAAATTCTTCAATCTTTCTTTAAAACTTCTCTCGTACGATATTGTGTTTTTAAAGTCATCATTGATTTTTAGTGTCACCAGCTCTAGCCATGTAAATAATTTCCGACGGCATTGTATACATATAAATTGTAATAACAGTTTTAACGAATTTAGTATCTATCTTTTTTCCTTGTTACTGACTGATGAAATGCAAATATCACAGAAGGTGAAACATGACGTATATTTTCTAAGAGATAGCGACTATAGCAGATAGTATAAACTGTATATAATGAATCAGTTAAACAACCAATAGTGACATTGTTAACAAAGTTCTTTATTAATAAATTGATCAGTGTTTCATCCACTTGAAAAAAATGAAGATCGTTTATACTCTGGTCATCACCTTGACCATCATGCTTAATTCTATTGGTAAATAGAATCGTATTATAATTATATATATAATTAAAATAATATTTGTAAGATTCCCATAAATAACAATTTGTCCGACGTATTCCGCTTTATATCCCAATTACTATTTCTTTGATATCGCTAAGTGTCCAGAATTCTGGACGAATTGCATACTCGTTTTGTAACGGTTATTCGTCCAGAATTAGAAACGTTAATTATGGAATTATAGCATCTAACAATCTCAAAATTTGATACGCCTAACAATTTTGCAAAATTTTAAGTAATCTGAAACGGAGTGTCTCGTCGTCCCGAAATTCGGGATGAGTGGTGAAGTATTTTTCATAAGCTTGGCTAGTTGTCCCGAATTTTCGGGACGACTAGTCCATACCCTTTTCCAACTCCCACAATTTCTCGGGAATATTAGGAATTAAACAGATCTGTTATCTGAAAATGAATCTGAAGTCTTATCTATTAGTGGACATTAGGATAGAGGTTAATCTCTTTTTTGAATATATCTCTTATCAGATTGAAATATAAAATCTATATTAATGTTTTAATATCAGAATATAATTATAATGTGAAAATTTGTCTGGAAATAAAAACGATTCTTGTAGAAATTTTTATTACACTAAACTCTTGGCTATGGAAAAAAATATATTTCAAGTTTTTCTATCTAAGGTAAAATTGTGGTATAAAGCTGATATCAGTAATACCAGTATTGACGAATAAAGCACGTGAATGTTTTCCTTGAAACTGACTCGAGTGAGATGTAAATATCTCAGAAGGACAAGTTTGACGCCTAAAATATCTGAGATAACAACTACAGAATATATTTATGCAATCTAATGATGCACCAGAATATTCATTAGTTACACTATTAACAAAATTTTTCATTATTACATTAATAATTCCCAATTCTTGTTGCAAAACTGCTCCTAAACCATTTTGAGAAGCAGCTATGCTTAAATTTGCAAGCCTCTTAACATCATGATACCCTAAAATCTGATATTTAATTTAAATCTATTTTAATTCACGAAAAGCTTTATCTGCATTGGCATATTGGCTAGTTCGGCTGGCTTGCACAAGTTGATACGTTTTGTCAACTCCAAGTTGTCTTCTCTTAATAAACTGATATTTTAAATCTGGGTTTCAAATACCACTAATATACGATCTTCTTTGAGATTATTTGTAAATGAAATTTCACCGAAGAGATGCAAATCACCGACTGCGCACGTACGCAGCGTCTACAGGAATCAAGCATGCGCAGTTTTTTGTTAAGGACAGCCATTTTAGGCCCTAAAAGCCCTTACAATTTTATTTCTAGCTATGGTTTTATATATTCATATCGTAAATATTATAATTTTGTTTCTGGTAATTGAATGGTTAATTGAACTTAACTGTAAGTAAAGTTCGATCGTAATTATACTAGTTGTCTCGTCCTCAAGATCAAAGAATGTAGTTGTTCAAAACTTGATGCCATTTTATTTGTAATATTAACCAGGAAATGGTATACTTTTATTTTTAATATACGTAACATAATTATGAAACCCATAAGTGAACCATCGTTCAATTCTTATCCGATAACATTGGAAGAAAAACCAAAATCATCGTTCAAAGGTCGACTATAGAAACATGCGAAGACTCTTGACTTTTCGGTCCATCCTGCAGCTTTCCTGATTGTTTCTACGTTAACACAATTGCGTTGTGCCTCATGAGGTTTTTTTATGTGATATAAGCAAATATGTCTCGTCCCCATCTCGTAATTTTTCTGTTCTTGATATGCAATTCTGTAAAGTTGTTAGAACACATACGCTTTCTTTGAGAGGAAATTTTAGCCTTGGCTAATGCGCGTAACGTAACTAGTCTTTCCCAAAGTGATTTTAACGAAATGTTTTTATTTGACGATCATTTTTCCAGATACGACAATACCTTGTTTGGATCCCAAGAATAGTTGTATTTTGGTACCTGTGGCTTCATTACTGCAGAACCTTTGCAGAACCTTTTGACCCTCGAGTCGCTCCCAATATCGTCAGGCAAAATAGATGATACTGAAGAACGATGACTATTTAGGGTACCATATTACTTGATATTTTCTAAACAGTTTGCTAGAAAATCGATTAAATTTTATACTGACGCTTCGTAAGGGCAGATTCCTTTTTCTTGACAGTGATTCCAACACAGTGTTAATGGCTTGTTATATTATTGTATGGTTGACGTCGATGATGGTTTCAGTCTTGCATCTAACGCTGATACTGGTGTTCCTTTACGTCTGAAAACATTCCTGATAAAATGTCGGCAGCCAGGGTAAGCAATTTCCACTCTGGATGTTTGTCCCTGAAAGGAGACGTAAATTTTTCTGTGATTTCAATAAAACTAGTTCAGATACAAGAAGCTCCTGGTACATCGCGAACCAGGGTTGTGTGGGCCACATTGGTACGACCAAAACTCCTTTTGCTTTATCTTTACTGATTTTTCGTAAAGTGCGTAAAATTAGTGAAAAAGGAGGAAATGCATAAAAATCTAGTTCTGACCAGCATGTGGTAAAAGCATCTACCGCTACTGCGTTAGGAGCTGGAAACAGTGTGAAGAATTTTTGAAATTTTGTGTTGATATTTGTAGCAAATAGATCAATGCCAAACTGGTTGAAATACTGCTGACCTTTCCTAGTTGAAAATTTGCGATAAGCAGATGACGGTGGTTTCGAACGGTCTTTGGATACTTGTTCCAATGATAAGGAACTTTTATGACGTTCAGCGAAATCTATTCCGTACAATAGTAGATCGACTTCACTTTCGTCAGCGAAATTGTTGCTAAACAAGTGAGTGCATGTGTAATGAACGAGCGCCTTGTTAGTGAGATTTCAAAATGCAAATCCCTCAGTAATCGTCCTGTATCTCCAAGATTTGAATTAAACTTTGCGATATCGTTAGTGGCTTCCACATCTAATGTCGTTGTGAATTTCGAGTTTCAGATCTTCACAAAGCAATCAGAGCGTATTCTGATCGAGAGCACTCGCTGACGGGCCACATTTGTCCTTATCCAGTTTAGCTACCTGTAGTGGTGCCACAACCTCTGGAGTTTTAGTTCGCTCATTTTCTGAAGAAATAAACTGAACCATACATTTAGCTATATTTTTATATTCTTGTACCTTTTCTACGCATGCGATGTGATGTGATGGTACCTCAATGGGCACGCTCGCCATCAAACTTTTGCGTACGTGAATTTGCGTCGTTCTTACGTAATCATGATCTGCTACGGCTGCGGTGTGGTACTCCTCTCGGGTAGTACTCATCACGGTCTTTGCCAGAAGAATATCGACGTAAATCCGTCTCCAGACTCCTGCTATATGATTTGACCCATATCGGCTGTTATAGCTTCTTTCGGAGTTTCCATTATAATCGCGACGACTACCTGATGATGATGAGCTCGGACAAATAGATTATGATATCCTCGCGATGTAGATCGCGAATGATAACGTCGTCGGGATCGTGATCGGTAACCATGGGAACGGGATGGACTAACAAATGCCTCTTTAAGTCTACCTGTAGGGTGATCCCAGTTTGTTTTCTTCCAGTTAAAGAAAGAAAACACGAAAATTTTCGATTGAGGAACACGCCCGAAAATTTGCTCACGTGTGAATTAGATCGCACAGCAAACATAATGAAGTTAGTAATACGCAATCCCAAGTAGAAGATAAATGCCACTTGTTAGAGGCCAATTTCTTTTTTGTGGGATTTTGAATGCTATGATAAATCGAACAACTGACATTACTACATGCTTTGATCTTAAAGACGAGACAACGTCGTATAATTAGAAATTACCCAACTAAATAAACGCACAAAGATTTTATAGTCACCAACGTGCATTAAAAAAATGTAATGGTCTCTTTCTTGTTGCAGAGTTAAGTTTAGCGTTCGAGTGTTTGCCTAATGGTGCTCCTATTCCTGGCGTTCCTCGTTTCGGAACTTCTTATTTTTCTGAAAGAAATAATTCTCCTGAGAGGTCCCTTGTTCCTGCCGAGCCTCCTCTTCGCGTCAAGTCCAGGTCTTCTGCTGCCGAGCAGCCTCTTCGTGTCATGTCCAGGTCTCTTTCTGCATATCGCCAGGGTGCTCGTCCTGTTCCCAAGCATATAGTTCCTCCTATGCTGCTTCCTTCTTCTGACGGATGTGGATGCGGACTTGAACAACTTAACTTTATTCGGCTTATTCCCAATGTGAATCCGCACCGGAAATTCGAACTTCGAAGATACACTTTTCCTAAGGATACAAAATTAAGAATGAGAACGGAAATGAAAAAGCATGTGCTTTTGCCAACCGACGAACAAATTGTATTATCTTCATCCGATGGTGATGTCTTCGCGGTATTGGAGACTTTTAATGTTTTGGCTGGAATGTATACACGTCTTGATAAGAACGCTAGAAAACGGGCTAAAATAAACGCGGTAAGCGGTAGGGTCACTCCAATGACCCGGAAAGAAATCGGCGAAACTCAAGTAGGTATCCGTCGCCCAATCGTGAAGAATTTTAAAATACAGAATCTCAACATTGATGCAAACCACAATGCTTTATACCAATAATTTAACAAAAATGTGAAACTAAAATATAATGTTTGCGAACCGAAACCAGATCAAAATTTTGCATGTACATATTTCACTCAGTAATTCCTTAAACATACCCCTTTAAGAATATTTGATAAAAACCGATAATTGGGAACCCAAAAAACATTTTTCAAGTTTTCTGGGCTTAGATTGAAGATCAGATTTCAAAGATTACGTCCAATACATTTCACGTTCTTCCTACAAATTTCCAAGGTCATGGCACAAGTTAAACTCGAGGTACAAAATTCGAGAAATTCTTCAACTTTTAAAGTAAAACTTCTCACGTTATATTTTCTCATTGAAAAGTCAAAAATACATCGGGGTGACATCATTCGACGTGTCGTCATTGTAACTTTTTTCCTTAAGTGGCTGTAATAAAATGTAAATATCTCATAAGGACAAGCTTGACGCCGATGAACCATGAGATAACGACAATAAGATGTTATATAATGTATAATTAGGCACTAGAATGTTCATTTGTTAACCTGTTAATCGAATTCTTCGTTAACAGATCAATCAGTCTTTCCTCTACTTGGCAAAAATGAGGATCGCTTGTACTATGGTCTTCGCCTTTGTAATCATCCTTAATGCTAATGGTGAATATACTAGTATAAGAATATATGATTCTATAATTCAAAAGATATTTGTTGTATTTTCGCAAATAACAATTTTTCCGAAGTAATCCGCATTCTATTCCAATGACTAATTTTTCCAAACTATATTAGAAATCGAATCCGTTTCAAATCAGGCAGGCTCTACACTTCAAGTCGCAGAATCTCTCAACAACGATATATATGTAATGTTTTAGTGGAAATAAGACCACACGTATTTTTCAGATTTGAGAACGAGCTCTTCAATTTTGACGTCTTTTAAAAAAAGTGTCTTTAATATTCTATGATTTTTCATCTAAATCAGATTCAAGGAAGAAACGCTGTTAGTTTGATGCGGGCTAAACCATGTTCCTATCCAGGAGAATTTTTTGTTCATATAATTAAATCTTGAATCGTTTACAATAAAAATTCTATTTTCAGAAAACAAAATTCGTCGGGCTTAGTCGGCACTTCACTTCAAAGTGCAGTAATTATAAATGTTTATTTCTTAAATCTCAGATGTCAATTGCCAAGAATATTTATTTGGATTGAACAATAATTGTTCATAAGTTATTGCTTCAATATACTGTCTGGAATATGAAATTATGTTTTCTTTAATATCTCCATAAATGTAATTTAATATCTTGAATTACGCTATTAAACCCACTAATAAAGAAAATTTGTACCCATGATATTCTTGTTGGGAAAGAACTTTTGCGTTTGTCGAATTTGATTCAAAAAGACAATAACTTTTCCCACCTTCATTTAATAGTAGAATATGATCTCGTCAATAAATGATACAATTCTTCTGCAGTAAAACTAATAATTAATCTCGCTTTAGCGTCATCTTTCTTTCACTTCGGTATTTCGTCCTGAGCTGCCGCAGCACATTCTTGTTTTCTTAGTGTCCCATCTACGACCCCAAAAATCTCACCCCAAAAAGTCAGCGTTGGCAAAACAAGCTTGGAATCTATAATATATTAAGTCCTTACCCATGTCAAATATAATGAAGACTGATCAAATAGAGTAACCAACAAAAAGTTGTAAACAAACAAATGCAAAAAATAGGATGAGCTAAGATACTTCAAAGAAGAGTTGAGAACATTTTACGTTTCCAACAGTTCATGAAATACAAACGTTAAAAAGAAATTTAAACATATCTTCTTTGTTACAGAGTTAAGTTTACAGTTCGATTGTTTGCCTAATGGCGAACCTATTCCTGGTGTTCCTCATGCCGGTCCTGCTTCTTCCTCTACTCCTTCTTCTGCTGAAAGACATACATCTGAGACATCTCTTGGTCCTGTCGAGCCTTTTCTTCGTGCCAGGTCCAGGTCACCTCATGCCGTGTTCAGGACGCCTCCTTCCGTGTCCATGGTTCCTCCTACAAGGCTTCCTTCTTCTGATGGGATGGGATGTGGACTTGATCAACTTAGATTTATTCGGCTTATTCCCCGTACGAATCGAGAACAGATATTCGAACTTCGAAGATACACTTTTCCTGCCGATAAAGCACTTGAAATTAGAACGGGAATTAGGACCTATGGGCCTGTACCTACCCAAGAACAAATTGTATTATCAACATCCAGTGGTGATGTATTTGCAATATTGAAGAGTTTCGAGGTTCTTCTTGGAATCTATGCATATTATGGTTACAGTACAAAACGGGCGAAAATAAACATGGAACGCGGCACGATTACCGCCTTGACCCGAGACGAAATCGATGAATCTCCAGTAGGTATCCGCCGCAAAATACAGTGGAGTTTTAGAGTAAAGCATATAAACCCTGATGTATAAACCGCAATTATCTACAAAATTAATTTAAAATGAAAATCTGAAACGAAAATATGTTTGCAAACCGAAATCGAATCAAAGCGTTGCATGTAACTGGTAATCATATTAAAAAGTCAATGTTTTATGGTATACAAGGCTTCAAACTTTCGTCAATGCCTCAGTTAGTTCTTTTTGGAAAGAGATTAAACAAATTAATCAAATAAATTAAACCTTAGAAAATATTTCTCTTTCACACCCCACATTTTCTATGAAGCTTAATGCTTAATGTTCTAGGTAAATATATGTATAAATTTAATTTCACAAAGCTTTGTAGGCGATAAGTTACATTCTCATCACGATACTCGCGCTTCGCCCTCAGTTTTTGACAGCTGCAATTGCTGTGGTTTTTGACCGTTTGGAAATTCTTGAAATTCATCTCAAATATGTTCACGCGGTATATCCCCGAGTAAAAACCATAAATATGGGAGTGATCAATCATTTACTTTCCAATGTATAAAGAATGTATGGTAAATGAGACGATCCCATACTTCAAGTACAGCGAAACCTTGATTTAGTGATCCTCGATTTAATGTTTCCGAGAATTGATGCCGCGCCGCTGGTATGGATAAAAGGAGCGGCGGGAGGATGTGCGGTGTTCACTCAGGCGTGGCAAACCAGGAGCGTTGCGGTAAGGCGCTGTACCCTAATGGCCCACATGTGTAACTGCGGCATGACGTTGCGTGAGATCACTCGAAGCACGATGGCGAGCTCGCGTCGACCAGCAGTGGTTCTCCGATGCCTCCAGCCAACTGAAGCCGATGGGACCGATCGGATTATTTCGTGCGATCGAATGACAACAGCGCCATCTGATACGAGAATATATATATCGCGAAGTAGTGTCTCGAAGTTATTGGAGCAATGTTAATGAAGAAAAGCAGTAAATATCAATTCATTTTAATCAAAAATGTTATACTACGGTTTAAAATTAATTATTTACTTTAAGATTTCTTGTTAATATTTAATTCAAATTCAAATTTCTTCTGAATTGGTGGCGCTGCCGTAGCTACACAATGGGCTCTACGATTCGACAAAGAAAACAAAGAAGAAGAAGTATTGGATAGACAGAGAGAATGAGCGTTTCGTAACGAAAAGTGTGACCTGTCATTGTGACACAATCGGATCGTCTCTGTCTATCTCACATGGTAGAAAGAGAGGTCCGATCGACTCCAAGCATCGGAGTCCCACTGCAGTGTTTTATAACCACCAACTGTCAAGTGTTGACGTAAGAATTGTGAAAGCGATCTTTTTCGCAGACAGTTTATCTAATATTTATAAAAGTAAGTGATTTTCTGTTAAATAACTTCTTCGTATGTGTGGTTATGAAACAGTGTAATGCGTCACGCAAAAGTGTGTGCTTTCCACTTGAAGTGTTCTGCGAGTTATTATTATACATTTTTCCAAACTCTATTCGAGTTTGTTCGAAATAAGTATGCATTTTATCTAACTTTATGCCGGGAGGATCCAGAATGTGTATGTTAAAAAAAATATTATTCGGAAAGGTTTATTTCCTATTGATACGGAATCTGTACGAAGTTTAGAACCAGAAAGCATTAAGATCTGAAGATAGTATAAATTTGTTTCATTTATTTATCAATAATATCTCTAAAGTTATATTTATTATTCCGTGGTTTTTAAATTTTATATATCTTTCTCAGGTTATTTCCTTGTATATCACAAATTAGACACAGATCTGTTATCTGACCATTCATCTACATGACTCTTGGATTTGGCTAGATTAACATTGATTTTTAAGAAGTCGTTTTTTTTACCTACAACCTATTTTCTTTGAATTAGAATAGTAAGTCATGATTCTATTCATTTTTTTAAATTATTATGTTTGGTAATAATAAATTCCTCGCACATTTTGGTAATAAACTGAGAGAAAAGACGGTGATGTGCTTATTCCTGGTTTGCTGTTGATTCGTTTTTTGTTGGCTTGGAAGGTTGATTTATCAACGATTTTGGGAACAACATTATAAAATCTGATAGTTTTATTTGTTGAACAATCATTTTTGAGATCCTGGAGTTCTGTTTTTAACTTCTTTAAATGATCTCTTTGCTGTTGTGTTTGATCTACATAAAAGGAAATAATCTTCGAAGATAACCTTAACTGGTCGACTTATTTGAGTTGATTTCATTCCCAATCTGTAGATTTTTAGGCCGTCCAGTGGTATATCGAGTTTGACGAAAATATTTTTGAGTTTAGATTTGAAGTTATGATGCTTCTGAAGTTATAGAAGTGATTTTGAACCTCGTTTTTCGCTATCTCAACACTGTGGGTTGTTGAGTACCTGTACAAAATGTTTTGAAAAAAACGATATTCGACTTAAAAAATTAATAAAAAAGATATCGAGTTCTTACCACTTTGTTAGTTCTATTGACTGCTACGAATTAACTCACCTGAAACAAAAAATAAAATGAGTGATTAAAACAAATATTTTTAACAATATATATATACGGCAGGGATGATGAAACATCCCTGCATCACGGTCTTCAGACTTGGCCATAGGTGTTATTTACCGGGGTTCTGCTGAGAGCCAGTGTTGACAAGTTAAAGTAAAGACATAAAGTGAATTAACAAACAAAAAGCTGTAAACAAACAAATCCAAAAAAGAAAACAAGCTAAAATTACTTCATAGAAGAGTTAAGAGTATTTGATATTTTCAACAATTTGTGAAACACCAGTTTTTTAGGTAATTTAGTTAAGTTTATAGAAGGGCGGGGAGTACCGATAGCACCCCCTTAGCGCTCAAGCTATAAAGCCACACCCTTAACTTTTCGCTTTTATTCCAGACCTATTGGTGAAGCCCAGGATGTCGACCACTTATCGCATTATAATTTCCTCGGGTGCAATAAAATTGGCCTCAAGGATGTGTTGCCTGAGCCTAGCCAATGCCGAACACTGGCCTAAGATATACAGGTATGTTTCATCATCTCTAACGCATTTTCTTCAGGATATCAGGATTTCCCTGGCTCTGTCTATCCTGCACGTATAGCCCAGGATGGATATTGTCTCTCGGCAACCTTGGGTTTGTTCCCAGTATTCCCGATACTTCGACCGGATCCAGGTTTTGATGGCCATCCCGATGCAGCAAGACGCTAGTCCCAGTACCGGTTCCGGGCCTATGTATTCAATTGCTAAGCTGCTTTTCGCCAGCTGGTCCGCTTTTTCGTTACCCTTGATCCCTTTGTGACCAGGAATCAATTTAAGGGTCAGGTTATTCTTTTCTTCAAGTTGTTTTCATGCCTTTTTGCAGTCCCAAACCAGATCTGATGCTATGTCTGATTTTTCATCTGCTTGACTCTCCGAGCAGATTTTAACCTGCCTACCAGCAGCGTTTTCCTCTAATCACGTATCAGCGCAGCGAAGGGTCGCCAGAACCTCCGCCTGAAAGATAGTGACATGCCCACTAAGATCCCTATCTCCCTCCTTCTTGGGCTGTCACAGTTTCCTACTTCTGAACCCCCTCTCATGAAATACTAACATTAGAAACAAATGTAATCCTCTAAACTCTGGCGTAAACCGAAATCGTCTACACCATTATTTAAAAACAAAATTTAACTCAAATATTTACTCAAGGCTTTATTCTTTCGGCAATCCCCTAGCCAGTCTTTTTTTGAAACAGATGAAAACATCTTCATGTGCTTCGCGCTCGAATATCTATTCCTCGCATTTGGCTTGTTTTTGCGATTGTTTTTTCAATTGTATGCAGACTTGAATTAAAGTTGAACAAAAAATTCTCGTGTGGCTTAGAATACAATTAGAGACTTCTTGATCTCTGAGTAATTTCCCAAAAATTTGATTATTCTATTTAAACACCACATTTCCCTGAACTGTAAAAGATAATATAAATTGTATTATCAGTTTTAACGAATTTGGTACTGAATTACTTTTCTTGAAATTGATTAATGAAATGAAAATATCTCAGAAGGACAAGCTTGGCGTCTATATTCTATGAGATAACGGATGTAGGATATATTATGTAATTTTTAATGAAGCATCAGAGCATTCTTTTGTTATACTGTTAACCAAATTCTTCATCAATACATTAATTTGTTTTTCATCAAGTTATAGAAAAATGAGGATCCTTTTTACTCTGGTCTACCTACTATAGGTTTCAAAAATGTTGACCTCTCTACAAAAGTTTGATTAAGTCAGTGAAAAAATATCGCTTAAGAACGTAACAAACTTCATTGCAAAGATAATTTTATTGCGAACAAATTCTCTATTCATGACACCGTCATACATTAATTACAAATGAAGTGGCAGTTGACTGAAGGTACAAAAACACGGTCAACAGCGCCAATTTCACGACAGTGAACTTTGACGCGTTAAATTTTGTTGAAAAATCAGTATAAATGAGGCGCAAAAAATCAGGCGAATTCCTTGACATTTTCTGTAAATGCAGGTGTAATAAAAATTAAAAAATTTAAATAATTATAGCTTACAGAGTTAATTATAGAGGAGGACCTTATCTCAGCTCCAAATTGTGATAGAAAGCTCGGGTAAAGCTTGAAATAAGTAAAAAAATTCAAATAATACAATGAAATAAGAAATGAAGTTTCAAAATTATTAAATAACAGGCTATTAGCAATTATTTTTTCAAGGATTTTTTTCTGTCGCTTGGGGGCGGCGAGTGTAACTGATCCAGGCAATATACCCAACCATAATTGTCCGCTTCAGGGTACCCATTCAGTCTCTTCCATTCAGTCCCAATTCAGTAACTCTTCCAGATGCCTGAAAATAAATACGGGTGCAACATGTTATAATTGCCCAAAGGCGTAGAAAATATTTATTTTAATCATTAAGAAAATGGCAGTTGATGAAATTCATTTTTGCTTATTACATTTTGTTATCAATATAAACATTTACGCCCATTTTCTTTCTTATTTTTATATGAAATGCATAATTTTTTCCAAACATTACAAAGACAATATCAGCGGAAATTCTATACATTCCTATTTTTTGAGCTAATTACACAAATTTTCAAATATTTTTCAAAATTTTTTTTTCCAGTTTTCAAAATTGTTCACTTCAGAACTAAAAACTGATCCATTTTGCAGATGTTTGCAATTTAAAATTCGCCAAACCAAATTAAAGAAACTTCAAATGTAAATCATGAAAATGACAGAACATTTAATTGTAAAATTTAAAAATTAAACACTCTTCAATTAAAAAAATGTTCAATTCAAAGTCCTACAATGTCGAACAATGAAAAATTATTTTAAAATTTTTAATTTGAAACAATTTAAAATTACTCTAGTTTGCTAAATTTATAAATAGAAATTATTATGTTTTTATGATTTTGTAAAAATCAAAAGTTTCAGTTTTTAATTCGAAATCTTCCAAACTGAAGAAATTTTGAGAGTTATCCATGAAAATCACAGAACGTTTCATTGTTAAACTTCAAACTTGCATTATTGTTACTTGTAAATTTTCTAAATTTAACACTTCAAATTAAAAAATGTACAACTGAAAGTCTTACAATTTCGATCAATAACAATTGTAACTTTTTTTTAAATGTATAAATAAAAATTGTTAAGTTTTGCTGATTTTCAAAATAAAAAGTGCAGTTTTTAATTCGAAATCTTCCAAATTGAAGAAATTTCGAAATAAAATAATCGAAATTACAGAACTTTTAATTACTGTAAACCTGAAGCTTGAATAATTTTGAATTATAAATTTACAAAATAGAAGTCTTCAATTTTAAAGGTGCATAATCAAAAATTTTTAATTCGTATTATTTTGAAGATAAATAAGCAATTTTTCAAATCTAGATCTGAAAAATAAAAGAAATTTTACTTTTAGAGATGTACAAATAAAAATTCTTTAATTTTGATGATTATGAAGATCAAAAATCAAGTTTTCAATTTTACAACTTCTCAATTGAAGAAATTTCGAAAGCAAATCATCAAAATTACAGCATTTTCAATTGTAAAACTTAAAACTTGCATAATTCTTAATGATAAATTTACAAAATTGAAAACGCATCAATTTTATAGGGTTTTTAGTTCAAAATATTAAATTGGATGATTTTGAAGATCAATAGTTAATTTTTTCAATTCTACATTTTTCAAATTGAAGAACTTTTCCAATATAAAGCATAAAAATCACAGAAGCTTTAATTGCAGTGTATAAAAATTGCATTATGTTTAATTGTAGAACATAAAAATAGCGTAATTTGTAATTGTAAATTTTCAAAACTAAAAACACTTCGATTGTAGGGAGGTACAACTAGAAATTCTTGACTTTCGATAACTTTGCAGATCAAAAGTCTTCCATGTTACAGAAAAAAACTCTTCAAAATTAAAAATGTACAATTCAAAATCCTACAATTTCGAACAATAACAATTTAAAATTATTCGGATTCAAAAATTCAATTAAATTTTTTAGACGTAGAAATAAAAATTCTTAAGTTTTGAATGATTTTGAATGAAATTGCGAATATAAAGCAATAAAATCAAAGAGATTTAAATTATAAAATCTGAAAATTGCATAATTTTTAATTGTAACAATTCAAGACTGGAAACAATCCGATTTTATAGGTGTATAAATTAAAAATCTTCAATTTTGATGATTTTTAATATGGAAAATCAAGTTTTCACTGTTGAATCTATCAAACTGAACAATTTCGAATATAAAGCATCAAAGTTACAGAATCGTTATTGCAAAACTTAAAAATTACATATTTTTTAATTGTGAAATTTCAAAACTGAAAATACTTCAATTTGAGGGATATGTATAAATAAAAATTCTTTAATTCTGATGATTTTTAAAATAAAAAGTTCAAGTTTTTCAATTCTAAATCTTCCAAGTTTACGAAATTTCGAATAAAAATAATCGAAATTACAGAACTTTCAATGATTGTAAACCTCAAACTTGAATAATTCTTATTTTTAAATTGACAAAATTAAAGTCTTTCATTATGAAGGTGCACAGGTAAGATTTTAAGATTTGGATTATTTCATAGATCAATGGTCAAGTTTTCCATTTTAAATCTTCCAAGTTACAGAAGTTTCGAACAAAGAGCTTGAAACTTACACAATTTTCAAATGCAAAACTTAAAACTTGCATAATTTTTCACCATTAAAAAGACTTGAATTTTGAAGGCTTACAAATTTAAAAAAATAAAGAAAGAAAGAATAGAATTGTTTTCTTTTATACTCAATTCTAAATTCAATTTTAAATTAACATAATAATAAATAAATCCAAAGTCGAGCTTTTAATTCTGAATCCTCAAATCCAAACCATTTAAAATATAAATGTATGATGAAGAAACACAAATTTTTTACTTTTGATGATAATAATCATTGAAAATAAAGTTTTCAGTTCTAAATCACCCAAATCAAAGTTTGGAATGCAAACTATCAAAATTACAGTATTTGTATTTGCATTTGTAAAACTTAAAAACTGCATAATTTCTTGTGGTAACTTTTCAAAATTAAGCACTCTTTAATTTTAGAAATTTACAGTTCAAAGTCCTAACGATTTTGAACAGTTGAAGCTTTAAACTGTTTTATACGAATAAAACAAGAATTATGCGTCCTATTAAAAAGCGATTTGTACCAAATTTGTAGATATTTTTTGGGCGCATAATTTTTGTCAATTCATCTTTTTTCGTCATTATTTTTTTGTGCGATCAAAATTTGAATTTTCGATTTTTCAAGAATATTCAGAAAGTTATTACCATTATCTTTCAGGACTTTCAAAAAGCAGCCTTTCTCTCCTCCTGGCTTTTTTTATATCCTGCGTTGTTTGGCTTAAAATTGTAATTTTCGTTTGTTTTTTTGAATCTTACAAATGCTATCATTCTGAGAATTTTATTTTCATCGACAAAAGTCGTGAGGATAAATTGTTCGAATTTCTGGGTCATCGACAAATTTTTATAATTTTTTAATAATCATTTTTTTATTTTTTTCAAACACCTCAGAAAACGGATACAATACTTTTCATCAAAATTACTAACAGTTGAAATTCTTCAGATGAGTTGACCTGGAATTGCTCAAGTGTTTGATTTGTCGGTATTTATTATTTTCATCTTATGCAATCATTTTACTCCAATAATATTTTTTATCTTCCTCTGAAAGTTGATTATTATCCAGGAGTGGAACTGTCAGCATCAGAAGTTAAATTCATGTTTCCTACGCCTTTGGCTTTTTTTTTCAGTTTTCCCAAATGATGGTCATCAGGTAGCTGGGGGAAAGTGCCGAATAGTGACCCTCGACTGAAACTGACACTGATGACACCTTTTATGCGCGCCGGAAAAAAAAAACGTAGAAAAAATAATTGCTAACAGCCTGTTATTTAATAATTTTGAAACTTCATTTCTTATTTCATTGTATTATTTGAATTTTTTTACTTATTTCAAGCTTTACCCGAGCTTTCTATCACAATTTGGAGCTGAGATAAGGTCCTCCTCTATAATTAACTCTGTAAGCTATAATTATTTAAATTTTTTAATTTTTATTACACCTGCATTTACAGAAAATGTCAAGGAATTCGCCTGATTTTTTGCGCCTCATTTATACTGATTTTTCAACAAAATTTAACGCGTCAAAGTTCACTGTCGTGAAATTGGCGCTGTTGACCGTGTTTTTGTACCTTCAGTCAACTGCCACTTCATTTGTAATTAATGTATGACGGTGTCATGAATAGAGAATTTGTTCGCAATAAAATTATCTTTGCAATGAAGTTTGTTACGTTCTTAAGCGATTTTTTTTCACTGACTTAATCAAACTTTTGTAGAGAGGTCAACATTTTTGAAACCTATAGTAGGCTTTTCGCAATTTGAAAACTTGTCCGACGTAATCCGCATTCTATCCCGATTGCGCATTGAGAAATATTTATAATTCTATATTTTTCTAATTTATTTATAACGTTAAAAATTATTCCTGCACAGGAAATAACCTTACTTAATAAAAATTGCCACAATTTGTTATCAGCGTTTCACCCAGTGACGAAAATTAGCGTAGACTTTTTTTGAATTAATTTGTCTTATCACTTTTTTTTTGGAAGGAATAATATGCTCATTGAGCATTTAAATATTACATAATAGTATTAAATTTGATATTTCGAAAGTGCATTGCGTATTTTTTATTACTTTATCTCTTTTGCTCATACAATAAAATCCAAAAGGCAGTCGTCCTGATCGGAACGCCACCTCTTAGATTAGTTTTTCTCAATAGTTAACCATTTTTTTTTAATATCCCATTCCGTTAAATTGATGGTATTTCTTTTCGACGATCGATTTCCGTTAAAATAACCCAAACAGAACTTTAAATCTTAAAATAGTACCTTAAGTAAACATAACCAAAAATTATCAAAGCTTTTATCAAACGTTTATGATCTTTATTTTTTTTCAGAAAATGTATAGTTCAATTTCCGACCGAGTTACCGTGCTTTAAATCAGTCACTTTTAGTGCTTGTCACGCTAGCCGTGTGAATCAATTTTGTCGGCAGCGTATAAAAATTATGACATCAGTTTTAACGAATGAAGTGATGAAATTTTTCCCTTGAAACTAGCTAATGAAATGTAAATATCTCAGAACGACGAAGTAGAGTATGATCCATAAGATAAAGACTATAAGATATATTACCAAATATAATAAAGCACTTGAATAATCATTATTTAGAATGTTAACCCGATTCTTCATTATTACATTAATCAGTCATTCTTCTACGTCGAGAAAATGAGGATCGTTTATACTTTGATCTTCACCTTGTCAATCAACCTTAATTCTATTGGTAAATATAATTTAGACATTTTCCCTCAAATATCATTTAGAAACCTTAGGCCGTTTCATGTCAAAAGAACTGTAGTATAGATATGTCTGGCATTTGGAGCAGAATTTTTCGCTTATTTTTTGACAATCTCTGATATAATGGAAACATCGACGTACTTTAAAAAAATGTAATACTCTTTTTCTTCTTACAGAATTAAGTTTGCAGTTCGAGTGTTTACCTAACGGTGAACCTATTCCTGGTGTTCCTCGTGCTGTTTTTTCTTCTTCTACTCCTAAAAAAAATCGTTCGCCTCAGAGGACGCTTCCTCCAGCTGAACCCCCTGTTCGTGCCAGGTGCAGGTCACCTCCTCCCAGTTCCATATCTCTTCCGGCCAGGTCTAAAGCTTCTCTTGAAAGGCTTTGTTTTTCTAACGGACGTGTATGTGGAATTGAAGATTTTAGATTTATTCGGCTCATTCCCAAAACAAATCAGAACCGGATGTTCGAACTTCGAAGCTACACTTTTCCGGCGGATAAACAAATTAGAAGGAAAACAGGAAAGACTGCGTATGAGGTTTTGGACACCCTAACACAAACTGTATTATCAACATCCAATGGTGATGTCTTTGCAATATTGGAGAGTTCTTGTGTTTTTGGTGGACTGTATAAACATATTAATTACGCTATAAGACGTTTGAAAATAAACATGGAAAGCGGCATGATTACCGCATTGACCCCGGAAGAAATGGCTGAATCTCCAGTAGGAAGGAACCGCAACATCAAGAATAATTTTAGAGTAGAGCATATACACAGTTTTTTGATCCACAATCCTCTACACTAATAATTCAAAAAATGTTTAAACTAATATAAAATATTTATTGTGATCCAAGATCCAATGTGATTGAAATCTTACATGTAACTGGTAATTACAATAAAAAGTCAATGTATTATGATTCTCGAAGCTACAGTCTTTCGTCAATGTTCCAGCCATCTTTTTCGGTGACATATAAAAGAAGTATCATTTCATTTCCTCATGAAAATATTTTAGGATGAAAATCACACTACGGTCAACACGACTAGCGCGAGAAGCACTATAAGGAATCATGACTTTGCAAAACGATAACAGGGACGAAAATAACATTGGAAATTTTTTTTAAACCTTTCAAAAAACTTATAAAATTTAACATAGAATAACCTCCAGTAGAAGTAGTTCTAAATTTTTGAAGAGTATATATTACGAAAGAAGTTTTTGAATAAAAATTAAAGAATTTATCGAATTTTTTACCTGAACTTTAACCAATTAACTAGTTAAATTTCTATCCTTCAATTGACTCTAATCAAATGTAAATATCTCAGGAAGATAAGTTTCACGCCTGTAAACAGTGAGATAACGACAATCTCATATATTGTTAAATCTATAATGAAGCACCAGAATATTCTTTTGTTACACTGTTATCCAAAGTTTTTATTAAAACATTAATTAGATTTTTGTCTACTTGGAAAACATGAGAATCGTTTATACTCTGTTCGTCACCTTGGCTATCATTCTTAACTTTATTGGTGAATATAATAGTATAATAATTATATATGTATATAATTTTGAAAATATTTGTAACCTTTCCTTCTGTTCTTTGTATTCGCGCTCGATACCGATATACAGAGTTATTTTAATAAAAGTTTCCACAAACAAAGGCAGTAACTAATGATTTCTTGTCAATTTAGGCATATCGACGTTTTTCCGAAGGGCTTTACTTTCATATGCGGCGGGTAAATTTTCTTGTAGCACAACTACTTCTAAACCATTTTGAGAAGCACCTAAACTAACTTCATAATATTCCTAAGCAGAATATTCAATTAGAATTTATTTTATTTCACGAAAAACTTTATTGCGATTTATTGCGATAATTGAATCGTCTATTTGCAAAACCGGCCAACTCCTTGATTTTTGGAAATGCGTTTTTTCAGTTTTTTGAGTCCTGAGTGAACTTTTCAATCAACTGGAAACAAGAAACCATAAAAAAACCGCTAAAATCTCTGTTTTATATGCGTTCGAAAATCACAATTTGCTTCAAAACCGGCCAACTCTCCATGCTGAAAATGGCCGCTCATTTCGTGTAGTCTTCACCTACATACTTAAGGATAAAGAAGTTTGTGGAAGAAGTTCCTTTTAATCAAGCAAGAAATAGGAAAAGTGTTTTGAAACATACTGCCATAATGTCTTTAACAACCAAAGAGTTTTGGTTCCCATCTTATTCTGGCTAAGTGTGACAGAAAATCAGCTTTCCCCAAAAATTTTGTTTTTTGGAGATGGCCGGTTTTTCAACTCGACGATTCAATTGTAACCGTGCCTTCAAAGCTTCTGACTAGAACTTAGTCGTCGAGTTATCTGAACTATGACGTGGCTACTACCCTAACTGAAACAGGAACAAATGGATCTCTTTCTATATAGGGGGTCCACCAAATACCAACGTACTTTAAAAGAAACTAAATCCTCTCTTTCTTGTTGCAGAATTAAGTTCACAGTTCGAATGTCTACCTAATGGCGACCCTATTCCTGGTGTTTCTCGTTACGTACCTTTTTCTTCTTCTTTTTCTTCGTCTTCTTCTGAAAGACACAATTCTCCTAAGAGATCTCTTCCTCCTGCCGAACCTCCTCTTCGTGCCAGGACCAGGTCTCCTCCTGCCAGATCTATGGCTCTTCATATAAGACTTCCATCTTCTGACGGATTGGGACGTGGACTTGAAGAACTTAGATTTATCCGACTTATTTCTCGCGCAAATAGACACCGAATATTCGAACTTAAAAGATACACGTTTCCCGCTAATAAACTAATTAAAATTAGAACAGGAAGGTCTAAGTATGAAAATATACACACCCAAGAACAAATTGTATTATCAACTTCCGACGGTGAAGTCTTTGCATTATTGGAGAGTTGTAATGTTCTTGTTGGAATTTATAAATATGTAAATCGCATCATAAAACGTGTAAAAGTAAACATGGAAAGTGGCACAGTTACACCATTTACCCCAGAAGAAATCGAAGAAACTCCGGTAGGTTCTGGCCGCCCAATCATGTTGAATTATAAAGTAGAGCATGTAAACGTCATGTAAACCGCAATCCTCTATACTAATAATTCAATTAAGAAAATTTGAAACTAAAATATATTGTTTGAAATCCTAATACACATATTAGTCTTCATTATTATTTTCATAATTATTAATTTATTCCTTATTTTGCCTTTGTCTTAAGCAGGCGAAGAGACATGTTCGTGAACACCATTTTTCGTGGCCAAGGGGGTCTCAAAACGTTGAGATTTGACGGAAACTGTGGGTACTATCCAAAAATGATTACAGGCAATTTTTTTGGTCTTTTATATTTTTGTCTTTGGACTATTTAGCTTACGTTCCTCGCTTCGTGGAAAGTTTCTTGAAGTTTCGTGGAAAAGTTATTTTGTAAGTTTCCCATTCCTATTTTGTACGGGTCAAAGCGGTGTAGAAAGTTGGTTAACGAATTTGAGCTGTATTTTTGGACAACAAAACCGTGTACAAAAAGAAATTCGGATTTGAAAATTTCTTCGAAAGTTATCGTGCTGTCAGTCTACAGACTGATGGAGTTTTCAATAATTGAAGTTGTAATATATATTGAATTTGAAATTATTAAATTAAATCTGCAAATAGTTTCAAGGATGTTCCAGCGATACTGGCAAGTTCAAAATTACTTAACCATTAACTTTATTTATAAAATCACAAAAAAAAATCCAATTGATTATTGCAACAATTAACTTGGCTAATGCGGTTAAGTTTACGAAATCCATTTGACGCTTTTTCATACTTGCGAAAAAGAAATTAATAAGAGTATAATATTGGACAAAGTATTACATTAAACTCATGTCTATTGCAAAAATTATTTGTTCAGGTTTTCTATCTTAGATGAAATTTGGTTATAATATTTATATGAGTCATATTAGTGTAAACAAATGAAGTATCTGAATTATATTCCCTGAAACTGACACTAATGCAATGTAAATATCTCAAAAGGACAAACTTGACACCTATAATCTGCAAGATAACGACTATAGGATGTATCATCAGTTTATTGTATTCTTTGAAAAAATGAAGATCGTTTATACTCTGGTCGTCGCCTTGGCAATTATACTTAATTCTATTGGTGAATATGATAGTATAATAATAAATATATATAATAAAAAAATATTTGTAAGCTTTCTGCAAATAAGCATTTGTATGAAGCAATAATTCAACCAAAAAATTATCAATTTCTATAAGAACTTCCTTTGCACATATGTACTGATGAAACATTTCACATGCAAAGGCAATGTTTAATTATTTCTTCTAATTTTAAGCATAATTACGTTTTGTTTCTGTGAGAGGTTTACATCCATATACTACGGATACATTTTTTGTAGCAAAACTGCTCCGAAACGATTTTGAGAAGCAACTACACTTGAATTCACACTCAAATTGCGAAATACAAAAGTGAAAAGCTTTTCCTGTATTAGCATGTTGGCTAATTCTGCTGCCTCACTCATGTTAATTCATTTTGTGAAATACAAGTCGTGTTCTCATAATAGTTGATTTTATAAATCTAAATCTTCAATTCCACTAATAATTCGATCTTTTATTATAATATCAGTAAATGAAATTGGAAAGAATCGAAGCATCGTGTAGCGTTGCTAACAGCTGCTGTGTTTGTGAAAATTGTGAATGTTTCAGCAAAACGGACCACACGGACGTATGAGATTATAAGTCAGTTAGTTTATTTTTTTGTGAACTGTGACGTACGATGACTTTGTCAAGCCCTATGCTACTATCCCTATTTAAGAAAAGATAAGCAAAAAACCAGCTGTCAAAATAAAATTATTCTTTTAATAACGGTGAAACTTTCACCAAAGTTCGTTCAATTCTTATCTGCTTGAAAATGGATCTAAAAGACTTTTTATCTCTTTTTTGTGCGAAATATCGGCGTACTTAAAGGAAAACGAAATTTTAATCCTCTCTTTCTTGTTGCAGAGTTAAGTTCACATTTCGAATGCTTACCTAATGGTGAACCTATTTCTTGGGTTCCTCGTGCCGGACCTTCTTCTTCTTCTGAAAGACGAGGTCGAGGTCGCCTCATGCCAAGTCTAGGTCGCCTCATGCCAAGTCCAGTTCGCCTCATGCCAAGTTAAGATCGCCTCATGCCAAGTCCAGGGCTCCTCATGCGACGTCCGTGGCTTCTGCATCCAAGTCCATTGTTCCTCCTACACGGCTCCCATCTTCTGACGGAAATGGATGTGGACTTGAACAACTTAGATTTATTTGGCTCATTCCTTTAACGAATCATAACCGGATATTCGAACTTCGAAAATACACTATTTCAGCCGATAAACAACTTAAAATAAAAACAGGAAGGTCTAGCTATGAGTTTATGCAAACACAAGAACAAATTGTATTATCAACATCCAATGGCGATGCCTTTGCATTATTGGAGAGTTATAATGTTCTTGCTGGAATGTATCAATATTTTAAGAAACGTTTAAGACGGTTTAGCATAAACATAGAAAGCGGTGAGATTGCCCCAATGACGGACGAAGAAATCGCTGAATCTCCATTAGGTTTACAGCGCCTAATCGCGAATCAGTTTAGAGTGGTGCATGTAAACCCTCTTGTAAACCATAATACTCTACACAATTAATTTAATTTCAAAAATGTAAAACAATAAAATATTTTTTAAGGAAAAAATCATTAATTTGTTATTTATGTTAAAATATGACAAAAAACATACTTTTTATATTAAGGAGGAAAATTATACTACCGTAGGAAATTATTTACATGGCTAATGGGAGTGGTGCCTCTTTCTTTCTATATTTTAATGATAAATTAGGTAGAAAGATAATAAAAACTAAAAAATCTTTAACAATTGTTTGTTTGGTTTACGAAATCCGTGATATCAGTATTAACGAATTTATTAACTAATTTTTTTTCCTGGAAACTGACTCTAATGAAATCTAAATATCTCAAAAGGATAAGCTTGAAGGATGAATTTCATCAATTAACCAATTTCTTTATTATTACGTTAATCAGTTCTTCATCTTCTTAGCAAAAATAAGGATCGTTTATACTCAGGTAATGGTGTAATATATACCTATAATGTCAAAAACATTCAGAAACTTTTTGCTGTTCTTTGCATTTTCACTGTGCATTGATTCGAGAAATTATAAAAGCTTATCTTTATAAATTGTTTAACTATTTTAAGATTTTGCTCCAATAAATATAGTACTCTTCTGTAAAAAGCAGAGTAAAGTTCACGGTTTGATTGTTTGTCGAATATCGACCCTATTCCTGGTGTTCTCGTCGTTGCAGACCTTATTTTTCCCCTGACAGACATCATTCGCCTGAGAGGTCTCTTCCTCCTAGCCGAGCCTCCTCTTCGTGTCAGGTTTAGGTTTTCTCCTGCCAGATCCACTGCTCCTCCTATAGGGCTATCTTCTTCTGACCGATATGGATGTGGAATTAAACGACTTAGATTTACAATTAAAAAGTAAATGTATTACGGTTCTCGAGGTGTCAATCTTTCTGCAATGCCTCAGCCAGTCTTGTCCGGAAACAGATAAAGAGAGTTCCTTTTTATTCCCGTAAGAGCGCGAGCGGCAGTAAAAATCACTGAGAACTGTAAAAGAGGATAACTGGGTCGAAAATGATGCTAGAGATTTTTTTTTTAACTTTCATAAAGCTTACAAAAATCCGCGTCTAATAAACGCTAGTTAAAATATATTTAAATTTTAAAAGAAAATAAATCACGTTAGAAGTTCTGTAAACAAAATTCAAGAATTTATCGAATTTTCTAACTGAACTTCAACTCGTGTCATGAACTAGGAAAGGTATCGCAAAAATCTTGAATCCAGAAATCTTATTTATCAACACCATTTATCTTTTTTTTCTTCTTGCGAAATGCTAGCGTCTGCCGAACCTCCTGCGGAACTTCCTCTTCGTGCCAGGTTTAGGTCGCCTCCTGCCAGTTCCGGTGCTGCTCCAATAAGACTTCCTTCTTCTGACGGATATGGGTGTGGACCCAAGAACAAATTGTATTATCAACATCTGATGGTGCTATCTTTGCAATATCAATAAGTTCTCATATTCTTGCTGGAACGTATAAATATTTTAATTTTGCAATGAAATGTTTAAAAATAAACATAGCAAGCGGCTCGATTATCCCACTGATCCAAGAAGAAATAGATGAAGCTCCAGTAGGTTTTTGCAGCTCAGTTATAAGGAATTTTAGAGTAGAGCATGTAAACCCTCTTGTAACCCACAATCCTTTACACTGATAATTCAATCAAGAAACTTAAAACATTATAATATATTGTTTGTGATCCATCAGAAATTATCTACACGGCTAGCTTGAGCGGCACTATAAATTACTGTACTTTGAATACGATAAATAGGTCGGAAATACATACATACATAGATTAGCAGTTCGAACTCGAAAGTTCATTGCCTCACTACCCGATTCGGGTATTGTTTCTAGGTGGATATTTACTACCAATGTGGGCCCACCACACCCACGACGGGCCAACAGCACGCAGGTATTCCTGAACGGTTACCCATCCCAGTACTAACCGCGCCCAACAATGCTTAACTTCAGTGATCTTACGAGAACTGGTGTTTTCAGCGTGGTATCGCCGTTGGCGATAATTCTTTATAATTTTCTTTATCACATCAAACTCTTATCTCTGGAAAAAAAAAAGATTTTTTAAGTTTGTCTATCAAAGGTAAAATTCTGGTATAAAACTGATATCCGTGATACCAGTTTTAATCAATTTAGCAAATACATTATTTTCCTTCAGACTGACTCCAATCAGCTATAAATGTCTAAGAAAGATAAGCTTGGCGTCTATAATATGTGAGATAACAATTAGCGTACATTATATAATCTATAAAGAAGCACCAGAATATTCCTTTTCACACTGTTAGCCGAATTCTACGTTATTAAGTTAATCAGCTTCTTCTCAACTTGAAAAAAATGAGGGTCTTTTATACTCTGGTATCGATCTTGACAATCATCCTTAATTCTATTGGTGAATATAATAGTATAATATTATATCGATAATTCTTAAAATATTTCCAAGCTTTCCATAAAAAACAATTTTCCCGACGTAATAATTCCACCCGAGAAACGATAAAAGCTTGGCTTTATTAATTGTTTCAGTTTTTTTCTTAGCATTTACATCACTTATTACCAGAACTTTCTTTCCAAATATATACATACTAATGAAACTTTTTTCATGCAAATTCAAATATCTAATGAATCCTTTTTAATTTAAGCATATCTACGTTCGGTTTCTATCAAAGCTTTCCTTCCATATGCGACGGGTAAATTTTCATTTACCAAAACTGCTCCGAAATTATTTAAAAAAGCGTCTGCAGTCAAATCCACAGATTTATTAACATCATAATATCCTAAGACCATTAACCTATTCCATTAAAATTTCTGAATATTCACGAAAAGATTTTTCTGCTTTGGCATATTGGCTAATTTTGTTGCCTTGAACATGTTAGTACATCTTGTCGTATCCAAGTTAGTTTCTCTTCATTATAGATATTTAAATCGGTATCTCGAATTCCACCAATAATCTGATCTTTTATGAGACTATCAGTAAATTGAATTTGAAAGAAGTGATGCGTCGTGTAGCGCTGCTAGCAGCTTTTGCAAAATGGCCCTTAATATTGCTGCTCAAGCTTTCAAGAAGTTTCCGAGGGTAAAGTAACCAACACAAACTGTAAATAATCAAATGCGAAAAGTAGGAAGAGTGAAGGTTACTTCATATAAGAGTTGAAAGCATTTTATATTTCCCACATCTCAAGAAATACCAGAGTTGAAATTAAACCTATTTCTCTCTTTCTTGTTGCAGAATTAAGTTCACAGTTTGAATGTCTACCTAATGGTGAACCTATTCCTGGCGTTCCTCGTTGCAGATCTACTGATTCTTTTTTTGACAAACATCCTTCGCCTGAGAGATCTCCTCCTACTGCAGAACCTTCGCTTCACGTCAGATCCAGGTCTCCTGCAGGCACCGTGGCTTCTTCTGTTAGGCACCCTTCTTCAAGCCGTCTTCCTCCTGCCAAGTCCATTCTTCCTCCTACAAGACTTCCTTGTCCTGCAGGATATGGATGTGGACTTGAACAACTTAGCTTCATTCGACTTATTCCCAATAAGAATCCGCACCGGATATTCGAACTTCGAAGATATACTTTTCCTGCCGATAAACCAATTAAATTGAAAATAGGAAGGAATACGTATCAGCCTATGCCAACACAAGAACAAATTGTGTTATCAACATCCAATGGTGACGTATTTGCGATATTGGAGTCTTTAGATGTTCTTGCTGGAATATATGCGTATAATAAAGCTAGAAGACGCGCGAAAATAAACATTTCAAGCGGCATCGTCAGATTATTGAACGAAGAAGAGATCGATGAAACTCCAGTAGGGCCCCGCCGCCAAATCATGGGGCATTTTACAATAGAGCATCTGAATCCTCATTTGAAGCACATTCCTTCGCATCACTAATTTAATTAACTTTTTTTACTTCGCCTAACGCGCCCGGGCACAATCTCGTCACGCGCTTCACGCTCGAATATGTAATGTTTGCATTTTGCCCTAAAATTTTATTGAGATTATAAATTTCCTAACCAAAGATTAAATTTCCTAAAGTTCTGTGAACTTTGAGACAGTATAACTTGATCCACCTTGCTTACGGCCAGAACGACAGACAGCATCGCCAAAACTTCTTGTTCGGCTTCATGAGTTCTCAAAACGTGAAGATCCATTTGAAAAACTAAATTATGGAATTTCGGGCGAATCTAATGATTTCTTCAATTATAAATGATAAGAATGTAAACATTGCTGTCGGAAATTATGTACACTGCTAGCACGAGCTACACCAAAAGTGGCTGATGAGTTTGAAACATGATAACTGGGTCGAAAATAACGCTAGACATTTTTTTTAATTCTCTAAAGAGCTTATAAAATTCCACGTGTGTGATATAGATATTTCCGACTTCTTGAAAAGAATATACAGTCGAAGCTATCAATAAGGCCGCTACGAATAAGACCGCTTCCCCTGATCCTTGCTCGAGCTCATCAAGACGCTTCCCCCACTCTCACGCTGACTTCGAAATTCTAGTCAGCCGCTACGAATAGTGCCGCCGTAGAAATCACAATTTGTATGGGTTTTAGAAGATTTTTGTTATATTTTCCAAATAGCTCGAGCAAGGATGAGGGGAAGCGACCTTATTCGAAACGGCCTTATTGATAGCTTCGACTGTATCAGGTTAGAATTTAAAAAAAAAGATTCAAGAATTTATCGAATTTTCTACCTAAATTTTAACGAATATAGTAATTAACTGTTTATGCTTGAAACTGAGTCTAATGATATGTAAATATTTCCGGAAGATACGCTTAACGCCTTTGTTTTGTGAGATAACGACTATAGGGCATACTATATAATTTATAATTAAACACCAGAATATTTCTTTCTTACGCTGTTAACAAAATTCTTTATTAATACAATAAAGAGCTTTTCCTCTACTTGCAAAAATGAGAGTCGTTTATACGCTGGTCTTCACCTTTGCAATCATCTTTAATTCTATTGGTGAATATATTACTATAATAGTATCAATACATCAATAATTTTTCAAACATTTTTAAGCTCTTTCTTTCTAATAATCTCTTCTCAATTTGAGCACGTTTTTCTTCTGCGAAAGCTTTACTTCCATATGCGAATGGTGAATTTTATTATAGAAAAACTAATCCTAGGTAATTTTGAAAATCAAGTACACATTCAAAGTCACAGGTTTATTAACATAATGATATATTCAGTAAATGAAATTTGAAATAAGCAAAGCATCGTGTAGCGTCCCTAAAAGCTGTTTGCAAAATCGTGTACCATCGACTGACAGTGGGTCAAAAAAAGTTTGTGTGAAGAAATCAAATTTCAGACTAACCTATTCATTGGAAGCTTCAGGAACTGGTTCTTTTAAATGGAAGATTTATAAATTTCAAAGAGATTGTTGTGTTTAGGTTTTTGATAAAAAATGTTGTTAAGTTTTTATTTGACAAAAAATTTGACGCTTTTTTTACTGTTCAGATGTAGAATGTTTATAATATTCTCAGTTTTTTCAAACAACGTCTTATATATGTATGTGATAAAATAATCTAGAAATAATTTCCAGTAGGTGACTAAAGCCTGACTAAAACACAAGATTGGGGCCCAACTAGACCTACATAATTTTTAATAGTCAAAAAGATTGGAAAATCTTAGCCGTGCTTTAAAGTGTCCTGACTAGAACATACTAGTCGAATAATTCTGACGAGGAGTTCATGAACTACCAACGTACTTTAAACAAACTTTCATCCTCTATTTCTTTTTCTAGATTTAACTGCACAGTTCGAATGTTTACCAAACGGTGAACCCATTTCTGTTGTTCCTCGTCCCGAATCTTCCTCTTCTACTGGAAGGCATTCACCTAAGAGATCTCTTGCTCCTACCGAGGCTCCTCTACGTGACAGGTCCAGGTCTCCTACTATAAGTTCCAAGGATCCTCCTATAAAGCTTCCTTCTGAGAACGGAAATGGATGTGGTCTTGAACAACTGAACTTTATTCGTCTCATTCCCTTTACGCATCCCCGCAGGATATTCGAACTTCGAAAATACACTTTTCCTGCCGATAAACCACTTGAAATAAAAATAGGATACAATGCATATGGCACTATGCCAACGCAAGAAAAAATTGTATTATCAAGATCCGATGGTGACGTATTTGCAATATTGGAGAGTCATAATATTCTTGCTGGAATATATTCATATATTAAATCCTCTGCGAGACGGGTGAAAATAAACATGCGAAGCGGCACGGTTGCCCAATTGACCCGAGAAGAAATCGATGACGTTCCAGTAGGTGTTCGCCGTTTAATCAATTGGCATTTTAGAGTAGAGAATATAAACCGTCGGTCAGATTGATATCTTACATGTAACTGGCAATTGCAATAAAATTCAATGTATCAAGGTACTCAAGGCTACAATCTATCCTCAAGCACCAGCCGGTCTTTTGCGGAAGCAGATAAAAAATCTGCTTGCCTCATAGTGGGCCAAAACTGATTTTTCTTGAAAAATTAACCTACAGGCAATAATTTTTATTCGATGTTCAGGTTTTTTGGTTAAATCATAGCTGATACGATTCTGCAGAGAACACTGGAGGCCGATTTTTAAATTATGGTTTTACCAAAAAATGTTTAATTGACAAAAGTGATAAAAGGGATTTTCAGCCAAATCACTTTTTAACTTTGAAAAATAATTTGTATAAGCTTAGAATCGATATAAATAAATTCATATGCACATTTTTTTAAAAATATTTTATAAAGCCTGTGAAACTCCACGTCCAATGACACCTAATATAGATATTTCTGACTTTTTTCAGTAGATATATCACGTGAGAAGTTTTTGTTTTTGAGCTCAAGAGACGACTGCAGGATATATGATATAATCTATAATGAAGCACCAGAATATTACTTTGTTATACTGGTAAGAAAATGAATATAATAGTATAATAATTAATAATTTTAAAAATATTGTCAAGATTGTTCCAACGTGAATCCGACGACTTCAATAATTTGAATAGGGACCGATGAGTTGATTTCTATACGAGGGGTTCATCGAATGCGAAAGTTCTTTAACAAAATTTCATCCTTTCTTTCTTGCTCCAGAGTTAAGTTCACAGTTCGAATGTTTACCTAATGGTGAACCTATTCCTGGTGTGCCTCGTACCAGACCTTCTTCTTTTTCTGAATCACATTTCCCACGAATAAGTGTCATTGCTCCTGCCGAACCTCCTCTTCGTGCCAGGTCCAGGTCTCCTCCTGCCAGGTCCATAGATCCTTCCATAAGGCCTCCTTCTTCTGAAGGCATAGGATATGAACTTGCACAACTAAGCTTTATTCGACTTATTCCCAATAAGAATCCGCACCGGATATTTGAACTTCGAAGACAACTTTTCCTTTTTTTCCTTTTTCCTTTTTTGTTCAGGTCTCCTCCTGCCAGGTGCATAGCTCCTTCTATAAGGCCTCCTTCTTCTAACGGCATAGGATATGGACTTGCACAACTAAGCTTTATACGACTTATTCCCAATAAGAATCCGCAATGGATATTTGAACTTCGAATAGACACTTTTCCTTTTTTTTCCTTTTTCCTATTTTGTTCAGGTCTCCTCCTGTCAGGTGCATAGCTCCTTCCATAAGGCCTCCTTCTTCTGAAGGCATCGGATATGAACTTGCACAACCAAGCTTTATTCGACTTATTCCCAATAAGAATCCGCACTGGATATTTGAACTTCGAAGACACACTTTTCCTTTTTTTTCCTTTTTGCTTTTTTGTTCAGGTCTCCTCCTGCCAGGTGCATAGCTCCTTCCTTAAGGCCTCCTTCTTCTGAAGGCATAGGATATGAACTTGCACAACTAAGCTTTATTCGACTTATTCCTCATCAGAATCCACGCCGGATATTTGAACTTCGAAGACACACTTTTCCTTTTTTTCTTTTTCCTTTTTTTTCTTTTTCCTTTTTTTCCTTTTTTCTTTTTTGTTCAGGTCTCCTCCTGCCAGGAGCATAGCTCCTACCATAAGGCCTCCTGCTTCTGAAGGCATAGGATATGAGCTTGCACAACTAAGCTTTATTCGACTGATTCCCAATAAGAATCCGCACCGGATATTTGAACTTCGAAGACACACTTTTCCTTCTTTTTCCTTTTTTGTTCAGGTCTCATCCTGCCAGGTGCATAGCTCCTCCTATAAGGTTTCCTTCTTCAAACGGCATTGGGCATGGACTTAAAAAACTTAGCTTTATTCGACTTATTCCCAATAAGAATCCCCACCGGATATTTGAACTTCGAAGATACACTTTCCCTGACAATTAGCCAATTGGACTGAGAATAGGAAATCATATGTATGAGCCTATGCCAATCCAAGAACAAATTGTATTATCATTTTTTGACTTCAGATTTGTGACCAAAGGCCCAAAAACCTCCCCTGTATTGAACCCCATTAAACTCCAGCGATTTTCCAAGTTTTGAATAATGTGGATCTCTTGAATTAAAAATGTCGAATTTTTTTTATTTCTGACCACAATTTTGTGTTCAGAAATCCGAAAAACCTCACTAGTATTGAATCTCATAGAAACGCCTCAGTTTTTTTAATGGCCCATGTGAATCAAAAATCTTAAATTTTGTTATTTTATCAAATTTTTGCCAATTTAGATTGAAAATTTCAAATTCTTTTATTTTCATCTCAAATTTGGTATTTGATTAAATTTTCCAAAAATTTGTGGCATTTGGATCAAAAGTATAACCGCCAATTTTTCAAAATTGTTTTTTTTTCGAAACTCAAAGCTGATGCCGTCATTTCAGCGACAAGAGCAAGTCAAAATTCGCAATAGTTTTATTGTGAGAATTTTTCAAACATTGCATTTCGGTAACTGGCTTACAAGAAATGCGAGCGTTTTTCCGCTCTCCCGTAAAAAATTTGAAATGGCGGTTATACGACTTTGAATATCCACCCTTCAAATATTTATTTATTGACCTCAGATTTGTGATCAGAAGCCCGAAAACCTTCCTAATATTGAATCTCACGGAAATACGTCAGTTTCTTTAATTTTTCAAAAATTTGGGTAATAAAAAAGTTGCTTACAGAATAACAAGCTCGTCTCGACTCGTTCAATCATAAGGTTTCAAGTTTTTCACGATACACTTATAAAAAATAGCAAAAATATATTTTTACCTGGAAGAGATTGTAGCCTTTATCGAACATCCACAGTTCGTCAGCAGGATGTTCCTTCACGTGATCTCGTTGGCCAGGATTGAGGACCTGGGAAGGAGGACCTCTCGACAGTTGAATTGCTAATGCCCTCTGCAAGAGCAGAAGGCAGCGAGAGGGTGCGGGACCATCCCCATCCCCCAACATCGAGGCCATTTTGGCAGCCTCTCCCTAACGGCTTAAACGATACGGCGGTGGTGGCGGAGGCATTGCGAATTCTAAAACAAAAGCAAACGAAAATTATATTATTAATTTTGGAATGGAAGCTTCTAATGTGTCCCCTAAGGGCTCACATTTTTCTGGTATCTCTTCCCTATTCCTTCACACACCCCCCACACACCTACTTGGTGGTGGGAGGGGAACCTACAGTTTAAGGTGGATTCCGAACCACCAAGAGCAACAGCTTCAAGTAATTAGAGAACCTTTTTCTCAAGAGGTACTGATCCCACGACTCTCTGGAGATGAACAACTCCCTTGCTAGGCAAGTGTTCACCGCATGGGCCGCCGAGGCTCTTCCAGAGCGCGAGGCGGGGATCGAACCCGCAAGCCGACGGAGTGGGTCCAAAGCATACGCCTTAATCCCCACGACCATCGTCCCACTCTATATTATTAATTTACTTATCTCCTATTCATAATGAAAATGTTGTTATTTCTATCAATTTTTTTTCTTTTTTTTTAGAAGATTCTAAAAGCAAATTACGAAATAAATTAAATGAATGTGAAATGAATTTGCTAAGTGAATGTGAAATAAATGTGCGAAGGGAATGTGTGAAACGAATAAATTAAATGACTGAAAAATAAATTAAATGAACGATAAATAAATAATTTAAATGACAAATTTCATTAATTTAATGAATGAAACGAATTAACTGAATGAAATGCAACATCGTTTTTTAAACGTAGCGTTTGTAGAATAATAATCAATTGCGCCTGCATTTTAATTCACTCCTAGCCATAACATAAAGTGGGCCAGGGTAATAAAAAATCTCGGAAAATATTTCATTACCTGACCGAGATTGGATTATTACGCTCTAATCGCTCGCAGATTATGGATAATTACTTTATAATCGAACAATTCATTAATTCGCCACACGTTAACATATTTCTATTTCCTAGGTTACGATCTATAAACGATAATTTACAACCAACTTAAAATTTAATGAGTCCAAGACTCACCATATAGCATACACGAATTATATATGTACTGGACTTAAAGTTTTCTCCTAACTATACTTTCCGCATAGGTGCACGAGAAGATTTATTAATCAGAGAGAAAGATTTAAGAGAATTGGTATTATGTCAATCTTTTTCACTTTTTTTGGTTTCTATTTTAAGATCTCAGCCAATTTTCTATCGATTCGAATCAATCCTTGTGGAATTGATAAACAATCGCTACAATATTCAACTGATTCGTTTACTTATTTTTAACCCCCTTCAAGTTCGATTTTTTGAAAGTTTAGTCGACCTACAAAATTGAGCCGATGCATCTAAAAATTTCAGGATATATTTACTAGATGAGGCTCCAATCCTTCTTTGTAGGAAATTCAGATTCTTTCATTATTTCTAGAGTTGTTTAACTTTTCAAACAAAAAATTAAATTTTTAGCAGTTCAGTCGATCCGTATCCTAAAATATTCAGCCGATACATCTAAAATTTTTAGAATAAATTGACTAGATGGAGCTCCATCGCTCATTTCAAGGAAATTTTAAATCGATTTTTGTTTCCAGAATTATTTCACTTTTTGTACCTAAAATTCGATTTTGATCAATTCAGTTGACCTGTAGCCTACAATATTTAGTCTATTTGTCTATTGCTTCCTCATAGAGGAAGCTTTGTGATGGTAACATTTTCCAAAATTTTTAAATTCATTTTATTAAACCATCCTCAATTTAACAATGTCTAATACAATGTTCTAAGCAATTTTCCGGATGTGTGTGTGGATGTCACACTTTTTTGTGAACACGATTACTCGAAAACGGTTGCAGATATATTGCTGAAATTTGGAGGCCTTATGTTCCCCACTCATATCTTGAAACTGACAAAAGGATTTCGAAAAATATTTATTGCATTTTTTTTAGTTTTCAGTGATATTTTAGAAATAGGTTTTTTATAGTAAAACTTTATCCCTTAGCATAATGCAAAGTTGATGTAAGAATATGAAAGATTCCTTGGTTCGAGAAGAATCGATTGACCTATAATAATAATACATTTGATCAAAGAGTAGGGAAGTTATGGTGATTTATATATTTTGAAAATCGGGTTTTTAGAGTAAAACTTTTTTTATTAACCTAATTCAAAGTTGATGCAAGAACAGAAAAGATATATTGGTTCGAGACGAATCCATTGAACTATGATATTAATAAATTTTATTGAAGAGTGAGGAAGCTATGGTAATTTATATATTTGGAAAATCGTTTTTTTATAGTAAAACTTTTTTCATTAATATAATTCAAAGTTGATGCAAGAATTGAAAAGATGTGTGGATTCGAGACGAATCAATTGACCTATAGTATTAATACATTTTATTAAGGAGTAAGGAAGCTATGGTAATGCACGATATTTGAAAACATGGTTTTCGATAGTAAAACTTTTTTCTTTAACAATTCAAAGTTGATGCAAGAATATAAAATATTTCTTGGTTCGAGACGAAACGATTGACCTGCAATATTAATACATTTTATTGAAGCGTAAGGAAGCTGTGGTAATGAATAATATTTGAAAATACTGCTTTTTATAGTAAAACTTTTTTCTTCGACATAATTCAAAGTTAATGCAAGAATATAAAAGATTCCTTGGTTCGATAAGAATCGATTGACCTACAATTATAATACATTTTATTAAAGAGGAAGGAAGTTATGGTAATTTATATATTTGGAAAATCGGTTTTTTATAGTAAAACTTTTTTCAGTAATATAATTCAAAGTTGATGCAAGAATAGAAAAGATGTGTGGATTCGAGACAAATCGATTGACTTATAATATTAATATATATCATTGAAGAGTAATGTAGCTATGGTAATGCATAATATTTGAAAATACGGTTTCTTATAGTAAAACTTTTTTTTTCAACATAATTCAAAGTTGATGCAAGAATATAAAAGATTCCTTGGTTCAAGACGAATCGATTGACCTACAATTATAATACATTTTATGAAAGAGTAGGGAAGTTATGGTAATTTATATATTTAGAAAATCGGTTTTTTATAGTAAAACTTTTTTCATTAATATAATTCAAAGCTGATGCAACAACAGAAAAGATTCGTTAATTCAAAACGAATCGATTGACCTATAATGTTAATAGATTTTATTGAAGAGTAAGGAAGCTATGGTAATGCATAATATTTGAAAATACGGTTTTTTATAGTAAAACTTCTTTCTTCAACATAATTTAAAGTTGATGCAAGAATATAAAAGATTCCTTGATTCGAGACGAATCGATTGACCTACAATATCAATACATTTTGATGAAGAGTAGGGAAGTTATGGTAATTTATATATTTTGAAAATCGGTTTTTTTATAGTAAAACTTTTTTCATTAATATAATTCAAAGTTGATGCAAGAACAGAAAAGATGTGTTGATTCGAGGCGAATCGATTGATCTACAATTATAATACATTTTGTTCAAGAGTAGGGAAGTTGTGTTAATTTATATATTTTGACAATCGGTTTTTTATAGTAAAACTTTTTTGATTAACATAATTCAAAGTTGATGTAAGAACAGAAAAGATGTGTTGATTCGGGACGAATCGATTGACCTAAAACATTGATATATTTTATTGAAGAGTAAGGAAGCTATGGTAATGCACGATATTTGAAAACACGGTTTTTTAAAGTAAAACTTTTTTCTTTAACAATTCAAAGTTGATGCAAGTATATAACAGATTTCTTGGTTCGAGATGAATCGATTGAGCTAAATATTAATACATTTTATTGAAGTGTAAGGAAGCTATGGTAATGCATAATATTTGAAAATACGGTTTTTTATAGTAAAACTTTTTTCTTCAATATAATTCAGAGTTGATGCAAAAATATAAAAGATTTTTTGGTTCGAGACGAATCAATTGACCTATAATTATAATCCATTTAATTAAAGAGTAGGCAAGTTATGGGAATTTATATATTTTTTAAATCGATTTTTATAGTAAAAATTTTCTCATTCTCATAATTTAAAGTTGATAAGAGAATAGAAAAGTTGTGTTGATTCAAGAAGAATCGATTGATCTATACTATTAATACATTTTATTGAAGAGTAAGGAAGCTATCATGGTAATGCATAATATTTGAAAATACGGGTTTTTATAGTAAAACTTTTTTCATTAACATCATTCAAAGTTGATGCAAGAAAAGAGAATATGTGTTCATTCGAGACGAATCGATTGACCTATAAAATTAATACATTGTATTGAAGAGTGAGGAAGCTATGGTGAAGCATAATATTTGAAAATACGGCTTTTTATAGTAAAACTTTTTTCTTCAACATAATTCAAAGTTGATGCAAGAATATGAAAGATTCCTTGGTTCGAGAAGAATCGATTGACCTACAATTATAATACATTTTATTAAAGAGTAAGGAAGTTATGGTAATTTATATATTTTGAAAATCGGTTTTTTATGGTAAAACTTTTTTCATTAACATAATACAAAGTTGATGCAAGAACAGAAAAGATTTATTGATATGAGACCAATCCATTGACCTATGATATTAATAAATTTTCTTGAAGAGTGAGGAAGCTATGTTAATTTATATATTTTCAAAATCGGTTTTTTATAGTAAAACTTTTTTCATTAATATAATTCAAAGTTGATGCAAGACCAGAAAAGATGTGTTGATTCAAGACGAATCGATTGACCTATAATATTAATACATTTTATTGAAGAGTGTGGAAGCTATGGTAATGCATAATATTTGAAAATACGGTTTTTTATTGTAAAACTTTTTTCTTCAACATAATTCAAAGTTGATGCAAGAAAAGAGAAGATTTGTTCATTCGAGACGAATCGATTGACCTATAGAATTAATACATTGTATTGAAGAGTGAGGAAGCTATGGTGATGCATAATATTTGAAAATACGGCTTTTTATAGTAAAACTTTTTTCTTCAACATAATTCGAAGTTGATGCAAGAATATGAAAGATTCTTTGCTTCGAGAAGAATCGATTGACCTACAATTATAATTCATTTTATTAAAGAGTAGGGAAGTTATGGTAATTTATATATTTTGAAAATCGGTTTTTTATGGTAAAACTTTTTTCATTAACATAATACAAAGTTGATGCAAGAACAGAAAAGATGTATTGATTCGAGACCAATCCATTGACCTATGATATTAATAAATTTTATTGAAGAGTAAGGAAGCTATGGTAATTTATATTTTTTCAAAATCGGTTTTTTATAGTAAAACTTTTTTCATTAATGTAATTCAAAGTTGATGCAAGAATAGAAAAGATGTATGGATTCGAGAAAAATCAATTGACCTATAATATTAATACATTTTATTGAGTTGTAAAGAAGCTATGTTAATGCACGATATTTGAAAACACGGTGTTTTATAGTAAAACTTTTTTCTTTAATAATTCAAAGTTGATGCAAGAATATAAAAGATTTCTTGATTCGAGACGAATCGATTGACCTACAATATTAACACATTTTACTGAAGTGTAAGGAAGCTATGGTAATGCATAATATTTGAAAATACGGTTTTTTATAGTAAAACTTTTTTCTTCATATCAGTATAAAAGATTCCTTGGTTCGAGACAAATCGATTGACCTATAATATTAATGAATTTTATGGAAGAGTAAGGAATATATGGTAATGCATAATATTTGAAAATACGGTTTTTTATAGTAAAACTTTTTTCTTCAACATAATTCAAAGTTGATGCAAGAATATAAAAGATTCCTTGATTCGAGACGAATGGATTGACCTACAATTATAATACATTTTATTGAAGAGTAGGGAAGTTATGGGAATTTATATATTTTTAAAATCGATCTTTATAGTAAAAATTGTCTCAATCTCATAATTTAAAGTTGATGCAAGAATAGAAAAGTTGTGTTGATTCAAGAAGAATCGATTGAGCTATAATATTAATACATTTTATTGAAGAGTAAGGAAGCTATGGTAATGTATAATATTTGAAAATACGGTTTTTTATAGTAAAACTCTTTTCACTAATATAATTCAAATTGATGCAAGAACGGAAAAGATTCCTTGATTCGAGGCAAACCGATTGATCTATAATATTAATACACTTTATTGAAGATTAAGGAATTTTTTACTCATTTATAATATTTAAATCATCTGTTTCGAACAGAAAAACTTTTTTCATCGACATAATTCAAAGTTGAAGCATGAATAGAAAAGACTTTTTGATCATAAATTTTCAAATAGAATAATTCTGACAATTTTTTCAAGAAATCACAAAGCTGGGAAAGGGATAGGGTGCGACAGAACTTTTCCCCTCCTTTTGCCAGTTCGACAAATTATCATTTCAAATACAAAATTTGATTTGTCTGATTTGCCTTTGTATTTGAAAAATGTGTTGTATTATTTTGTAATTTTGTATTTTTTGTAAATTTATATTTTTAAATTGATCAAAATGAAAAATAACTAATAAAAAAAATAAATAATGCTTCCTCTATGAGGAAGCAAATAAATTTGCTAACGAGAAGCAAAGTGCTCGTGAAATGAGATCGAATTCACAGCTAGTTTAAAAATAAATGCAATAGATGAAGTTCGCGTGCAATTTTTTAGGAAATTTTGATCCATCAGTTACTTGTAGAGTTATTGCGCTCTTTATACCCAAAATGAAATTTTTTCACAGTTCAGTCGACCTTTAGCCTAAAATATTCATCCGATTCATTTAAAAATTTGAAAATAAATTTACTTTATGAAGGCCAAGTTCAACTTTCCAGAAAATTTTGATCCATTAGTTGTTCGTAGAGTCATTTCGCTTTTCATACCAAAAACTCACCCAAAAAAGAGCTAGAAATCTGTCATAAATCATTTCCTGATAGGACTCTTAGTTTTTATGTGAATCCTAAAAAATAAAAAAATAAATTTTTGGAAACACCACAGATGATACGAAACAAAATGAAGAGACACAAGTTGTTCAACCAAAAAAGGTCTATAAATTTCCTTGGGACCACTTTACACTAGGATGCGTATTTTTGGTTCAAATCGTAAAAAATAACATGAGATACGCGATGAGAATATGTTCGTTAAAGCCAAAGGAGCTTTAACAAAAGAGAATTCACAATCAACAAATTACAGTTGTCGATGCTTTGACCTTCAATTTTTAAAGGTCTATGCACAAATGTGGGGGAAGTACAAAGACCGAGCGCGCAGCGCGAGGTAAATACATTATCAAGCGCGAAGCGCGAATTCAATATCTTATCGAGCGCGAAGCGCAGCGCGAGATGCGAATGTGATTTTTTTACTATTATAGCAGGAGGTGAGACAGTATAAGTATAAATATTGTAACGGATTCTATGGGATCCCATAAGCTCAAAATTGTGTTCAATGTTTGATTGTGAGTCCCCGAAGAAAAGTAGGCCGCAGGTCATAAAAAGCATTGGAACTTTAAATGCGGGATCGATTCATTGAACGATATCGAATTTTTTTTTACTTTTACGCACGAACGGCTCTAAAAACGAGAACATTTAACAGAACTCTTTTTATGTGCTGACTTACGCTTTATAAATAAATTAAATAACAAATACACAATTCTAACAATTTTACATAAAAAATAATTGCTTAGAACAATTTTAAATTGAAGAGTTGATAAATTAAAAATATTCAAATTCTATGTTGAACAATTATAAATTTAAATTTAAATTTTCAATTTAAAAATTTCCCTCTTTTAAAGGAAGTCCCAAAAAATCCGTGTGTGTCCCATTGTGCGATAGCGGCTGAAACTGAAACTCGACGCAGATTCGCTTGGACATTTTTGGTCATAATTCAAGAACCCATGAATATATCATTAGTTTTATCGGCTTAAATTAAAGATGAGACTTCAAAGAATGCGTTCTCTAAATTTCAAATTTTTTCTACAAATTTCCTAGGTATTATCACGAGTTGAAACTGAGGTACAAAATTCGAAAAATTCTGCAATTTTGCCGGCTTAATGTTGATAGATTCCTGTCTCAATTTTTTTAATCTAAGATAAATTCTGGAATATTTTCAGAAATGACTTTCCGAACAAGTCCACGACAGTTAATTATTTCCGAAAATTGCAAGTTTCACCCTCTGGATTCTGGGTTCAAATCAAGGGGTGAAAAAAATCAATTATTTTTCTATCAGAAAAGCTTGGTGTGCAATTTTCCGTACAAGAAAAATACTTCTCAGATATTTTGCTCGAAAAAAAAATTTCAGAGATTTATCGCATTTTGAATTTTTTCGATTTTTGATATTTTCTGTAAAGAAAAATGGAATTATGCATAAAATTTAATTTAATTTTTTTAATTTTCAACTAAAAATGATCAATTTTTAAGAAAAAATTGAGAAGTTAAATTATCTGTAAAAAAATATTTTAAACAAACAAAAAAAACTAATTTTTAAGAAAATTGTTCAATTTAAATTATTTATTTTAAATTTGAAAAAAAAAAATTTCTACCAAAAAAAATAATTCCCTACCAAAAAAATGAATTTTCAATCAAATAAATTCATTTTCAACAAAATATTTGAATTTTGAACTAGAGAAGATCAATTTTCAGCCAAAAATGTAATAGCTGTATTTTCAGTTAGGAAATTGGATTTTTTACAAAAAAAGTCGAATTTTCAATTCATTAGTTAAATTTTGAACTAAAAAGATAAATTTTCAATAAGATATTTAAATCTTCAACCAGAAATATGATTTTCAAACCAAGAAGATTAATTTTTTACTAACAAAGACGAATATCCAACAAAATACATGAATTTTCAACCAAATATGTTAATTTTCAACTGAAAATTAATCATTTTTTATCAAAATGATGCATTTTCAACTAAAAGAGATAAATTTTTAATAAAAAATGGAATAATTAAATTTTTATATAAAAATTAATTTTCTACTGAAAATGAAACGAATTTGTAACAAAATATTTAAACTTTCAACCGAAGAGATGGATATCAGAAAAAAAAATTTAACAAAGCAGTTGAATCTTCAACTAAAAAAATCAATTTTCAACCAAATTGTTGAATTTTCAACTAGAAAAGATAAATTTTCAACCAAAAATGGAATAGTTCCATTTTCAGTTTAGAAATGGAATTTTTGACAAAAATAAATCAAAAAATATAAAATATGAAAATAAATCCAAAAATAAATTGGAGAATCAATCATTGGATTTAAAAATTTTCAAAATTATATCATTTTAAGCAATTTTGAGGTCGAAATATTAAAAATTGAAGTTACATTTTTTTATTAGCTGAACACTTCTTAAATTAAAAGTTAAATTATTTTTATTTCAACTAGTTTAAAAATCTTTAAAATGCTTCAGAATTTTATTTCAAAATCTTGAAAAATCTACATGTTGCTTTACATTTTTGCACATTTTAAATTATTTTCGAAAGTTTTTAAGAAGTTCTAAATATTTTTTAAAATGATTCGAATTTTTCCTATTTTTTTTTTTAAATCCTGCAAAATAAAAAAAATTTGCTTAAAATCTTCCACATTCATTTTTGAAAATTTTGTAAATCTTTCTAAATGTTTTTAAATATTATCATTAAATTAATTTTTCAAAATAAGAAATAATTTTTAATTTTCCTAGGAATCTTGAGGAAATGTTTTTTATTTTTTTAAGCCTTTCACAATTCTCAAAAAGCTTCTAAATTTTTCGTACGAAATCTGCAAAAATCTATATTTTGTTTTAAATTAATTTTGAATCTTTTCAAAACTTCTAAATAGGTCTTCAACTTCCTCGATTTTTTTCTAGGAATAAAAGTATTTATTATTTATTTAAACATCAAAATTCAACAATTTTACTTATAAATTAAGTTTTTGTTTTTAATTAAACAATTAAAAATGTAAAGTTTCAAAGTTTAGTTTTTTTATTTTTAGTTTTGAATATTTGATCATACTGATTTTGAAAAATTAACAGTCTGATATTTCTAAATATTAAGTAATGTTTTTTTTCTTAATTAAAAAATTTCAAATTGAATGGAACATTTTAGACTGAAGCAATATTTGAAATTTAATAAAATCCTTCAATTATGAATATATTATTTTGAAGTTATTTCAAAATTTTTAATAAATAAATAAATTAAAAAAAATTTTAATCTGAAAATTCTAAAATTGTGAACTGATTCCGAGTCCTCTTGTAAAATCAATTATTATTAACTTTTTAATCCAGAAAGTACAGTTCAATTTTAAAAATCATTAATTAATTTATATTCACGGTTGATCAACTAAAAATATTTTTTATCCAAAATCTTCGATTTCAAACGCTTCTAATTCTTAATTTTATAATTCTTTCAAACTGCATTTTAAAATTCTTTCAATTAAAATGTACGCTTTAAAATTAAAAGCGGAAATCGAAAATTTTGTTAATTAACTAATTATTTGAAAAACGGTTGAAAATAAAGTGGGACAGATTTTTTCTCTCAAAATTTATCAAATTCCCGGTCCAAAAATAAATTCAAAAAAATTGTTGAATTTTGAACTGGAAAAGATAAATTTTCTGTAAGAGGATCAATTAAAAAAAAAAAATATATATATATTAATTTTGAACGAAATAGTTGAATTTTTAACTAAAAAATATCAATTTTCAAATAAATAGTTGCATTCTCAACTAAAAAAGACATATTTTCAACAACAAAAAAACTAATTTTCAAAAAACATTTGAAGTAGTTGAATTTTAACAAAATAATTAAATTTTCAACAAAATGGTAGAAGTTTTAAATAAAGCAAATTAATTCCGAACATAAAATATAATAAATTAATAATTGAATAAATTTATTAAAGTGAAGCATTCAATTAATAATAAATTTCTTGAAAATTTTAATTCACTTCAATTTTTAATTTTCTTAGAAATTTAATTAATTGATTAACTTTTAACGAAAAATAATTGTATTTTTCAAGGAATTTGTATTATCATTAGAGAATAACAGAAATTTTTAATGTGTTTTCAGACTAGATGGAGATATGAATTAAAAATTATTTTAATTAATTTTTTCTGAAAAAATATATTCTCCTTTCGCTCCGCTGGGAATCGAACCTCAGTACTTCCGATTGCCGGTCGGGTGCTTTCCCATTAAGCTACTAGAGAGATCGAGAGAAGAAAATTTTTTCAGAAAAGACACGCATTATTTTGCTAAATGGTACAATTTAAAATTTTAAAGGAATCTGTATTAGCATCAGACAATAACAGAAGTTTTAACGTCTTTTCAGACGTTTTTTCTGAAAAAAGTTTCTTCTCCCGATCTCTCTAGTAGCTTAATGGGAAAGCACCCGACGGGCAATCGGAAGTTCTGAGGTTCGATTCCCAGCGGAGTGAAAGGAGAATATCTTTTTTCAGAAACAATTAAAATAATTTTTTATTCATATCTCGATCTAGTCTGAAAAGACGTTAAAAATTTAAGTTGTTCTGTAATGATAATAGAGATTCCTTGAAAAATTAAAGTTGTATCATCTAGCAAAATAATGCGTGTTTTTTCTGAAAAAAGTTTCTTCTCTCGATCTCTCTAGTAGCTTAATGGGAAAGCACCCGACCGGCAATCGAGAGTTCTGAGGTTCTATTCCCAGCGGAGCGAAAGGAGAATATCTTTTT
>CAKNYM010053140.1:691602-703962 GCA_932195095.1 Andricus curvator | reverse complement strand
GATAGTTTTTCGTTTCTCCTATATCCACAGGACGAAGCGAGTCTGCAACTTTGTAACTTGTGAAATTATAGTGAATAATTCTAGTCTGAATACAATCACCGAATCTGAATAGAATTTAATAATGGATGTTATTTTGTCGACCAGGGTAATTAATTAATTTCTGATACTAGATATTGCCTATTACTGGTCAAGTAATTTTCTGGAGAAACGAAAGAAAATCTGCTTCGGCTCTGATTTGAACCGGGAACACCACTATTCACGAGTGGAGCGTTAACCAATTACGCCACCGGGACTCCAGCAGATAGTTTTTCGTTTCTGTGATTTTAATCAGACTAGAATTAATCATTGAAAATTTGAAGGTTACAAAGATGCAGACTCGCATCAACCTGTGAATATAGGGTAAACGAAAAACTACCTGCTGGAGCCCCGGTGGCGTAACTGGTTAACGCTCCACTCGTGAATAGTGGCGTTCGCGGTTCAAATCCGGGTCAAACCAGATTTTTTCTCGTTTCTCGAGAAAATTATTTGACCAGTTATTTTATTTATCATGATTACTTTAATATTTGCTCCTTATTTTGCATTAATTTTTAGTATTGTTTTTCCATAAATTTAATTTGTTTATTCTCAATGTTATTTTTTACGATTTAAAAATTTTGTTAAATAAAATATAGCTTGTGTCATTTTTCCAAAAAGTTATTTTTTTATTTTTTCTGCATTTTTCTAAGAAAAGATTATAACAAATTTGTAGATCCTTTTTGGGTGAACAACTATCGTCTATTAATTTTTTTCGCACCTTGTGTAATTTTTCAAAAAAATCTTTTCCCCTTTTTCCCTATTTCCCTCCCTTTTAAAGAATTCTTCTTTTCCTTCCGTGTTTTTAAGAAACTTTGAAAATTGAAAAAATTAAATTATTTTGTTGGCAATGCAACTATTTTGCTGAAAAATTGTCTGTTTTAGTTGAAAATGCAACAATTTTTTAAAAATCCAAACAATTTGTTAGAAATTCGTCTTTTTTGGTAGAAAATTAATCTTCTTGTTTGAAAAATAATTTTTTCGGTTGAAAATGAAATTACATTGGTTCATAATTTTAGTGGGAAATTTTTACGTTTAATTAAAAATTCAACTATTTCAAACGTTTTTTGAAAGTTAGTCTTTTTTGTTGAAAATGTGTGTTTTTTTAGTTGAAAAATTGATCTTTTTTGGTGGAGCATTGCATTATTTGTTCAAAAGTTAATTATTTTGTTTAAAATATAACAGTTTTGTTAAAAATCCATCCTTTTTGTTTGAAAATTCGTTTTCGTAGTAATTTTTTAACTGAAAATTTAACTATTCCATTTTTTGTTAAAATTCTATCTATTTGGTTGAAAATTTTTGGACTTTTTTGTAAATCGTTCTTTTAGTAAAAAATTAATCTTCTTTGTTGAAAATTCATTTTTTTTTAAATTCTACTACTTAATTGAAAAGTGAAATAATTTGTTAGAAAATTATATTTTTAAATTGCAAATTCTTCATTTTAGTTACAAAAATTCATCTCTTTGATTTCAAATTGATGTATTTTATTCAAAAATCGTTTTTTTTTTTTTTTTATTAGGAAAAAAAATTAGAAATTCACTTTTATTGAAAATTCAACTATTTTATCGGAAGTCGAACTATTTTGTGAAAAATTCAATATATGGTTGAAAATTCAACTACATGATCGAAAAATAAACTCATTTGTTCAAAATTCAAGTTTTTGGTTGAAGATTCATCATTTTGGTGAAAAATTATTCAGTTTGGTTAAAAATTGAACAATTTCAATTGTTTTTTGAAAAGTATTTTTTTTTGAATATGTATAAATGGTTTATTTCGAAAATATCAGAAGGAGCAATCTTTTTTTAAATGCACAATTAAATTTCCGACAGGAATACGTACTTTTAAAATTAAAATTCCAACCTATTTTTAAAAGTATATTTTACGAAATATGTAGGCGTAAAATTTTCTAAAAGTGAAATTACGATTGTAGTTTTCCCATTTAGTTTAACTTTTCTAATTTGTATCATTATCCTTTTTTTTTTTTTTTAATGTCTATTTATCAACCTTTCTATAATACGATCTTGGCTTGAGAAAATAATGGTGACAAGTGAAGATCTATGTTTCAGAAACTGTGACTTAAAAAGTGACAGGATTATTGGAAGTACTTAGAAGAATTGTGTTCTATATTGGTAGGAGAAATCGCAAAATTTACGAGACATCTGCCATGAAGGAAATATTTTCAGGTCAATTTATCACTTGAGAAAAAGCAACTATATATAGAGAGAGAGGGTACAAATTTGGTTAAAAAATCATCTTTTAGGTTGAAAATTCGACTCCTGAGTTGAAAGTTGATCTACTTTTTGAAAATTAATTTTTTTGGTTGAAGATTCATGATTTTAGTTGAAAATTAAACTGTTTGGTTGTAAACTAAATTTTTTGTTAAGCATTCATATTCTTGGGTTGAAAATTCAACTGTTTGGTAAAAAATTCCACTGTTTGGTAGAAAATTCAGTTTTTTGTTAGAAATTCAATTTTTTGTTCAAAAGTCATTTTTTTGTTAAAAATTCATCTTTAGAGTTGAACTACTTTTTAAAAAATTAATTTTTTTGGTTAAAGATTCATAATTTTACGTGAAAATTCAACTGTTTGGTTGAAAATTCGTCTTTTTGGCTTCAAATTCCAGAATTTAGTAGAAAATTCAATTTTTTGTTTAAAATTCAATTTTTTTTTGAAAATTCAATCTTTTGTTGAAAATTCAATCTTTTGTTAAAAAATCAACTCCTGAGTTGAAAGTTGAACTACTTTTTAAAAATTCATATATTTTGGTTGAAGATTCATAATTTTAGTTTGAAATTTGCTTAAAATTTTCGTTGTAAACTAATATTTTTGTTAAAAATTCATATTCTTGGGTTGAAAATTCAACTGTTTGGTAGAAAATTCAATTTTTTGTTAGAAATTCAATTTTTTGTTTGAAAATCATTTTTTTTTAAATTCATCTTCTGAGTTGAACTACTTTTTAAAAAAATAATTTTGTTGGTTAAAGATTCATAATTTTAGTTAAAAATGAAACTTTTTAGTTGAAAACTAAATTTTTTGTTAAACATTCATATTCTTAGGATGAAAATTTAACTGTTCGGTAGAAAATTCGTCTTTTTGGCTTTAAATTCCAGAATTTAGTAGAAAATTCTATTTTTTGTTGAAAATTCAATTTTTTGTTGAAAATTCAATTTTTTATTTAAAATTCAATCTTTTGTTGAAAATTCAATCTTTCGGTGAAAAATCAACTCCTGAGTTGAAAGTTGAACTACTTTTTGAAAATGCATTTTTTTTGGTTGAAGATTCATAATTTTAGTTTGAAATTTGGTTAAAAGTTTCGTTGTGAATTAAATTTTTTGTTAAAAATTCGTATTCTTGGGTTTAAAATACAACTATTTGGTAGAAAATTCAATTTTTTGTTAGAAATTCAATTTTTTGTTTGCAAATCATTTTTTTTGTTAAAAATTCATGTTCTGAGTTGAACTACTTTAAAAAAAAAATAATTTCGTTGGTTAAAGATTCATAATTTTAGTTGAAAATTCAACTGTTTGGTTGAATATTCGTCTTTTTGGTTTCAAATTTAAGAATTTGTTAGAAAATTCAATTTTCCGTTGGAAATTCAATTTTTTGTTTAAAATTCGATCTTTTGTTGAAGATTCAATTTTTTTTTTAAATTCAACTCCTGACTTGAAAGTCGAACTGCTTTTAAAAAAATTCATTTTTTTGGTTGAAGCTTCATAATTTTAGTTAAAAATTAAACTGTTTGGTTGTAAACTAAATTGTTTGTTAAAAATTCCAATTCTTGGATTGAAAAGTCAACTGCTTGGTAGAAAATTCGTCTTTTTGGCGTTAAATTAAAGAATTTGGTAGAAAATTCCATTTTTTGTCAGAAATTTAATTTTATTTGAAAATTTCATTTTTTTGTTAAAAATTTATCTTCTGAGTTGAACTACTTTTAAAAAAATTAATTTTTCTGGATAGAGATTCATAGTTTTAGTTAAAAATTCAACTGTTTGGTGGAAAATTAACTTTTTTGTTGATCACTCATATTTTTGGGTTGAAAATTAGACTGTTTTGTAGAAAATTCGTCTTTTTGGCTTTAAATTTAAGAACTTGTTGGAAAATTCAATTTTTTTGTAGAAAATTCAATTTTTTGTTGGAAATTCAATTTTTGGTTTAAAATTCAATCTCTTTTTGAAAATTCATCTCCTGAGCTGAAAGTTGAACTACAAAAATTCATTTTTTGGTTGAAGATTCATAATTTTAGTTAAAACTTAAATTGTTTGGTTGGAAACTAAATTTTTTGTTAAAATTCATATTCTTGGGCTGAAAATTCAACTGTTTGGTAGAAAATTCGTCATTTTGGCGTTAAATTAAAGAATTTGATAGAAAATTCAATTTTTTGTTAGAAATTCAATTTTACGTTTAAAATTCATTATTTTTTTTAAACATTTATCTTACTTTTTAAAAAATTATTTTTTTTTTGGTTAAAGATTCATAATTTTAGTTAAAAATCAACTTTTTTGTTGATCACTCATATTTTTGGGTTGGAAATTAAACTGTTATGTAGAAAATTCGTCTTTTTGGCTTCAAACTTGAGAATTTATTAGAAAATTCAATTTTTTGTTGGAAATTCAATTTTTTGTTTAAAATTCAATTTTTTGTTTAAAATTAAATCTTTGTTGAAAATTCAACTCCTGAGTTAAAAGTTCAACTACTTTTTAAGAATTTGTTTTTTCTTGCTTGAAGATTCATAATTTTATTCAAAAATTAAAATGTTTAGTTGAAAACTAAATTTTTTCTTAAAAACTCATATATTCTTGGGATGAAAATTCAACTGTTTGGTAGAAAATTGGTCTTTTTGGCTTTGAATTCCAGAACTTAGTAAAAAACTCAATTTTTTGTTTGAAATTCAATTTTTTGTTTAAAATTAAATTTTTTGTTTAAAATTCAATCTTTTGCTGAAAAATAAACTCCTGAGTTGAAAGTTGAACTACTTTTAAAAAAATTCATTTTTTGGTTGAAGATTCATCACTTTAGTTAAAAATTAAACTGTTTGGTTGAAAATTAACTTTTTTGATGATCACTCATATTTTTGGGTTGGAAATTAGATTGTTTTGTAGAAAATTTGTCTTTTTGACTTTAAATTTAATAATTTATTAGAAAATTCGATTTTTTGGTAGAAAATTCATTTTTTTGTTTGGAAATTCAATTTTTTGTTTAAAATTCAATTTTTTGTTGAAAATTCAACTCCTGAGCTGAAAGTTGAACTACTTTTTAAAAAATTCATTTTTTGGTTGAAGATTCATAATTTTAGTTAAAAATTAAACTGTTTAGTTGAAAACTAAATTTTTTCTTAAAAATTCATATTCTTAGGTTGAAAATTCAGGTGTTTGGTAGAAAATTCGTCTTCTTGGCTTTAAATTCAATAATTTAGTAGAAAATTCAATTTTTTGTTAGAAATTCAATTTTATGTTTAAAATTCATTATTTTTGATAAAAATTCATCTTACTTTTTAAAAAATTATTTTTTTTGGTTAAAGATTCATAATTTTAGTTAAAAGTCAACTTTTTTGTTGATCACTCATATTTTTGAGTTGGAAATTAGACTGTTTTGTAGAAAATTCGTCTTTTTGGCTTCAAACTTGAGAATTTATTAGAAAATTTAATTTTTTGTTGGAAATTCAATTTTTTGTTTAAAATTCAATCTTTTTTTGAAAATTCAACTCCTGAGTTGAACGTTGAACTACTTTTTAAAAATTTGTTTTTTCTTGCTTGAAGATTCATAATTTTATTCAAAAATTAAACTGTTTAGTTGAAAAATAAATTTTTTGTTAAAAATTCATATTCTTGGGATGAAAATTGAACTGTTTGGTAGAAAATTTGTCTTTTTGGCTTTGAATTTCAGAATTTAGCAGAAAATTCAATTTTTTTTTTAAATTAAATCTTTGGTTGAAAAATAAATTCCTGCGTCGAAAGTTGAACTACTTTTTAAAAAAATCATTTTTTTGGTTAGAGATTCCAACTGTTTGGTAGAAAATTCGTCTTTTTCGCTTTAAATTCCAAAAATTTAGTAAGAAATTCATTTTTTTTTAGAAATTCAATTTTTTGTTAGAAACCTAATTTTTTGTTTAAAATTCAATGTTTTGTTACAATTTCAACTACTTTTTAAAAATTGATTTGTTTTTGCTTGAAGATTCATAATTTTAGTTAAAAATTCAACTGTTTGATTCAAAAACAAACTTTTTGTCAAAAATTCATAATTTTGGTTTGAAAATTCAACCTTTCTAGTAGAAAATTCGTCTTTTTGGCTCTAAATTCAAGAATTTGGTAAAAAATTCCATTTCTTTGTTGAAAATTCATTTTAACTTAAAAAAATTCATCTCTCTGATTTCGAATTGATTTATTTTCTTAAAAAATCGTTTTTTTTAGTAAGAAATTAATATTCTCTGTTGAAAATTCCTTTTTTTTTAATTCAACCATTTTATGGAAAGTCAAACTACTTAGTCAAAAATTCATTGTTTGGTTGAAAATTCATCTTTTTTGGTTGACAATTAAAGTATTTTGTTGAAAATTCGTTTTTTAGTAAGAAATTAATCTTCTCTGTTAAAAATTCACTTTTTTTTAGATTCAACTATTTTGTGGAAAGTCGAACTGTTTTGTGAAAAATTCAATATTTGTTTGAAAATTCATGTTTCTTGGTTGAAAATAAAAGTATTTTGTTGAAAAATCGTTTTTCTAGTAACAAATAATTGTTCTCGGTTGAAAATTAATTTCTTTTAAATTCAACTATTTTGTCAACAATGTATTGTTTTATTGAAAATTCATCTTTTATTATACTATTTTGTTGAAAATTTACTTGAATTTTATAGAAAATTAATTTTTTCTGAAAATTTAACTATTCTATTTTTAGTTGGAAATTTATCAGTTTTCGGTGAAAATTTAACTTTTTGTTGAAAATCCGTTTTTGTTTTGTAAAAGAGTACTCTCATTAGCTGAAATTTCATCTTTTTGGTGAAAAATTAATTTCTTTGATTGAAAATTCGTTTGTTTTTTGTTTGAAAATTTATTTTACCAACTGAAAATTATTCTACTTTATTTTTGGTAGAAACTTTATCTTTTTAGTTTGAAATTCCTTGGTTCAAAATTAAATTTTATTTGGTTGAAGATTCATTGTTGAAAATTGTTTTTTTTTTGTGATAGAAATGTAATCTTTCTCGTAAAAAATGATCTGTTTAGTAAAAAATTAAACTATTCTATTTTTTGTTAAGAATTCATTTCTTTCATTGAAAAAAAATTTTTAGTTGAAAATTCGTTTTTTTGTTGATAGAAAATTGATTTTTTGGATTGAAAAATCCACTATTTGGACAAAATTTTATATTTTTGGTTTAATGCGAATATGTTTTCTATTACTTCGAATTCTTTTATCATTTAAATTTGGCGCCCTTTCCAATTTGAAACGACGCATTTTCCCGCGAAATTTAAATAATGTAATTATCATTAATAAAAGTAGAAAATACGACTTTTTAAATCCTACTTCAAAATGCTCATAAATTCTCATTAAATTCTCAAAGCACATCAGTGCTCCCAATTCGGCTCCCCAACTGCACTGCGCATGCGTTGCATCGACAATCTCATTGGCTGTAAATGGCGCGCTTTTTTAACACTATTACATGTGTAAATCAATTTTTTATAATAAATCATCATTGTGGAAATAATAAGAATTAATTTTCAGATCGCAAAATAGTCTTTTAGAGTGCAAGGTGAAATAATTATTTGATTGTACTCTTTACAAATAAATCATTGAATTTAAATTCGAAAGAAGGAATACCTTTTTTCACCAATGTAAATTTTAAATCATTCATAATGTTTTTTTGTACATTATGATTATTACGTATTGTGAAAAATTGATTTGCGTATTTAATCATTTCAAATGAGCGCGCTATCAACATCCAATGAGGCTGCTGATGCGACGCATGCGCAGTGTGGTTGGGGAGTCAATTAGCGCATAAAGGTCGAGCATATTCTCGCCTTACTAATAGGTGATTTAGTATTTTTCTACCAAAGATTTATATAAATTGGCAATCAAATTTGCACTTGATCAAAGTGAATTCGTAGTTGTCTGATGTGAAATAGCAGTTTCCTACTAACGATTTGTATAACAACTTTTGATAAGAATCGCCTCGTTGACAGAATGAATTAAACTGAAACAAGACAGGTCAATTGTTTTATTTAATTTTATTTCTTTGAATCTCAGACCGAGACTCACGAAGCGATTACAGCTATACAATATATATGTTTGTACATAACAGACATAATGATTTTGAGTGGAGCGTGACATTCGGAAGATGAAGAAGAGGGCGCTCAGAGGGACCTTTAAAACCCAACAGCAACGACCAGTATTTTCTATTCTTAAGTGTGCTGTGGGAAAGGTGCGATAGACTAGAATCTCAGTCGCGGTAAAAAGCCAAAGGGAATCATGAGAGATGATTTTGCCTCTTTATTCGTTTCTTCTTGTAGTTGTCGTCGTCGTTGTCATCCACGAAGTCACGAGTTTTGCTCTATGGTGTCCGAAGACCCGATCGATTGACCCGCGCATGGAGATAAGTTTGTCCGGAATTGACAGCTATTGTGAAACTGACTAGATTTAATATGAGATATGATCGAAAGTCAATAAGAGAGAGAGAGAGAGAGCATCCACATACCTTGAGAAATGGTTATTTTTCCAGCTGGAAAAGAAAAGGAAAAAGTTCTGTCGCAGACTATCCCATTTCCCAGCTTTATGATTTCTTTACAAAAATGGTCAGAGTTTTATTTGAAAATTTATGATCAAGAGTCTTTTCTATTCATGCTTCAACTTTGAATTACGTCGATGAAAAAAGTTTTTCTGTTTGAAACAGATGATTCAAATATTGTAAATGAGCATAACTTCCTTAATCTTCAATAAAGTGTATTGATAATATAGATCAATCGATTCGTCTTGAATCAAGACAACTTTTCTATTCTTGCATCAACTTTAAATTATGATAATGAGAAAATTTTTACTATAAAAATCGTTTTTTAATATGATATAAATGACCATAACTTCCTTACTGTTTGATAAAATGTATTGATATTATAGGTAAATCGATTCGTCTCAAACCAAGGAATCTTTTAAATTCCTGCATCAACTTTGAACCATGTTAATGAAAAAAGATTTACTATAAAAAACCGATTTTCAAAATATATGAATTACCATAACTTCCCTACTATTTAATGAAATGTATTAATAATATTGGTCAATCGATTCGTCTCGAACCAAGGAATCTTTTATATTCTTGCATCAACTTTGAATTATGCTAATGAAAGAAGTTTTACTATGAAAAACCGATTTTTAAAATATTATTGAGTGCTAAAAAAAATGCAATAAACATTTTTAGAAATCCTTTGATCAGTTTGAAGATATTAGTGGTGAAAATAAGTCCTCCAAATTTCGTTAATTTATATGCAACCATTTTCAAGTTAACGTGTTAACAATATCACATATTCTCACGAGCATGAGAATATGCTCGAAAATATGCTCGACCTTTATGTGCTTTGAGAATTTAATGAGCATTTATGAGCATTTGAATTAAGATTTAAAAAATCGTATTTTCTGCTTTTATTAATAATAACTACATTATTTAAATTTCGCGGGAAAATGTATCCCTTCTAATTGGAAAGGGCGCTAAATTTAAAAGATAAAAGAAATCAAAGTAATGGAAAACATATTATTCGCATTAAAGGGAAATGGCTTAATGGTATAATAATAATAATAATAATAAACAGTGCCTTATTTAGGGTTGCTACCATATCCCAATTTCTAAATTCTTCTAGGTATAAAACCAACCATACCTAGAAAATTAATAATATTGACGCAAAATATTTTTTTTTTCAAATTCTATTTAATTCTAATTCCATTTAATTAAGCATTCCTTAATTTAAAAATGTCTGATACAATGTTCTAAGCAATTGTGTTGATATGTGTGTGTGGATGTGTGCATGGATGTCGCACTTGTTTGTGAACACGATAACTTGAAAACGGTTGCAGAGAAATTGATGAAATTTGGAGGGCTTATTTTTACCACTAATATCTTGAAACTGACCAAAGAACTTCGAAAAATATTTATTGCATTTTTTTTAGCACTCAATAATATTTTAAAAATCGGTTTTTTATAGTAAAACTTTTTTCATTAGCATAAATCAAAGGTGATGGAAGAATATAAAAGATTCCTTGGTTCGAAACAAATCGATTGACCTACAATATTATTACAATTCATTAAAGAGTAGGAAAGCTATCGTAATTTATATATTTTTAAAATCGATTTTTATAGTGAGAATTTTCTCATTCCATAATTTGAAGTTGATGCCAGAATAGAAAAGTTTTGTTGATTCAAGACAAATTGATTGACCTATTATATAACGACATTTTATTGAAGAGTAAGGAAGCTGTGGTAATGCATAATATTTGGAAATACGGTTTTTTATAGTAAAACTTTTTTCTTCAACATAATTCAAAGTTGAAGCAAAAATATAAAAGATTTCTTGGTTCGAGGCGAATCGATTGAATTACAATATTAATACATTTTATCAATGAGTAGGTAAGTTATAGTTATTTATATATTTTGAAAATCAGTTTTTTATAGTAAAACTTTTTTAAATAACATAAGTCAAAGTTCCCTCACAACAAAATGATATCCTTGGCATATCCCTAAGATATCTCGGCAGGATATGTGATATCCTGAAAAATGTCCCATAAATCTCCCGGGATATCCCTGGCATATTCCAGGGATATCGAGATTTCCGCTCCGGAGGATATCGTGACAGGATATTCTGACGATATCCCGCACGGAATGTCCACAGGATATCCCAATACTATAGTAAAATGTCCCACGAATATCCCGATATTATAATAAATAATTCTGCTGATATTCTGATATATATTACTAGTGGATTTTCATTCAAGAAATAAAAAGGAATATATAAGAACACCAATTTTATTGCTTTCAAGAAATTTTTAATGTATATTTTACATGTGTATTAGGTATATGTATATATGAAAGCTCGCTGGAGGTTAGATATGTGTATCCCCGGATATCTGTGGCAATGGATAAAACTCATGAACAATTTGATACCATTTTTGATGTCCATTTAATTAATTAATTTTTTCATGTTTTACATTAGCTTTTTATTATTACCTATTTCAATTTTGTTTATATTACTATCCACCTACTGTTCAGTGATCACTATTTCTGTATTAACAAATTGATTTTATTTTTCATTTTATTGAATAACAATTTTTATTCATTACTTTTGTTACTAACTATAAAATGATTTTATTTCCATTGTAAAATCGATTAAACTCGTTAAACTATACATTTATACATTTTGTGCACTTTTGAGGTTAAGTTGACTGTAATGTAGAAAAAGCCGCAACTTCTGATATTTTTAAACCTGCAGCTTGCATGGCTTGCATGCATGAATTCATTAAAATTGATATACCTACTAATGTAAAATTTGTTTAGCTTTTTCATGATTTTGCCAAATTGATTTAGTTTTATGTTTATCTATTGTGCTTAAATCTACACATATATACATATAGAAAAGCATAATAAATACATATACCTATACAATATTACCTGCATTTAGACACGGAATAAAGAAGTAATCATGTCAAAAAACAATTTTGCAAATGTAGTAAAACGACCTATACGGTCAACAACAAGTCACAAGTGTTGAAAAAGACAAGACTGAAAATGTATATGAAGACGGTTCTACATACTATCTTCGATTTTTATTTGTAGCTCCAGGAAAAAATATTTTTTTAAATAATGATGAGTTTGTTTATTTAAAGCACAAAGAGTATAAATGATTTGCAAAGGGTACCTATATGAATTTTTTATAATATCATAAAAAATTATATAATTAGGATATCTTGGGGACATCCTTGGCATATCCTGCCTTTTAAATATGGGACATCGTAAGAATATCCTAGGATGTCCCGAATTATGGAATTTGAGATATCCCGGACTTTAAAAATTGGGACATTAATGGGATATCCTCAGCATATTCCGAGATATCTTTGGGACATTCCAAGGATATCGAGATTTCCGCCCCGTAGGATATCATTCGTGATGTCCCTGGAATCTCCTGGGATATGCCTGAGATATTATACCATTAAGCCATTTCCCTTTCGGGGTAGGCGTGACTTGCTCGGTTGGAAAATAGTATTCGGTATATGGGTGTATTCACAGAAAAAACAGAAGATAAACTTTACATCGATTTCCGACGAAAG
>CAKNYM010053140.1:676416-686423 GCA_932195095.1 Andricus curvator | reverse complement strand
AAATTTTCCGAACAGCTTATGATATTACCAAAATAGGAATTTCCCGGCAATTTATAATATTACCGAATTTGAAAATTCCCGATAGAAAATTGCCGAATCATAAGATATCCGAAATGGAAAATTCCTGAATTATGAAACTCCCGAAACAATGGAAAAAATTGTTTTTCGATCAATATTATTTATTTATTAAAAATACAATCATCAAATATTCGTATAAAAAAAATCTTTTTTTCTGATCAAAGTTTATAAAATTATTGTTTGAATTCAAAATAACAATTATTGAAAAAATATATTTTTGGATGAAAATATTTGGACTGAAAAATCCTAAAAAATAAAATTCATGACTCTGTCAAATTACCGAATAATAAAATTTTCGAATATGGAATAAAATTTCCGAATTGGAAAATTCCCAAATAATCAAATTCCCGAATAAAAAATTCCCAAACAGTTTATGATATTACTGAAATGGAAAATTCCCGACAGTTTATAATATTGCCGAATTTTAAAAATCCCGATAGAAATTTGCCGAATTATAAAATATCCGAACTGGAAAATTCTTGAATTATAAAACTCCCGAAACAATGAAAAAAAGTTTTTCAATAAATATTATGTATTGATTAAAAATCCAATCATCAAATATTTTTATTAAAAAAATATTTTTTTCTGTTTAAAGTTTCTAAAATTATTGTTTGAACTCAAAATAACAATTATTGAAAAAATATATTTTTGGATGAAAATTTTTGGACGAATGAAAAATCCTAAAATAAAATTCCTTAATAATATAATTCCCAAATAATAAAATTCCCAAATAAAAAATCCTCAAACAGTTTATGATATTACCGAAATGGAAAATTCCCGGCAGTTTATAATATTACCGAATTTTAAAATTCCCGATAGAAAATTCCCAGATTATAAAATATCTGAAATGGAAAATTCTCGAATTATAAAACTCCCGAAACAATAAAAAAAAATGTTTTTCAATCAATATTATTTATTTCTTATAAATACATTAATCAAATATTTGTATAAAAAAAAAATATTTTTCTTCTTCAAAGTTTCTAAAATTATTTTTTGAATTTAAAATAACAATACTTGAAGACAATTTTCATCCAGAAATATAGTTTTTTTCAATTATTGTTATTTCAATGTTAAACAATAATTTTAGAAACTTTAAGCATTAAGAATAATTTTTTTCTTGATAAAAGTATTTAATTATTACATTTGTTTAAATTCGGGAATTTTCTAGTTCGGATATTTTATAATTTGGCAATTTTCTGTCGGGAATTTTTAAATTCGGTATAATATTATAAACTGTTGGGAATTATCCATTTCGGTAATATCATAAACTGTTCGGGAATTTTCCAATTCGGGAATTTCATTATTCGGGAATTCTTATTAATCGGGAATTTTATTATATATTCGAAAATTTTATTCGGGAATTTCCCAATTCGGGAATTTGACAGAGTCGGGAATTTTATTTTCCGGGATTTTTCAGTCCTCCAATTTTTTTTTTCAAATATTGTTATTTTAAATTCAAACAATAATTTTCGAAACTTTAAATATTAAATATTTTCTTTAATAGAAATATTTGTTTATTTTATTCTTAATAAATAAATAAATAATATTCATTTGACAAAAATTGTTTAAATTCGGGAATTTTCTAATTCAGATATTTTACAATTCGGCCACTTTCTGTCGGGAATTTTGAAATTCGGTAATATTATTCACTGGCGGCAATTTTCAAATTCGGTAATATTATTAGCTGTTCGGGAATTTTATTAATCATGAATTTTCCAACTCGGGAATTTTACAGTGTCGAGAATTTTATTTTCGGAATTTTTCAGTCAGACCGAAAAATCATTTTTGTCCAAACTGTAAAAAAAATTAAGTTTTCCTCCCTGTAATTGGTATTATCTGGAATTATTTGATATTATTGTTTCTCCTTCGGCGTGTAGACAACTTGCCAGCTGGCGTGACAACATTAAATACCTCATTGATGTCCACAAATCCACTTCAACATTAATTCGATTCCCATTTTTCGTTTTGTTCTTAACCTACAATACCGACTGTGGCAGAAAGTATCACGATAAAATCATTCAAGATCGGTTACCATCTCATGAACTTCATAAGCCATGGAATAATCTTTAAAGATGGTGACGATGGCTGTTGTTGAGTCAAGTTCTTTATTTACATTCAGGAAAAATATGTTTTGATTCGTCCGCGAAAAGTCTAATTATTTTCAAAATAACAATTAGGTTAGTAAAAAGTTGTTTTAAATCTGGTGTCCTGATTTATATAGCTTTTCACTCATACCTTGCCGTTTTTCCATTGCTGCAAAGGACGTAGCAGACGACAGCTTTTATTCCATCGTAAGATAAACTTTCGCCAAATAGCATGTAATCTTTAACAGCTGAAAATTTTACATGCAACAAAATTTAACTTCAGTTTTTTCTGTGTTGGTATAGATTATATAGGTAATAAATGGGATATCCCACCGATATCCCTTGCTGCGAGGGTTGATGCAGGAATATAAAAGATTCATTCGTTCGAGACGAACCGATTGACCTATAATATCAATACATTTTATTAAAGAGTAGGTAAGTTATGGTAATTTATATATTGTAAAAATCGATTTTTATCGTAAAAATGTTCTTATGCTCATAATTTAAAGTTGATGCAACAATATAAAAGATTCCTTGTTTCAAGTCGAATCGATTGACCTATAATATCAATACATTTTATTGAAGAGTAAGGAAACTATGCTAACCCATAATATTTGAAAACACGGTTTTTTATAATAAAACTTTTTTCTTCGACATAATTCAAAGTTAATGCAAGGATATAAAAGATTCCTTGGTTCGAGACGAATCGATTGAACTACAATATTAACACATTTTATTGAAGAGTAGGGAAGTTATGGTAATTTATATATTTTTAAAATCGATTTTTATCGTAAAAATGGTCTCATTCTCATAATTTAAAGTTGATGCGAGAACAGAAAAAATTTGTTGATTCGAGACGAATCGATTGATCTAGAATATTAATACATTTCATTGAAGAGTAAGGAAGCTATGGTAAAGCATAATATTTGGAAATACGATTTTTTATAGTAAAACTTGTTTCTACAACATAATTCCAAGTTAATGCAAGAATATAAAAGATTCCTTGGTTCGAGGCAAATCGATTGACCTACAATATTATTACATTTCATTGAAGAGTAGGGAAGTTATGGTAATTTATATATTTTTAAAATCGGTTTTTTATAATACAACTTTTTTCATTAACATAATTCAAAGTTGATGCAAGAACAGAAAAGTTGTGTTGATTCAAGACAAATTGATTAACCTATAATATTAATACATTTGATTGAAGAGTAAGGAAGCTATGGTAATGATTAATATTTGAAAACACTGTTTTTTATAGTAAAACTTTTTTCACTAACATAATTCAAAATTGATGCAAGAACAGAAAAGATTCCTTGATTCGAGGCAAATCGATTGATCTATACTATCAATACACTTTAGTGAAGATTAAGAAAGTTATGCTCTTATAATATTTGAATCATCTATTTCAAATAGAAAAAAAAATTTTATCGACATAATTCAAAGTTGACGCATGAATAGAAAAGACTGATTGATCATACATTTACAAATAGAATAATTCTGACAATTTTTTTAAAGAAATCATAAAGCTGGGAAATGGGATAGGGTGCGACAGAACTTTTCCCTTCCCTTTTCCAGCTCGAAAAATTATAATTTCGAATACAAAATTTGATTTGTCTGATTTTTCTTTGTATTAAAATTTTTTTGTATTATTTTGTACTTTTGTATTTTTGTAAATTTTTATTTTCAAATTGATCAGAATGAAGACTTTGGTTTGTCTATTATTGAAAAAAATAACTAATGCTTCCTCTGTGAGGAAGCAAATACACTTGCTAACGGGAAGCAAAGTGCTCGTGACCAAATAGTTGAATTTTCAACTAAAATAATGAATCTTCAACCAAAAGATGAATTTTTAACAAAGGACTTTAAGTTTCAACCACGTAGTTAAATTTTCAACCAAGGATATTAATAATTTCTTTGAAAAAAAAACAATTTTTATCAAAATACCTGAATTTTCAACCAATTGTTGAATTTTCAACTAAAAAGAAAACAGACAAACAAAAATGGAATAGTTACATTTTCAGTTAAAAAAAATTAAATCTTAATCAAAAACGATTGCTTTTTAAGAAAATTGTTGAATTTTCAACCAAAATGATGCACCTTTAACCAAAAAATGAATTTCAAACAAAGTAGTTTACCTTTCAACCAGGTAGTTAAATTGTTAACCAGGTAGTTAAATTTTCTACAAAAAAAGATCAATTTAAAAAAAAGACATGCATTTTCAATCAAATAGTTGAATTTTCAATTAAAAAAGATAAATTTCTCACAGCAGAAAAACAAATTTTTAAGAAAATATATGAACTTTTAACCAAATAGTTGAATTTTCAACTAAAATGATGCATCTCCAACCAAAAAATGAATTTAAAACAAAGTAGTTCACCTTTCTCAAAGGTAGTTGAATTTTCAACCAAGAAGAAATTCAACAAAATTGTTGAATTTTCAAGATAATTTATGAACTTTTGAGCAAATATATTTTTTAGTTTAAAAATTCAACTATTTGTTTGAAAATTTCTCATTTTTAGTATAAAATTAATCTTCTTGGTTGAAGATTCAACTATTCGGTTGAAAATTTATTAATTTTGTTGCAAATTCAACTACTTGGTTAGGAATTTATGTATTTGTTCAAAAATTTGTCTTTTTTGGTAGAAAATTAATCTTCTGGGTAGAAAATTAATTTTTTTAGTAGAAAATTGATCTGCTTGGTTGAAGATACAACTATTCGGTTAAAAATTTATTTATTTTGTTGAAAATTTCGTCTTTTTTTTGTGGAAAATTTAACTGTCTTGTAACACATTCGTTTTTTCAAATAAATTTTTTGTCAGAAAAACTTAACTCTTGTATTTTTGGTAAAAAATTGATCTTTTGTAGTTTGAAAAATTAATCATTAAGCTGGAAAAGGGATAGGGTGCGGCAGAACTTTTCTCTTCCCTTTTCCAGCTCGAAAAATTATCATTTCGAATACAAAATTTTATTTGTCTGATTTGTCTTTTTATTTAAAAAATTGTTTGTATTATTTTGTAATTTTGTATTTTTTTCAAATGTATATATTTTTAAATTGATCAAAATGAAGACTTTGGCTTCTCTATTCTTGAAAAAAAAATAACTAATGTTTCCTCTATGAGGAAGCAAATACGTTTACTAACGGGAAGCAAAGTGCTCGTGAAATGAGCATCATATAATTATAAATACAAACAACATGGAAACACTCGAGATCGAATTCACAGCTAGTTTAGTTTTGTTTTCAAGTGAAAAAAAAAATAAATTTTGAACCAAAGATATGAATTTTTAACTAGAACGGTGAATCTTCAACCAAAAATGTAAATTTGTAACCAAATAGTTGAATTTTCAACCCAAAAGAGTAATTTTCTACCAAAGAAGACTCATTTTCAACAAATTTCATGAATTTTCATCTAAAAAATCAATTTTCAACCAACATTAGAATAGTTAAAATGTCAGAAAAATAAATGTTCAACCAAAAACAGAACGAATTTTCAACAAAAAATATTTTTTTTTTCATAACAAAAAAAATTATTTTTCAACCAAATAAAGAATAATAAAATTTTTAGTTAAGACAATCAATTTTCAACCAGAAAAATAAATTTTTAACAAAATAATTTAATTTTAAACTAAAAAAGATAAATTTCCAAACCAAAAAGATAAATTTCCAAACCCAAAATATAATATTTCAATTTGCAGTTAGAAAAGTAAATTTAAAAAACGAGTTTTCAGCAAAATTAATTAATTTTCAACTGAAAATATAAATTTTCAAACGAAAATGGAATAGTTTTATCTTCAGTTAAAAAAATTCATTTTCAACTAAAAAGAAACGGCTTTTCAACCAAATAAATTATTTTTTAATCACAATGATGAATTTTCAACCAAAAATATGAAATTCTGTCCAAATAGTGGATTTTTCAATCCAAAAGACGAATTTTCTATCAACAAAAAAAAAACGAATTTTCAACTAAACAGTTTTTTTTCAATGACAGAAATAAATTCTTAACACAAAATAGAATAGTTTAACTTTTTGCTAAACAGATCATTTTTTACGAGAAAGATTACATTTCTATTAAAAAATATCAATTTTTCACAAGGAATCTTCAACTAAAAAAAAATTAATTTTCAACCACGTTTCAAACTAAAAAAATAAATTTTCTACCAAAAATAAAGTAGGATAATTTTCAGTCAGTAAAATAAATTTCCAAACAAACGAATTTTCCACAAAACAGAAATCAATTTTTAACCAAAAAGATGAGATTTCAACTAATAAGAGAGTACTCTTTTACAACAGAAAAAAGACGGATTTTCAACAAATTGTTCAATTTTCACCGAAAACAGATAAATTTTCAACTAAAAATAGAATGGTTTAATTTTCAGTAAAAAAATTAATTTTCAATCAAATTAAAGTAAATTTTCAACGAAATAGTATAATTTACATTTCCAGTTTAGGAAATTAATTCTAAATAAGAAAAATCTAATTTTCAACCAAAAAGATCAATTTTCAAATTTACAACCAATACGATGAATTTTTAACAAATTACATGAATTTTCAACCAAATGTTTGAATATTTAAAGGAATTCCCAACCAAAAGGATGAATTAGTCACCAAGAAGATTAAATATTCTCCCACAAAATTCGAGTTTTCAATAAAATACAGGAATTTTAAATCAGATATTTTTATTTTCAACTTAGGAAGATAAATTTTGAACCAAACATGTACGATTTAAATTCTCAGTTAAAAGAATTATTTCTCATCTAGAAAACATTATTGTCAACAAAAGAATTCAATTTTTTGTTTAAAAAAAAATCAATTTGAAAATTTTGAATTTGCATATGAATGCTAATGGTATTTGAATGTTAATGGTCAAGAAAAAAAAATCGGTCGAGGAAAAATCATAGAATTTTGAAAATGAAGTTTTCACCTTACTATTTTTGGCTAAAATGAAATATTCTTTTGTTTAAAAAACGTCAATTTCGTTCAGGAATTCAACTGCTTCTTTGAAAATTCATATTTTTTGTTACAAAATTTCTCTGTTTTAAAATTCAACTCTCTTCTAAAACTGTTTCCAAATTTTGGGACGGTTTTCGAAAGTTGAAAATTGGAATATCTGAAATAGGTCAAAAACTATAGAAGTTTTAGAAAAAATCGGTGTTTTTTTTAAATATTAGTTTGTACTAATAATAATTTTGACTTGAGATATGAACTGACATACATTATTAGTAGAAGGGCAGCCCACAAGGTCTATTAAATGTTGTTTTCAATTTTTATATATAGCAGTGATAATGTTCCAAATTTACCAGTCACCGTTTAGGAAATCTTTCTAAAAAAATGAAGATCCATATCAGCACTCTGCTAATTACAATCACCGTTTTTCTGCACTTTGGTGGTAAGTGTATTTGAAATAATACAAATCTCAATAGAAATATGAAATAATTAATAAAAATGAAAAAATTTTGAAAAATAAAAAATAATAATCAGCAAGGGACCCACAGTACAGAAACATGGTGCGGTCTAGTAGACCGCACGGCCACACGTCCATACTAATTTATCACTTATTGCTCAAATGAGGTATAATCCGATTGGATTGCCCTTTGACACACTTCATAAGGGTGTAAAAGGGAAGGATGATTTCATTAGCCAGCCCTTTTGGAAGTAAATTAAAAAAAAATAGAGCATTTTCAAAAATTTTTAGACCACTTTTTCAAGATTTACAAATTTTATTTAAGGCTGTTGGTAGTACATAGAAAGGCGAACAATCTATCCTAATGACTTTTTTCGATAAAAAGAAAAATATCAGAGTTCTAGCATTTAGAAAATTTTAAAAATCAATCGAAAATGAAAATATTAAGCCAAACAACGCACAATATGAAAAAAGGCAGGAGGAGAAAAACGTTGCTTTTTGAAAGCCCTACAAGATTATCATAACAACTTTCTGAATTTTCTTGAAAAATCTAAAATTCAAATTTTTATCGCACAAAAAATAATGAAAAATCAAAAATTCCATTTTGCGATCAAACTATGCAAGATACGAAAAAAGATGGCGAAATAGAAATTGTGCTCCTGAAAAAGATCTACACATTTTTTATTAATCACTTTTTGACAGGGAGCGTAGTTATTGTTTTATTCGTGAAAAACAATTTAAAAAAAAATGAATTTTTGGACAAACGACACAAGCTACGAAAAAAATAAATAGACGAAAATTATTGACCCAAAAAAGAGCTAAAAATTTGTTATGCACAATTTTTGGTTCAGATGCGTAGTTTTTGTTTTAATCGTGAAAAATAACATTAAAAATGAAAAAAAATTATTTTTTGGAAAAACGACACAAGCTGCGAAACAAAAAATAAATAAAAATTGTGCACCCAAAACACATTCAAACATTTGTTATTAACCATTTTTTGATAGGATTGGAGTTTTGGTCTTAATCGTACAAAAATAAAATGAAAAACAAAAATGAAAAATGTCCAAAAATCTAATTTTTAATTATTAATATTATTTTTTTTTCGAACCTTATGTCGATTTTCCAACAAAATTTATTTTTTATTTTTAATGTTACTTCTTACGATTAAACCAAAAACCATGCGTCCCATCAAAAAATGATACTAACAAATTTGTAGCTTTTTTTATGGAAAACTTTATTCTATTCATTTTTTTTAGCTGGTGTCGTTTATTGAAAAATTCAATTTTTTATTATTAATGTTATTTTTTTCCGATTAAAACAAAAATTTCGCTTCGTATGAAGAAATGAATTATAACAAATTTGTAGATATTCTTTGTGTGAACAACTTTTGTCAATTAATTTTTTTTCGAACCTCGTGTCGTTTTTGCAAAAAATTTTATTTTTTAATTTTAATCTAATTTTTCACGATTTAAACAAAAACTACACTTTACATACGAAAATGATTAAAAACAAATTTGAAGATCTTTTTTGGGTGCACAATTTTTGTGGATTCATCTTTTTTCGTAGCTTCTGTCGTTTCTCCAAAATTTTTTACTTTTTATTTTTAATGTTTTTTATGAATAAAACAGAAACTACACGTCCTATCAAGAAGTGATTAATAAAAAATTTTTAGATCTTTTTCGGGTGCACAATTTTCGTCTTCCAAATTTTTTTGTATCTTGCATAATTTGACCGCAAAATAGAATTTTTGATTTTCCAGTATTTTTTTTGGTCGTTAAAACCAGAACCGTTGGTCAAAAAATTTAATTTTTGATTTTTCAAGATGATTCACAAAGTTGTTATGATAACCTTGTAGGGCTCTGAAAAATCTTTTTTCTTCTTTTCACTTTTTTCCATATCATGCGTTGTTTGGCTTAAAATTTTAATTTTCGTTTTTTTTTATTTTGCAAATCCTCCTAACCTACAACTCACGACTCAGGGAACTCAGGAAAGTAAGAGGAGCGGAACTAGGGGAAGTGAGGGGAAATTATGGGGGTAGATGAAGTGAGGAAAATCTGGTGGGGGAGAAAGGAGAGGGGGAGTAGGTGAGAATGTATTTGGGGAAGGAAGGGAAACTCCTAACTCGCAACTCACAGATCTCAGGAAACTCAGAGAGATCAGGAGAGTGGGAGGAGCGGAATTAGGGGAAGTGAAGAAAATTTAGGGAGAAGTAGATGAGGAAGTAGTTAGGAAATGGAGGGGAACTCCCAACTCGCAACTCACAGCTCACAACTCAGAGAACTCAGGAAAGTGAGAAGAGCGGAAATAGGGGAAGTGAGGGGAAACGTAGGGAGCGGTAGATGAGGAAGTAGTTAGGGAAGGGAGGGAAACTCGCAACTCACTGCTCACAACTAAGCGAATTTAGGGAAGTGAGAGGAGTGCGAGGAGCGGAAATAGGGGGATT
>CAKNYM010053140.1:666053-676406 GCA_932195095.1 Andricus curvator | reverse complement strand
GAATTTAGGGAAGTGAGAGGAGTGCGAGGAGCGGAAATAGGGGGATTGAGGGGAAATTTGGGGGTAGATGAATTGAGGAAAATCTGGGGAAAGAAAGGTGAGGGGGAGTAGATGAGGAATTATTTGGGCAAGGAAGGGAAACTCCTAGCTCGCAAATCACAGAGCTCAGGGAACTCAGAGAGCTCAGGAGAGTGAGAGGAGCCAAATTAGGGGAAGTGAGGGGAAATTTAGGGAGAAGTAGATGGGGAAGAAGTTACGAAAGGGAGGGGAACTCTCAACTCACAACTCCGAGAACTCAAGGAAGTGAGAGAAGTGCGAGGAGCGGAAATAGGGGGATTGAAGAGAAATTGGCGGTAGATGAAGTGAGGAAAATCTGTGGGAAGAAAGGTGAGGGGGAGTAGATGAGAAAATATTTGGGCAAGGAAGGGAAACTCCTAACTCGCAACTTACAGAGCTCAGGGAACTCAGAGAGCTCAGAGAAGTGAGAGAAGTGAGAAGAGCGGAAATAGGGGAAGCGAGGGAAATCTGGGGGGGGGGGGGATAAAGGAGAGGGGGAGCAGATGAGGAAGTAGTTAGGAAATGGAGGGTAACTCACAACTCGCAACTCACAGAGCTCAGGAAACTCAGAGAACTCAGGGAAGTGAGAGAAGTGAGAAGAGTGAAAATAGCGGAAGTGAGGGGAAATTAGGGGGGGGGGGGGGACGTAGATTAGAAAGTATTTTGGGAAGGAAGAGAAACTCCTAACTCACAGAGGTCAGGAGAGTGAGAGGAGCGGAATTTGGGGGAGTGAGGAGAAATGTAGGGAGAAGGAGATGGGAAAGTAGTTAGGAAAGGGAGGGAAACTCCCAACTCCCAACTCACAGCTCAAACCTCAGCGAACTCAGGGAAGTGAGAGGAGTGCGAGGAGCGGAAATAGGGGGATTGAGGGGAAATTTGGGGGTAGATGAAGTGTGGAAAATCTGGGGGAAGAAAGGTGAGGGGGAGTAGATGAGGAATTATTTGGGCAAGGAAGGGAAGTTCCTAACTCGCAACTCACAGAGCTCAGGGAACTCAGAGAGCTCAGGAAAGTGAGAGGAGCGGAACTAGGGGAAATAAGGGGAAACTACAGGAAATACAAGAGGTAGAGGAAGTGAGAGAAAACGTGGCTAAGGTGAAGGGGAAGTGGATGAGGAAGTAGTTTAGGATGGGGAAGTGATCAAGGAAGTGAGAGAAACGGAACTTGGGTAAGTGAGGGGAAATTAGGGGATAGAGGAAGTGAGGAGAAATGTGGGGTAAGATGCAGTAAAAAATTAATAAAATTTCTTGATAAAAATCAATAGGAAATAAACAAATCAATTAATAAATATGTATTTTTCTATGTTAAAAGTTATCGCAACTGTATTCTCCAGGCCCACAGCTCCCAAAACTCAGGCCCAAATAGTGAGTTTTACTTCACTCAGCACACTTATTTAATATTTGTACATTATTATATAAAAGTATGAAAACCTTGATGATGGTTCCTCTACTAATTAAAATATTTCCTGCAGTTTGCCACGGAGATGAGGAAGTGTAGATCTGTTTGCAATGTAAGTAAAAATAATTCTACACGATCTTTTTTATATTTTTATATATTCTTTATTTGTAAAAAAAACGATGACCGCAGATTTTTGTACTCTTGGCGCTTTCATGCAATATATTAATAAAAAGTCGCCTTCGATCATCTTAAGTTAGCCAAAGTTGTAGAATTTCCGTTGAAAGAAAGTCAGTTTTTTAATAACAAATGAATTCTTAGGAAAACTAATCATTATTTTGGTCTGAGGTTTTTCGCACATTATAATAATTACGTTAGGTAAGGGAGAGTTGTCCTAAGTCGGCACAGTAAGATTTTTTGTCGAAACAAGGGAGTAAACAGGGTTTAATGGCGCCTCAGTGTCTTTGGTCAGGCACCACGATCCTTTACCTATAATTCTACGTCGATTTTAGCTATTTCTCAAAATGGTGATCCTAAGCCGGCACCCCCTGGTCATGAGTCAGCACCTAATTGTTTCCGCTTAAATGCAAGAAACAGGGCAGGTTATGTAAGTTTCAGAAGGAAACGGACGAATTAAAACAATTTACAATGAAAAAATATCTAGAATATTGTCAAACTTTATTTATAGGATGAACACCTACCAGAGACAAGTAACATGCAGTCAAAATACAAAAAAACTGAGAAAAACAATAACAAGAGACGAGTGACATGGAATTGAATTACAACAAAATAAAATAACATTGAAATAACAAAAGCAACAACAAAAAAAAAGGTGCCGACTCAGGACCACTTGTTTGGTGCCGACTCAGGACCACTACGAATGTTTACACATTTCATGCTATTACGCACACGCAACAAATCCAAATGAAAAATCGACTTTATCAGGCGCAAGCACACAGAACACAAAACCCAACGCACTAATCGATTATGCCCCGCTCACGCTGTCAAGCTAAAACTAAAGTGACAATTGTCAACGTAAATTACGTCCATGTCTACCAACCTGTTATACGACAAAATGTTTAAGTCGACACGCGCGCCATTTATGAGAAACGCGAGGGTGCCGAATTAACCCACAGTGCCGACTTAGGACCAGTCTCCAGCTCGGCACTTTTGTCTTCTGCATTTTCTTAATTACAAAATGTTTACTCAAAGTGTTAAAAAAATTGATATTTTTCGCGAAGCAATTTTTTTATGACAGAATACAAATAATTTACTTATTCATCTATTTAATTGCTATAAAAAAATTGATAAACAAAGTGACAAATAGGGTCATTATTGGTAAATAAAAATTATATTTGCTATCACTGCTTCGTATTGATGTAGGACAAAAATTTAATCACAAAAATAATTCAAAAGTTAACACTAAAAAATGGTAATATGACATTTTTGTTCATAACTCAGAAATCCGAAAAGATTTTTCAAGTTTTTTGAGCTTACATTAGAGACGAGATTTCAGAGATTACGTTCGGTAAATTTCAAATTTTTTCGAAAACTTCGTTAAGTTATAGCCCGAGTTGAATTTGAGGTACAAGATCCGCGAAATTCTCCTCGATCACTGAAAAACACTAAAACCAGACGCAGAGACGCTTCGACGATTTTATTCATAACTGGGGAACCCGTGCAGATTTTTTCATTTTTATGGGCTTAAATTAAAGATAAGATTTCAAGGATTGTTTCCTGTAAATTTCACATTTTTTCCGCAACTTCCCTAAGTTCTAGTGCGAGTTGAATTTGAGGTACAAAATCGAGGAAATTCTCCGTGATCACTAAAAGACATTAAAACTCGATGCAGACACGCTTGGACATTTTTAGTCATAATTCGCGAACCCGTAGAGCTTTTTTAAGTTTTATTGGCTTAAATTAAAGATAAGATTTCAAGGACTGTTTCCTGTAAATTTCACATTTTTTCCACGACCTGATTAAGTTATAGCACGTGTCAAATTTAAGGTACAAAATCGAGGAAATTCTCCGTGATCACTAAAAGACATTAAAACTCGATGGAGACACGCTTGGACATTTTTAGTCATAATTCGGGAACCCGTAGAGATTTTGTAAGGTTTATTGGCTTAAATTAAAGAAAAGATTACAAAGATGGTCTCCTGTAAATTTCACATTTTTTCCGCAACTTGCCTAAGTTCTAGTACGAGTTGAATTTGAGGTACAACATCCGAGAAATTCTCCTCGATCACTAACAGACACCAAAACTCGACGCAGACACGCTTCGACGCTTTTAGTCATAATTCTGGTACCCGTAGAAATTTTTTAAGTTTTATTGTCTGAAATTGAAGACAAGATTTCAAGGATTGCCTCCTGTAAATTTCAGATTTTTAACACAACGTTATCAAGTAATACCACAAGTTGAAGTCAAGGTACAAAATTCGAAAAATTCTTAATTTTTTTTTTAATTCTCTCCAAAAAGTAAAAAATATCCCAATCGCTATTTTTTTTTTTTTTAATTGTAACTTTTTGCAGATTTTTTTGACAGGGGCCGTAGTTTGTGTATTTGATCTCAATCTTGAACAATTCTTCTCTTTCCCTAAATCGCGATACCATTGCTACATTCGCAGATGCAATCCAAGTAAGTTGCCAAGACAAATATTTTCTTATTTTCTAATGAATAATTTTCAAAATTTATTAAACTACTTCTGATGCAAATCGTATTTTATAAACTCGCTTTCAAACGCTTGAAATTTTTAATCTATTACATTGAACGCTTTAAATAAATATTTATTACTATTGCAGATGTAGAATACTTACATCTTAACAAATGTAATTCTGAGTCACCGAAGTTTCAAGGAAGTGCGACGCAGCTTACAGATATTCCAATTGCAGCCTAATATTAATTATACCATTGAAATTAAAACTAAAAAAAACTGAAGAAATTAAAATTTAATTTAATTAATTACAATTAGTTAAAATTAATTAAAATATTAAATGTTATATATCATCATTTTATCTTAGAAATTTTTATTGTTTGAGATTTGGAATTAGTCTAAGCTAGCTTACTTTTAAATACTCGATACAGTTTGATCAAAAAAAGTAATCTTACTAATATGAAAATTAATTGCAAATAAAAAATTAATTCATAACTAAATGTGTATTTTTTATCTTTAAATTCATCGCAACCTTATTTTTGGCCAATTCTGCCGTTCCCAAAACTGATGCCGAAAAAGTGAGTTTTTATTTCACTCAATACACGTATTTAATATTCCTATATTATTTCATTAATTAATTATTTTTAGGTTTTTAGAGAGAGAGAGAGAGATTTTGCTGGTTCTCAAATTGGTGGTCCTAAGCCGGCACCTCCCTGGTCCTGAGTCGGCACAGAATTTAACATTTTTCTAAAATTTTAAAATTAAATTTTATCTATGAAAAAAGATCTCTCCCCTTCGCTGCGCTGGGAATCGAGCCCCAGGTCTACCGATTGCCGGTCCGGTGCTCTTACCACCAAGTTGGTGGAGAGATCGAAAGAAGAATCTTTTTTCACAGATATGCCAAACGGCAAGGTTTTCTGCAATATCAGTCATAAGATTCAAGAAATCTGTATTATCATCAGGGATGGTAATGACCGATCAGATGAAGATACTAATCACATAACGTGAAAATAGAAATCTACACTATCGACCTAAGATACCCCTCAAATTCCGAATTTTCCGTTTTTCAATATCATTATCATTCATGTGATTAGTGTCGAGGGGCGAAGGCGAGGAATCTTTTTTCACAAATAAAATTCAAATTAAAAATTTTAGAAAAACGTAAAATTCTGAATTTGAGGGGTATCTTAGATAGTGTAGATTTCTATTTTCACGTGATGTGATTAGTATCTTCATCTGATCGGTCATTACCATCCCCGATGATAATACAGATTTCTTTAACCTCGCCGTTCGGCATATCTCTGAAAATAAATTCTTCTCATGATCTCTTCAGTAGCTTAGTGGTAAGAGCACCCGACTGGCAACCGGTAGATCTGTGGTTCGATTCCCAGCAGAGCGAAGGGCAGGGATATTTTTTCACAGATAAAATACAAATTATCATAAAAAATAGTAATAGTTAATATTAATATATTTTTATTTTACATAAAAAAAGGTAAATTCATAAAAACTAATTTTCAACAAAAAAGTTTGATTATTAAAGGTATTTGCCGTGCTAAAAATCAGAGCTCTGAAAAAATAGCTTTTCCATGATTTTGATAATAAAGATAATATTACTCACGAAAAACATTTATTTTAACAATTTTTTTGCAACTGAATTTTATCTTACTATCGCTTCCTACCATATTTTAAAAAAATAGTTAAATTTTAATAAATTATGTTTTTATTTATTTATTTTTTTTTTTGAGAAAACATTCTCTATAACTCTGCTGTTTTTAATTTTGAATCTAAATTTTTTTATGACTGAAATCGCTAAACCAATTTTTTAAAAAGAACAAATTTTTCAAATAAATAACTGTACTTGAAGATTATTCACTTTCAACCATTTTTTTAAATTGGTAAGAAGCAACAGTAAGAAAAAAATTGGTTAGAAAAACGATTGTTGATCCAAAAAATATTAATTTTCAACTAAAAAGTTATTTTTAAACCTAATACTAAAATTCTCAACCAGAAGGATGAATTTTCTACGAAATAGTTACATTTTGAACCAGAGGGATGAATTTTAAAAAAAATAGTTGAAACTTTGACAAAAACAGCTTCATTTTGAATCAAACAGTTACATTTTTTATAAAAAAAAGGAAATTTCTTCCACAGAAAATGAATTTTCAAACATCTTTTAAACAAACGCAAATTATTCCTAAAGTTTAGAAAAATCTTTCAAAATAAAAAAGATTGTGGAGCAATATTTGGTCGTTATCTAAGTGTCCAAAAAGTTGAAAAATTTGTTAAAAACGGCTGACTACGTTAAAAGAAAAAAGTTTAAATGTTGAAAAAAACCAAATGTCCTTAAAAATTTAGAAGCCAGTTATTTTTAGTTGATTGTGCCGAAAGAACGAAGTTTGTGCGTCGAAGAATAACCAAATAGTGAATTTGTTAATTAAGCTTGTTTAAACAATTATTAATTTTTATTTGATGACCAAAAAGTATACTTTGGTTACATTTTCAAGAAATATATGATCGATTCCGTAGACATTTTTTTATTTATTCAATCATAAATACCTAATATGGATAATTGTTCATAAAATTTCTTAATAAAATAACAAATTACTTATTAATGAAAATAAAATAAATAAACAAATAAAAATGCAATAAATTTCTTAACATTTGCATTGCTATTGAACTTTTTTTTATAGTTACTTCAAGTTTTCTGGGTATTTTATGAGGAATCCTAGTATTAGTAATAAACAGTACACTTCAAAAGTGAAAAAAAATGTTTAACTTTGGTATTAAATAAAAAAAATTAATTTTTTTTTCAAATCAGCTATTGCATTTCGATGCGGAGTTTTATAATGTTTAATTTTTTTAAGAAAGTTTAAATCGGATGATTGTCTACTAAAAAGAAATTTGTGCACTGACATTTTTTTGCCTTAATATCTTTATCGTCTGTCGGTAAGTGACCGCTCACTCTAAATTACCTTCGGTAATCTATATTTCTACTTTACCGATCGAATTCAATCTGGATTCCGACATTACCGGCTGAAGGCAATGCAAATTTCTATCTTATCGTCATTCGGTAATGTAGTTTCCGATTCTGTCGTCAATCGGTAACGCAAATTCCTACTGGGTATTCGATCGATGTCGGTTGGGAACGGATCTAGCGTCTGCCAATCTAATTAAAAAAGTAAAAAAAAAACTTTTTTCAATTATGCGAGATACGAAAAAAAGCCCACAAGTAAGCTTTTGGATCTTAAAAGAGCGAGAAACCTCTTGTCAGAATTAAAAAAAAATATTAACATTTTTGGGGTCGCTGAATCCGAATCCGGGATTAGTTTCACTCGGTCAGAGCGCATTCCATTCCTATCCTAAAAAAAGTGATGAAAATTGAATTTTTTTCACTTTTTTCAGGTTAGGAATGAAATGCTATTTAACTAAGTGAAACCAAACGCCGATTCAGATTCAGCGACCCCAAGAACGTGCAAAAATATTAGTCTCGTCTGTTGGACAATACCTTTTTTTTTATGTGCCCGTGCCGCAGGTACACGAAAAAAAAATAAATAAAAAGTCTTGTCCACCAGACGAGAAAAATATTTCTATACGTTTTTGGGGTCGCTGAATCCGAATCCGGGGTTGGTTTGACTTGGTCAGATCGCATTTTGTTCCTAACCTCAAAAAAGTGATGTAACTTGAAGCTTTCTTCACTTTTTTGAGGTTACAAACAAAATTCTATTTAACTAAGTGAACTCAAACCCGGATTCGGATTCAGCGACCTCAAAAACATGCAGAGATGTTTGTCCATCAAACGGAAACAACATTTCGATACGTTTTCGGGGTCGCTGAATCCGAACTCGGGGTTGGTTTGACTTGGTCAGATCGAATTTCGTTCCTAACCTCAAAAAAGTGATGTAAGTTAAAGCTTTTTTCATTTTTCTGAGGTTAGGAACGAAATTCTATTTAAGTGAAACCAAACCCAAATTCAAATTCAGCGACCCCAAAAAAATGCAGAGATGTTTGTCCACCAAACGGAAACAACATTTCTATACGTTTTTGGGGTCGCTGAATCCGAATCCGGGGTTGGTTTGACTTGATAAGATCGCATTTCGTTCCTAACCACAAAAAAGTGATGTAAGTTGAAGCTTTTTTCACTTTTTTGAGGTCAGGAACGAAATGCTATTTGACTAAGTGAAACCAAACCCAGATTCGGATTCAGCGACCCCAAAAACATGCAGAAATGTTTGTCCACCAGGCGAAAACAACATTTCTATACGTTTTTGGGGTCGCTGAATCCGAATCCGGGGTTGGTTTGACTCAATGACTCGTTCCTAACCTCAAAAAAGTGAAAAAAAACTTCAAATTTCAACACTTTTTTAATGTTTGGGACGAAATTCGATCTTATCGAGTCAAACCAACCCCGTATTTGGATTCAGCGATCCCAAAAACGTATAGAAATATTTAATTTGTCTCGTCTCGTGGACAAAATTTTTTTTCCTGTGCCTGTGTAATAATTTCGACTTGAGATATGAACCTATTTTAGTAGTAGAAGGACAGCCTACAAGGTCTATTAAATGTTATTTTTAATTTCAACCGTTTGCTCTAGCTCAAAAGATATCGTAGTGGTTCTACGACATAGACTCCACACATTGAAAATTTGAATGATTCTGTAGGTTTTGTGTGTAATGATAACCGACAGCGATTAGTATTTATGGCAGTGACAATGATCCAAATTTACCAGTCACCGTTTAGGAAATCTTTTTAAAAAAATGAAGATCCGTATCAGCAGTCTGCTTCTTATAATCAACGTTTTTCTGCACTCTGGTGGTAAGTGTACCTAATATAATATAAATCTCAATGTATCAAATACTATAATACATATTCCCAAAATACAGAATTTGAAAAATTGGTAAGAAATTAATCAATTTTATCAACTTTTATTATTAATAATGTTTTCCACCGGTGGGGGGAGAGACGCACATATCAGAAACACGGTGCGGTCTGGGAGACCGCACGACCACACGTTCATACTAACTTGTCACTTTTTGCTCAAATGTGGGATAATCGGTATGTAAAAATACTAATTACTAATTACTCTGTCGTACACGCATCACGCTCAAGCTGGTTTGTGTGTGACATATTGCCTTAAAACAAATTGAAACAGAAATATAAAATTGTGACGCTACCGTGGGCGTGCGGTCTCACGGACCGAATTATTAAAAAAAATGTTTTGTAGTACATTTACGATAGGTTTTTTTACTTGAAATTTATCTAAACATTAAAAAAATATATAATATATATTTTTTTTAAAGTCAAACATTTTGTAATGAATTTTAAAAATGAAGGTCGAAACTAAATTAGTTTTTTAAAATTTGGTCCGTTTCATTCTTTTTAATAGTCTAGAAAGGAAAGTGAGATTTTTTCTCTAAGATAAGTTTTTAGAGTACTAATTTTTGTTATCTTTTATTAATTGAACAAAAATGCTGCACTGAATTGTGACAGGTTCGTTTTAAATTTTAGTGCAAAAGAATTTTTGAGAATATTAAATTCGAGCCAGAATTTAAAAAAAGTTTTTAGGGATAGCACTGCAGTTTTTTTTTTTAACAAAAGTTGTGCTAGGTGACTAACAAAGTTGTGATCGATAAATACAACAACTATTCCTATAAATATTCGTCACCTGCACCCAGATATATATTCTTGAAAAACATAGACGTTTTTTTAACTTGGAATAATTTTTTACCAAAAATTTTCAAAAATGGAAATTTCGAAAATTTCAACGTTCTGCGGAGCTTTTCTAAGCGAGAAGAATAACTATTCCCGAAGCCACTTTTCACTCAGATCTGTGTTTTTCAAATAAAAGGGAAAGGGAGGGGAACTTGCATCTCACAAATTACAACTCAGCGAACTCAGGGAATTGAGAGAAGCGGAACTAGGGGAAATGAGGGGGTAGAGGAAGTGAGGGAAAATATGGCAAGAAGTGAGGAGAGGGGGAAGTAATTGAGAAAGTACTTTAGGAAGGAAAGGGAACTCCTAACTCGCAAGTCGCAACCCACAAATCGCAACTCAGGGAACTCTGCGAACTCAGGAAACTCAGGGAAGTGAGAGGAGCGGAACTAGGGGAAATGTGGGAGAAGTGAGAAGAGGGGAAAGTTTATAAGGAAGTAGTTTAGGAAGGGAGGAGCGCTCTTAAATCCTAACTCGCAACTCACAACTAACTGTTCACAACTCAGGGAACTCAGGAAAGTGAGAGGGGCGGTCTTAAAT
>CAKNYM010053140.1:655166-666043 GCA_932195095.1 Andricus curvator | reverse complement strand
AACTCACAACTAACAGTTCACAACTCAGGGAACTCAGGAAAGTGAGAAGAGCGGAACTAGGGAATGTGAGGGAAAATGAGAAGGTAGAGAAAGTGAGGGAAAATATGGTGAGAAGTGAGGAAAGGGGGCAGTAATTAAGGAAGTAGTTTAGGAAGGAAAGGGAACTGCTACTTCGCAAGTCGCAACCCACAAATCGCAACTCAGGGAACTCAGCGAACTCAGGAAACTCAGGGAAGTGAGAGGAGCGGAACTAGGGAAAATGTGGGAGAAGTGAGAAAAGGGGGAAGTATATAAGGAAGTAGTTTAGGAACAGAGGGGCGGTCTTAAATCCTAACTCGCAATTCACAACCAGCAGTTCACAACTCAGGGAACTCAGGAAAGTGAAAGGGGCAGTCTTAAATCCTAACTCGCAACTCACAACTAACAGTTCACAACTCAGGGAACTCAGGAAAGTGAGAGGAGCGGAACTAGGGAATGTGAGGGAAAATGAGAAGGTAGTGGAAGTCAGGGTGACGTGTGGGGAAGTGAGGAGCGGGGGAGTAGATGATGAAGTAGTTGAAGAAGAGAGGGGCACTCCTACCTCCTAACTTGCAATTCTCAGCTCAGGGAAGTGAAAGGAGCGGAACTGGGGGAAGTAGGGGGGTGTAAGGGGAAGTAATGGGAAACAAGGGGGGTGGAGGAAGTGTGAGGAAATATTTGGAGGAATAAGGAGAGGGGGGCGTAGATGAGGCAGAAGTTGGGGAAGGGAAGAGAAGCAAAGAATAAAGTTTGGGTTGGGAAACAAGGGTGGAGTTGTCAATATTTGATATAGTTTGATCATGAAACTTAATTTTTCAAATATAAAAATCAATTGAAATAAACGAATCAATTAATAAATATGTTTTTTATGTTCGAAGTCATCGCACCTTTATTGTCAAGATATGCAGCTTCCAGAATTGAGCGCCAAGCAGTGAGTTTTACTTCACTGAGCACACACTTATTTAGGGAAGGGTGGTCCTAAGTCGGCACAGTAAGAGTTTTTGTCGAAAACAGAGGGCAAACAGGGTTTAATGGCACTTTAATGTCTTTGGTCAGGTACCACGAAAGTTTATCTAAAATTGTATGTTGCTCGGAGCAGTGTGGAGTGTTTTTTGCGCTCGCAATGCAGCGCAAAGTGAAGAAGTCGATTTTTGCTATTTCTCAAACTGGTGGTCCTAAGCCGGCACCCCCTGGTCCTGTTTCGGCACATAATTTTTTTCGCTCAGATGGATGGAAAACATGTAGAATATTGTCAAACTTTATTTATAGGTTGGAAACATTTCTCCATTACAATGACGAGGGGACAGCTACCAGAGACAAACAAAAAGCAGACAAAACACAACCAAACTAAAAAAAACAACGAGAGACGAGTTACATGAAACTGAAACACAACAAGATAAAATAACACATAAATAACAACGAAAGCACACACAAAAAAAATGCCGACTCAGGACCACCAGTTTGGTGCCGACTCAGGACCACTACGAATGTTTACACATTTCATGCTATTACGCACACGAAACAAATCCGAATGAAAAATCGACTTTATCAGGCAAAAGCACTCAGAACACAAAAACCAACGCACTTAATCGATTGAACTTTCTGAAATATTTACACACCTGACAGCGTAAATTACGTCCATGTTCACCAACCTATCATACGACAAAATAGTTGAGACGACACGCGCGCCATCTCTGATAAACGCGAGGGTGCCGGCTTAACCCATAGTGCAGACTTAGTACCACCGTCCCCTAATATTTGTATATTATCATATACAATTATAAAAACTTTGATAATGGTTCCTCTACTAATTATAATATTTCCTGCAGTTTGCTGAGAGGATGAAGAAATGTAAAGCTCGATGCTACGTAAGTGAACATAATTTTACACGATCTTTTATATATTTTTATATATACCATATACGCTTGGACTTTTTTAGTCATAATTCCGGAACACGTGAAGCTTTCTAAAGTTTTAATGGCTTAAATTAAAAATAAGATTTCGAATATTGCGTCCTATAAATTTCGGATTGTTGACACAACCTTATCAAGCTATATTACGAGTTGAATTCGAGGTACACACGAACTTGGATTTAAGCCCAATTGCGGTTATGACCTTCGGCTCAAATCCAGACTCTCCCAACGAACACATCAGGGCCATGTGAACAGTGATAGTGAACTGACGCAACGTGACGCAGTTATCCAGTTAGGCCGTTAGGATACAGAATTTTATTGCTACCATACTGTTTTGACGTTCTCCTCTTTCGGCCCCGCGGCTCTCATTCAAATCCGTGGCCCAGCGTCATTTCCCGGAAGGCGCAAATCAAGATTCCTTAAATCCAAGTTCCAGTCTAGAAAATTCGATTAATTCTTAACATTTTATTTTAAATTCTCACGTGATATATCCTTTTCAGAATGTCAAAAATATCTTTATCTCTAACTTTGGTAAAAAATGGCCCCTTTTTTCAGAAGTCTTTCTCGTGGAGCGCACTTTGTGCATATGACCACGATCTGGCAGAATACATCACTTTCTTCAAATCGCAATACAAATGCTACATCAAAAAATGCAATCCAAATCATCGTAAGTTTTTAAGACAAACATTTTTTTATTTTCTAATTAACACTTTTAGTCATATTTTGGATCATTCAAATTTTAGTAAATATTCATAACTATTTCAGGTGTAGAGTACCTACATGTTCACGAATGTTATTCTCATTCAGTTATGTACCGACATGAAAATTGGTGGCCAATACAGGATACCACGCAGCATCACCTTGCTGCAAGAGCCGCTTAATATATGCAAATTTTGGTTTTTAAATTAAATGTGATATACAGTGAAACCCGGAGATATGATCGATTTTGGGGCTGACCTTGGACCTAAGACCCCGCAGTTAACTTCACTCCGATCTTAAACAGTTAGGGGCGTATGAACCGCTTCCGGTGGGTTTTACTGCGTGGTAAACAATATTTTGGAAATTGTTTTTCTAAAACACCTCATGTCAACACTTTAAGTGGGAAAGCACGCACTTCTGCGTAATCGCATAATGCGCATTGCGCAGTTTCATAACCAGACATTCGAAGAAGTTATTTAACAGAAAATCACCTACTTTTATAAATATTAAATGAACTGTCTACGAAAAACAGAGTTTTCATCACGCATGCACGGAATATGCCATACCTCACAGTGGTTTTCCGTTCGCACTTTGGCATATTGCGCACAACTTGCCGGCGTGCCATCGTGCTTATTCACTATGCGTGTGCCTCCCACTTCGAGTGAACTGTCGCAACGTCATGGCACAGTCAGACAGGTAGGCCGTTAGGGCACATCGGCATCAACTCACGCAATTATTAACTCCGGGGACCATATCTCCGGGATTCACTGTATCAATATTTTATATTATAAATTTTTTAATTTAAACATGTTTTCATCTATTGTAATGGCATAACACGTTTGTGCTGCGACGAGCAGTAAATTACATAATTAAATAAAACACTCTTGTCTGATGATCTCAAGTGTTTTATAATTTTTCATTTCTTTTTTTTTTCTTGGGCGAACACATTCTTATTGCGCGTCGCATGCGTGGCGCACAGTGGTCCAAATCAGGAATTTTCTCAAATGCTCAAAATCGCTAGATCAATTCTTAACCCATTTCAATGTTTTTTTGGAAATGTATGGACCGCACGACAATACTTACAGGTTAAGTTTTATATAAATCAAATTACTTTTCGAGTTTTCGGTCCGCTATTTTGGATCAGATATTCTGAATTTTCAGATTCAAATTCTGTATTCGAAATCAGCGAGCCCAAAAACCTCCTAGGGTTAATTTTCGTTAAATTTAGTCTGATAGAAAAATTTTTTCTTTCAAGTGTCAAGTGTAATCGTGCCAGACTTTATATTTCTAGATGATGCCACCCTTATGTTAAAATATTAAAGAAATTCTTCAATTTTCTTTTACATCAGGGCAAATCTCAGAAGATATTTAACTTTTGAGTTTGAAAATTTCTAAAAGTAAATATGACAGTAGAGCAATGCGAATTTTTCTATGAATTCCAAAGGGGACCATTATAAATTAGTTTTTATATAAATAGATATTGTTCCATCTCAGGTGGCCGCCGCTATCTCAAAGTGAGCTTTTTTTCTTTTTTTCTAGATCTCGTAGGATTGGTATGTAATACCGGCACTTATTGCATCTCTGTCACCCACATCGCATCCACGGTCATATTTTAAAAATGTAAATGTGGAGGCAGCGATTACAGCGTTCAAAGATATTTTAAATCCCCAAGGCAACGCATAACAACGAGCACTCTTCGCAGAGTTACAATAAGCCTCCTGCTGCCTCAAGCTATTATCGCATTTTACTGGATGGGCTGTCTTTTTTCCCTATTTTTTATGTTTGTTTCCGCACGAGCCAGCATCATTCGCTCTTCATTTCCAATTTACTCCACTCCCTATAACTCTAAACTATCTCTTTATACTTTTTACTATGCATGTTTTTTCACTTTTTTACATTTTAGTTGACTGCACGTGAACTGCTGTCGTAAATTATCCCCGCAGTTAGCACGAGCGGCACTAAGAATCACTGGTCACTTTGAAACACGAGAACTGGGTCGTAACTAGAGCTAGATATTTTAGTTTGAATCTTTTGGAAGGGCTTTGGAACTCCACGTCGAGTGACCCATAGTAGAGACATTTCTGAATTTCTGAAAAGAATATACACTACAGTTGAATAGTATCCACACGACTAGCGCGAGCGGTACTAAAAATCACTGCTGATTTCGATACGTGATTACTTCTTCAAAAAAAATCAAGAAACTATTTTGAAGGAACTTTGGACAGCTCATGAAATTCCACGTCGAATGACATCTACTGAAGACGTTTCTAAATTTTTTAAGAGGATATACACTACGATAGAAAATTATCAACAAGGTTCACACGAGCGGCACTGAAAATCGCTAATCACTTTATAAAACGATAAGTCAATCGAAAATAAAGCTAGATATTTTTCTTTCAAATATTTTAGGAGGCTTATGAAATTGCGCGTCGAATGACCCCTAGTAGAGCTATTTTTGTACATTTGAAGAGGCTATACACTACCTTCGGAAAGTAGCTACAAGGTCCGCACAAGCGACTCTAAAAATCGCTGATCACTTTGAAACACGATAAGTTGATCGGTAGAAAGCTAAATATTTTAGTTTATATCTGTTAAAAGGTTTATCCAATTTCACGTCGAATGACCCCTAGTAGAGACATTTCTGAATATTTGAAAGGATATACACTACCGTCGGAGATTATCTACAAAGTTCGCACAAGCGACTCTAAAAATCGCTGATCACTTTCAAACAAGATAAGTCGATCCGAAATGAAGCTACATATTTTAGTTTAAATCCGCTGGAAGATTTATAAAATTGCATGTCGAATGACCCCTAGCAGAGACATTTCTGAATTTTTGAACCGAATATACACTACGATCGAAAATTATCAACAAGGTTCGCACGATCGGCACTCAAAATCCCTGATCACTTTGAAACACGATAAGTCAATCGGTAATAAAGCTAAATATTTGAGTTTAAATCTTTCGAAAGGTTTATACAATTGCACGTCGAATGACCCCTAGTAGAGACATTTCTGAATTTTTGAAGAGGATATACACTAAGATCGAAAATTATCAACAAGGTACGCACTAGCGGCACTAAAAGTCGCTTATCACTTCGAAAACCCATAAGTCGATCAGAAATGAAGCTGGATATTTTCCTTTGAAATATTTTAGGAGACTTATGAATTTTTGCGCCGAATGACCCCTAGTAGAGACATTTCTGATTATTTGGAGAGGATGTACACTACCGTCCGAAATTATCTACAAGGTTCGCACAAGCGACTCTGAAAATCGCTGATGACTTTGAAACAAGATAAATTGATCGGAAATGAAGCGGGATATTTTTGTTCAAATATTTTAGGAGGCTTACGAAATTGTGCATCGAATGACCTCTAGTAAAGAAATTTCAGAATTCTTGAAGAGGATATACACTTCCGTCGGAAATTATCTACAAGGTTCGCACAAGCGACTCTAATAATCGCTGATGACTTTGAAACAAGATAAATCGATCGGAAATGAAGATAAATATTTTAGTTCAAATCTTCCGAATGGTTTATAAAATGCCACGTCGAATGACCCCTAGCAGAGACATTTCTGAATTTTTGAACCGAATATGCACTACGATTGAAAATTATCAAGAAGATTCGCACGAGTGGCACTAAAAATCGCTGATCACTTTGAAATACGATAAGTCGATCGGAAATAAAGCTAGATATTTAAGTTTAAATCTATTTCGAAGCGTATGAAATACCACGTCGAAAGACCCCTAGTAGAGACATTTCTGAATTTTTGAACCGAATATAAACTACGATCGAAAATTATTATCTACAAGATTCGCACAAGCGGCACTCAAAATCGCTGATCACTTTGAAAAACGATGAGTCGATCAGAAATGAAGCTGGATATTTTTCTTTCAGATATTTTAGGAGGCTTATGAAATTGTACGTCGAATGACTCCTAGTAGAGACATTTCTGAACATTTGAAGAGGATATGCACTACCTTCGGAAATTATCTACAAGGTTCGCACAAGCGACTCTAGAAATCGCTGATCCCTTTGAAACAAGATAAGTCAAACGGAAATGAAGCTACATATTTTAGTTCAAATCTTCTGAAAGGTTCATAAAATTTCACGTCGAATGACCCCCAGCAGAGACATTTCTGAATTTTGTAACCGGATATACACTACGATCGAAAATTATCAACAAGGTTCGCACGAGCGGCACTCAAAATCGCTGATCACTTTGAAACACGATAAGTCGATCAGAAACGAAGCTGGATATTTTTCTTTCGAATATTTTAGGAGGCTTATGAAATTGCGCGTCGAGTGACTCCTAGTAGAGACATTTCTGAACATTTGAAGAGGATATACACTACCTTCGGAAATTATCTACAAGGTTCACACAAGCGACTCTAGAAATCGCTGATCCCGTCGAAACAAGACAAGTCGATCGGAAATGAAGCTAAATATTTTTAATTGAACTTTTTAAAGGTTTATAAAATGGCACGTCGAATGACCCCTAGTAGAGACATTTCTAAATTTTTGAACCGGATATACACTACGATCGAAAATTATCTACAATGTTCGCACGAGCGACTCTAAAAATCGCTGATCACTTTGAAAAACGATAAGTCGATCGGAAATGAAGCGGGATATTTTTGTTTGAATATTTTAGGAGGCTTCTGCAATTATGCGTCGAATGACCCCTAGTAGAGACATTTCTAAATATTTGAAGAGGATATACACTACCGTCGGAAATTATCTACAATGTTCGCACAAGCGAATCTGAAAATCGCTGATCACTTTAAAACAAGATAACTCGATCGGAAATGAAGCTACATATTTTAGTTTGAATCTTCTGAAAGGTTTATAAAATTTAACGTCGAATGACCCCCAGCAGAGACATTTCTGAATTTTTGAGCCGAATATACACAACGATCGAAAATTATCTACAAGGTTCGCTCGAACGACTCTAGAAATCGCTGATCACTTTGAAAAACGATAAGTCGATCAGAAATGAAGCTGGATATTTTTCTTTGAAATATTTCAGGAGGCTAATGAAATTGTGCGTCGAATGACCCCTAGTAGAGACATTTCTGAATTTTTGAACTGAATATGCACAACGATCCAAAATTATTTACAAGGTTCGTACAAGCGACTCTAGAAATCGTTGATCCCTTTTAAACAAGATAAGTAGATCGGAGATAAAGCTACATATTTTAGTTTAAATTTCCTGGAAGGTTCATGAAATTTCACGTCGAATGACCCCTAGTAGAGACATTTCTGAATATTTAAAGAGGATATACACTACCTTCGGAAATTATCTACAAGGTTCGCACAAGCGACTCTAAAAATCGCTGATCACTTTGAAACACGATAAGTCGATCGGAAATGAAGCGGGATATTTTTGTTTAAATATTTGAGGAGGCTTATGAAATTACGCATCGAATGACCCCTAGTAGAGACATTTCTGAATTTTTGAAAAGAATATACACTACCGTCGAATATTTTTGACACGGCTAGCACGAGCGGTACTAAAAATCACTGCTGACTTTGAAACGTGATTACTCTTTCAAAAAAGAAGTGAGAAACTATTTTTAGGAAATTTTGGAAAGCGTATGAAATTCCGCATCAATTGACCACTAATAGAGATATTATTCATCTTTCAAAAATATTATACCACGTGAGAAATTTTGTTTTGTATTGCTTACGATTTCAAAACAAACTTTTTCTTGAACCATCATAAAAGTGGTCAGGGAAGGTCAGGATAAAATCAGGGATTTAAAAAAAGTCTTTAAACAGTCGGGGAATTTGTATAAACGACTTTTAATAATTTAAACGACTATCAAGGATAATAAATTTGAAATTTCCATTTGAAGTTGTTTCATTCCATTTATAAAAGTTAAAAATGTTTTAAAATCAAGATTTTAGTCTTTGCTTATTAATGGCTAAGAAAAATGAAAAATTGGACAGGGATAAATTAGGGCATTTTGACAATGAAGTGTTGCGGCCTGTCGATTATATATTTAGTTAAAAATTTTATTATTTGGTTGAAAAATAAACAATTTTGTTAAAAAGACATCCTTTTTGGTTGGCAATTGAACTGCATTGTTGCAAATTCAGCTCTTCGGGGTGAAAATTCAACTATTTTTTCAGAAACTTAACTTAATGTTGAAAATTAACCTGAAATCTTTTTTGGTTGAAAATTCAACACTTTTTTTTTTAATTCGTCCATTTGGTACAAACATACATTTTAGTGGAAATTTCATCTCTTTGGTTAAAAATTCGTTTTTTACGGAAAAGTACTCTACGGAAAATGTTACTTTTCCATTTTCGTTCACCCGGTTATATCACGCAAGAAGTTTTTTTTTAGAAAATTCGATGATAGAATACAATTTTGGAAAACTTGTCTTTAATTTAAGCAAAGAAAACTTGAAAAATCTTAACAAGTTCCCAAAAAAAATGTCCCGCGATGTCGGCCGTCAAATATGAAAGCATGATATATGCAATGTTTCAGATAATAATTTATAACTTTAGTTTATGCAACAATTTTGATTATTTATTTATTCCACTAGTCGTACAATACCATAAACAATATTTCATGCAAATTTCATTTAAAAAATCCAAGAATTGACTGAATTATGACGAGTGGAAGTAAAGCCACTGTCGGCCGAACGAGTTTAAGTTGAGTTAAAAAATGCGAGAAATTAAGGGGCCGGATTCTATGACCGCCTATAAATTTTTCTCACTGGGACCCTTTTCAACCATTTTTTTTATCATCCAAAAAGCTGTCGCTTTCGCCGTTTACGAATTAAACCGGAAAACCCCTTTTTTTAGAAAACTTATTTTTTCTAAATTGACTTCAACTTGCCATAATTCAGTCAAATGTTGGAATTTCTTGATGAAATTTACAGACAATGTATTTCATAATACTTCACGATTAGTAGATCAAATAAATAATAAAAATTTTTGTTTAATCAAGCGTTATGAATTTTTATCTGAAACAGTGAATAAATCATGCTATATTCCGACTATGGATTCTCTATTTCCTAGATTTTTTTAACTTAAATTTAAAATACATACTTATATTGAAGAATTGAAGCTCGAAATGAAATCTTGGAACTTGGACTCACCTGAAAAAAAAGGTTTTCATTAGGTATAGGAATTGATAGGGGTGAAATTTAAATCGAAGTTTAAAACTGAAAATGTTTTACATTTTATGAAAACTTTTTTTAGATAACATATATTCTGCAGAATATTGAATATTTTACTTTAAATTAAAAGCACAATAGTAAAAAAAATAGCAGAATTGTTACCAAACATTTTTCAAAAAACTTTTCATTGTTTTTCTTGAAAAATATTAATTTCTTAACTTAATTTGTATTCAATTGCACCAAAACTTCTTCTGGCACTTGCAACTGGAATTCAAAAGGAACCCCTGGGCCAAGTACCATGCCAATATCCTGAACCCATTTTGAAAAAAATTTCCAAAATAGAATTTTTCAAAATTGACCGGCTGGATTTTTTTTGTGTAATTTTGTAGATACTCTAAAGAGTCCTCTTTCCAAAAATGAAAATCAGTTGGTGTTTGCGTAAGTTAGGAAATTTTTTTTACAGAAAATATACAAAAATTCAAATCGCGATAACTTAAAAAAAAATTTTTTTAACAAATTATCTTTAATCTAGTAACTTTTTTATATGTGTAACAAGTTGTGTAAGTTCAAAAAAAATCAGTGCAGCATTCTTAATCTTATCAGAAGAATAAATCTGATGCAAGAGACGAAAGGCGATTTAATTACAACTAATTGAGATCTGAAGTGAGCAATGAAAAAATACCGTTTGTAATTAGAAAATATACAGCCTTCTTGTATTGTTTCTATTGTTTCTATTGTTTAGTGGAAATCTATCATATATGACTTGTAAGTTCTCTAATAATTCGATTCATCAAGTGAGATAACAAGGAAGGACATGGAATGAGAACCGTTAAGTTTTATTATATTTTCCTGCACATCTCGCTTATCACGCTGCTGCTCGAAGATAGTAATCATTGTCAATGAAAAACCGAATGATTTTTTACTAAAAATTATATTTTTAATAAAAAAGTTCGAATAATTTCAAAAACGAAATCAGGTAGTCTGCTTTCCTCGATGTGCAGATTCCCTCAAATTATTTTTTCGCAATTTCTTGCCTTGAAATTTTGAGCTAAACGACACGAGATCTAAAAAAATGTTGAAAGTCAAAATTGTTCACCTTGAGAAGATCTATA
>CAKNYM010053140.1:632217-644188 GCA_932195095.1 Andricus curvator | reverse complement strand
AAATGTATTATTATTATGGGTCAATCAATTCGTCCCAAATCAACACAACTTTTCTACTTCTGCATAAACTTCAAATTATGAGGATGAGAAAATTTTTAATACAAAAATCTGTTTTTTAATATAATATAAATGACAATAACTTCCTCACTCTTCAATAAAATGTATCAATGTTATAGGTCAATCGATTCGTCTCGAACCCAGGAATTTTTTATATTTTTGCATCAACTTTGAAATATGTTGAAGCAAAAAGTTTTACTACAAAAAACCGTATTTTCAAATTATATAATTTACCATAACTTCCCTACTCTTTAATACAATGTATTAATATTGTAGGTCAATTGATTCCTCTCGAACCAAGGAATCTTTTATATTCTTGCATCAACTTTGAATTATGTTGAAGAAAAAAGTTTTACTATAGAAAACCGAATTTCCAAATATTATGCATTGCCATAGCTTCCTTACTCTTCAATAAAATGCATCAATGTTATAGGTCAAGCGATTCTTCTTAAATCGACACATCTCTTCTGTTCTTGCATCAACTTTGAATTGTGTTAATGAAAAAAGTTTTAATATAGAAAACCGATTTTCAAAATATATAAATTACTATAACTTCCATACTCTTTAATAAAATGTATTGATATTATAGGTCAATCGATTCGTCTCGAACCAAAGAATTTTGTATATCCTTGCATCAACTTTGAATTATGTTGAAGAAAAAATGTTTCCTATAAGAAAAATTATGCAAATATTATGCATTACCATAGCTTCCTTACTTTTCAATAAAATTTATTAATATTATAGGTCAATTGATTCGTCTTGAATCAACACAACTTTTCTATTCTTGCATCAACCTTAAATTATGAGAATGAGAAAAATTTTACTATAAAAATCGTTTTTTAATATAATAATGACCATAACTTCCTCACTCTTTGATAAAATGTATTACTATTATAGGTCAATCGATTCTTCTCAAACCAAGAAATCTTTTATATTGTTGCATCAACTTTGAATTATGTTAATGAAAAAAGTTTTACGATAAAAAACCGTGTTTTCAAATAGTATGCATTACCATAGCTTCCTTACTCTTCAATCAAATGTATTAATATTATAGGTCAATCGATTCTTCTTGAATCAACACAACTTTTCTATTCTCGCATCAACTTTAAATTATGAGAATGAGAAAATTTTTATAATAAAAATCGATTTTAGAAATATATAAATTACCATAACTTCCCTACTCTTCAATAAAATGTATCAATATTGTAGGTCAATCGATTCGTCTCGCACCAAAGAATCCTTTATATTCTTGCATCAAATTTGAATTATGTTCAAGAAAAACTATAAAAAACCGATTTTCAAAATATATAAATTACCATAACTTTCCTACTCTTTGATAAAATGTACTAATATTATAGGTCAATCGATTCGTCTCGAACCAAGAAATCTTTTATATTCTTGCATCAACTTTAAATTATGTTGATGAAAAATGTTTTACTAAAGAAAACAGATTTTTAAAATATTATTGAGTGCTAAAAAAATGCAATAAATATTTTTTGAAATCCTTCGGTCAGTTTCAAGATATCAGTGGTGAAAATAAGCCCGCCAAATTTTATCAATTCATCTGCAACCGTTTTCAAATTATCGTGTTCACAAAAAAGTGTCACATCCACACACACACATCCGGACAATTGCTTAGAACATTGTATTAGCCATTGTTAAATTGAGGAATGTTTAATTAAATGAAATAAATTTTTTTGGAAAATATCACCATTACAAAGCTTCCTCTATGAGGAAGCAAAAACTAATTTCTGAGAAAGCAGTTCCTAAAAAGATGAATTTTCGACGGAGAAAATTAATTTTCTATCAGAAAAACAAATTTTCAACAAATTAAATCATTTTTTTTTAAATAGTTGAATTTTCAACTACAAAACATAAATTTTGAACCAAAAACAGGATTGGTATATTTTTAGTTAGTAAAATAAATTTTCAACAAAGTAGTTGAATTTTCAACCAAAGATTCATAATTTTAGTTGGAAATTCGTATTTTCAAATTAAAAAGTAATTTTTTAAACTGAAAATTCAACTGTTTTGTAGATTATTCGTTTTTTTATTCAAAAATAATTCTCATAAATGAAAATTAAACTATTACATTTTTTGTAAAAATTGATCTTTCTAGTACACAAATTCGACTATTGAGTTGAAAATTTTTAGAAACGATGCAAATATAAACTAAATTTTCAACCAAAAATGGAATTGTTTAAAACGTAGTTCAACTTTCCAAAAAGAAGATGAAAACGAATTTTCAACAAAATAAAGCAATTTTTGTAATTTTTTTTTAAATTTTGGGATATACTTCCGGAAAGGTCACCCAAGATTATTGAATTGATATTTGGCGTAGGGGTTCATTTTAGACCATAGTTGTACCCACTAGAAGGATTTTTGGCGGAGATCAATATAAATTAATTTACTAATAATTTTGACTTTAAAAAATTTTTTTTTTTTTTAAATCTCGAAAAATATTGATTTTGGAAAAAGAATTTTGCCTACAAAAGTTATATATCTCGTCGAAACTCGAAAATTTTTAACAAAATATACAAATATTTAATCAAATAAATCAATTTTCAACTAGAGACCAATTTTCCTCAAAACAGTTGAATTTTCAAATAATAATATGAATTTTCAACAAAGAAGTAAAATTTCCACTAAATAGGTTAAAAATTCTCCTAAAACAGTATAATTCTAAATTAAAATGATGAATCTTCAACCAAAAATTCAATTTTTGAGAGAGTAGTTCAACTTTTCACAAAGTAGTTGAATTTTCAACCAAAAACGATGGATTTTCAATAGAGAAGATTAATTTTTAACAAAAAAAAAAAGAATATTTTTCAACTAATTAAATCAAATTTCAACCAAGCGAATTAATTTTTAACTAAAATAATTAATTTACAAAAATGAATTTTTAACAAATTACTTAAACTTTCAACGAATTACTTCAATCTTCAAACAAAAAATATAAATTTTCAGTACAAAAAATTCCTTGTTTATAATAAAAAACTAATTTTTAACAAAATATATCAATATTTAACCAAAGAGTTGCATTTTCAACTAACGAGTCAAATTTTCTACAAAAAGTTCATGTTTCAATAAATAGTTTAATTTTCTCCTAAAATAGTACAATTCTGAATTTAAATGATGAATCTTCAAAAATTGAATTTTTGAGAGATTAGTTCAACTTTTCACAAAAGTAGTTGAATTTTCAAACCAAGATGAATCTTCAACAGAGAAGATTAATTCCTTAAAAAAAAAATTTCTACTAAATAGATAATTCTTAACCAAAAAAATGAATTTTCAACTAAAATAGTTAATTTTAAACAACAAAAAGTGAATTTTCAACAAATTAGTTAAACTTTCAACCCAATTGTTGTATTTTCATGGTAGAGAGCAATTTTCTAAATAAAGTTGATTTTTCAACCCAATAATATGAATTTTCAACAAAAAATTTCATTTTCAATCAAATAGTTAAATTTTCTCATAAAATAGTTTAATTTTGAACTGAAATGATAAATCTTCAACCAAAAATGGAATTTCTCAGAAATTCGATCATTTTTCTACAAAGTATTTGAATTTTCAACCCAAATCCACGAATTTTCAATAGACAAGATTAATTTCTTATATTAAAAAAAAAAAAGAATTTTTAACTAAGTAGGTCAATTTTCAACCAAAGAAATGAGTTTTCAACTAAAATGTTGAATAATTAACAATAAAAAATTTATGAAAGAGCAGTTATAAAAATATGAGGAATTTTCAACAAAATAAATCAATCTTCGAACAAATAGTTGAATTTTCAACTGAAAAAAATAAATTTTCAACCAAAAATGGAATTATTAAATTTTCATTCGTAAAATTATTTTTCAAACAAAAAAAAATCAACCAAAACAGGTAAATTTTTAAACAACAAATTAATTTTTGACAAAGTAGTTCAACTTTCTACAAGGAAGCTGAATTTTCAACAAATATGAATTTTCAATGCACAAAATTAATTAATTTGTTTATAAAAATTAAATAAATAATCTATAATGCAAATATTCTTTTGAGAAATGTGCATGTACCAATTCTATGTATTTTTGAGAAAGTATTAATAAACAGATCAAAGCAGATAGTACAAATAAAAAAAATTATCGTTTTTCATTTTTCTATGTGAAGAAAAAATTATTTAAATAAAAAAAAATCGACTTTGACGTACCACTTTGAATTGTAGTTAGCTTCAATGTGCAAAAGGAACCTTTAAAATCGGTTACGAAATACGACTTATGGAACCCCAGGGATTCGATTATGTATGATTTCACATTTCACACTTCATATTTGACATTTAACATTTCAAACTTCTCATTTTACACTTCCCATTTCACGTTTCATTGTGCAATGTATATTTTGTATTGCAAAACGTTGAATGTAAAAAATAACATTAAAAAAAAAAAAATTTGGACAAACGACGCAAGCTACGAAAAAAATTATTTAACGAGAGTTGCTCACCCAAAAAACCGCCACAAATTTGTTATGAATCATTTTTTTATAAGACGCGTAGTTTTTGTTTTAATCGTGAAAAATTGCACTACAAATAAAGAAATTAAATTTTTGGACAAGAAGGCACAAGGTAGGGGAGCGTTGTCCTAAGTCAGCACAGTAAGAGTTTGTATCAAAAACAGAGTTCAGAGCAGTGTGGAGTGATTTTTGCGGGCACAATGCAGCGCAAAGTGAAGATGTTGATTTTTTACATTTCGGAAAATTGTGGTCCTAGGCCGGCACCCGCTGATCCTGAGTCGGCACATAATTTTTTTCGCTCAAATGCGAAAAGAGGGGCAGGTTATGTAAATTTTAGGAGGAGAATATTGTCAATGAGAAAACACAGAAAATAAAAGGACACCTACCAGAGACAAGCAATATGCAGTAAAAACACAAGCAAACAAAGAAGAGCCAACAAGGGACGAGTGACATGGAATTGAAACACAACAAAATAAAATAAAACGCAAATAACAACGAAATCAACAACAAAAAGGGGACCGATTCAGGACCACCTGTTTGGTGCCGACTCAGGACCACCATGAATGTTTACACTTTTCATGTTATTACGCACACGAAACAAATCCGAATGAAAAATCGACTTTATCAGGCGAAAGCACACAGAACGCAGAGACCAACCCACTTAATTGATTGAACTTTTCAAAATATTTACACTCCTCTAGCTGCTTCATAAGAATGGAAGAAAATTGAATTAAGCTGACACGCGCGCCATCTCTGAGAAACGCGAGGGTGCCGACTTAACCTACAGTGCCGACTTAGGACCACTCTCCCCTACAATGAAATGTTTAATAACAAAATTATTTTCAAATAGCATCTGAAAGTTTTCTTCTCACCTTTTTTTCTCACGAGACACGTGATGAGAATGTGTTCGTTAAAGCCGAAAGAGCTTTAACAAAAGAGAATTCACAATCACTAAATTTCAGTTGTCGATGGTTTGACCTTTAATTTTAAAAGTCCTATGCAAAAATGTGGGGGATGTACAATGACCGAGTTGAAACTCAACAGTTCTTTTCACAATTAGCTACAGAATACAAATAAATCATCATTTATCAAATATCAACCCTATAAGTCTGTTTTGCAGGATCCCAAAAAAAACCCCATGAGTGAAAAAGTGGGTTTTGTGAGATTTTTCCGCCAGTTATGATTTTTTTTTCATAGAAATTGTTTTTAAGACCCAAATCATTACTTTTTATTGATGATTAGATGTTTAAATAAATTGTTTAAATAATTAATTATTGTTTATAGCAATTTTCTCTTAGAATAGAGTTAGAAAGTCGCAGTTTTTTCCGAATTTTTCAACTTTTTGGTTAAAGCGAGCTAATCATCAATTAGGTTTATTATAAATGATTGTTTAAACAATTTATTATTTATAACAATATCCTCTCAGAGTGATGCTAGAAAGTTGTAGCTTTCTTCTAAAATTTTCCACTTTTTGTCCAAATTTCAATTACTGTGAGGCCATGGTTAATCAAAATTAACAAAAATAATTGTTTAAACAATTTATTATTATGTTTAATGATACTATTTTTGCATGATGCTAGAAAGTCGCGGTTTTTTCTAGAATTTTCCACTTTTTGTCAATGTTTCACTTAATGGGAGATAATAACTAATGCAATTCAACAAAAATAATTGTTTAAATAATTTTTATTGTTAATAACTATCTTCTCTTAAAATAATGCTAGAAAATTCTGGCTTTTTCTGAAAGTTTCAGCTTTTCTTTGACTTTTTAGTCGGGAATATATAAAAAATATTAAAATTAATAATTATTTAAACAAAATGGCTTTCATGAGCTAATTCGAAGAAAATTTAGATTTAATATGATCCATACAGAAAATTTGAAGAATATTTCAAATTAGAAAATTCGAAACGGTGATTCTGCTGTGTCAGGTGAGTTCTTGCTATACGAAATAATACCTTCTCGGAATGATTGCGTAATAATTACCATCACTTAAAGCCGTAAAAGCTATGTATGCACATTCTACAAGTGATTTGAAAATTTGAAAAATACACTCATTTCAAGTATGTGATTTATTTCAATGTTTATTTAAACTATTATTCTTTAGTTTCCAAATAATCAAAATTCCTATTTATTCAAAAAAACCAGAAACAAGATTTTTTGTTGAAAATTTAAACATTTTGTTAAAAATTCGTCTTTTTGATTTGAAAATTCATCTCTTCTGGTAAAAATTTCATTTATTTAATCTAAAAATAAAAATGATTTTTAAAAACTAATCGATTTCGTTTAAGGATTATACCATTTTTTTAAAGTCATTTTTTATGATCATTTTTTATTTCTGCTGAAAATTAATTCCTTTTTGGTGAAAATGTCATATATTTTATTTAAAAATGCAATTTCGTTCTTAAAACCTAATCTATTTTGGTTAAGGATTACACCATTTTTTAAATTAAAGAATTTTAAATAAAATTTTAAACACCATTTAAAAAAAAAATCGTAGTTTTTTTTTTAAATTTATGTTTTGTGTGAGATTAAAATCTTTTCCAACTACTTAACTAAAAGTTAAACTGCTTTGTCAATTTGTTTTTCTTCAAGATTCATAATTATTTATGAAAATTAATTCTTTTTCTGAAAATTCAACTACTTAATTCAAATATCTGAAAATTAAATAATTTTAAAAAAATGTTAATTTAAATTAAAAAATTTAAATTAAATTGTATAGATAAAGATTTCAACAAATAGAAATTATATCATTTTAAGCAATTTTGAGCTAGAAACAATAATTTATACATTAAATTTTGTTTTGAAATCTTTTTAAATATTCTCTTAAAAATTTGTTTAAAAAAAATAATTTCAAAATTTTCCAGGAATCTAATAATTTTATTATTTTGGAACTCGAATTCTTCCTACAATTTTTTGAAAACCTGCAAAAGTAAAAAAACTACCTTAAAATCATCCAGATTCTTTTTTGAAAATTTTGGAAATCTTATTAAATATTCTCTTTAAATCAATTTTTCAAAATAAAAAATCATTTAAAATTTTCCCAGCAAACATGAGAATTTTTTTTATTTTCTTAAAACCTCTAAAGATCCTTGAAAAGCTTCTAAATTTTATTTCGAAACCTTCAAAAATCTAAATTTAGTTTTCAACTTTTGAAAATCTTTTTAAGTTTTTAATATTTATTTTATTTAAAATTCCTTATTTTGAATGACAAGTAAAATATTGCTAAATATTTGGAATTGCAAAAGTAAAAAAAGTACCTTAAAATCATCCAGATTCTTTTTTGAAAATTTTGGAAATCTTATTAAATATTCTTTTAAAATTAATTTTTTAACCAAAAAAAAATCTTATACATTTTTTGTTCGAAACCTTCAAATATCTACATTGTGTTTTAAATTATTTGAAATATTTTCACGTTTTAAATTATATTGGAATCTTTTCAAAACCTCCAAATATATTTTAAAGTTACTCGATTATTTTCAAATTAATATTTGTTCAATTTTAATTTATTAATAAAAAAATTTGTTTCAAATCTTTTTAAATATTCTCCTAAAATTAATTTTTCAAAATAAAAAATTATTTTAAATTTTCCCAGCAAAATGTTTTTTATTCAGAAATCATCAAAAATCTGAATTTAGTTTTTAATTTTCAAAATCTTTTTAATTTTTTAATATTTATTTGATTTAAAATTGCTTATTTTGAATAAAAAGTAAAATATTGCTAAATATTCAAAAAAACGTCATCCTAAAAGGATCAGTCTAATTAAGACGCTAAAAAAAGGCGATATTTAGGAATTTTTTTATCAACATACTATAAAAATATTGTTAGAAAACTTTGTTAGGTTTGATAAATAAAGTCTTAAAATAGATAAATTTTTATTTTATTTACTTTATTCAATTTTTATGTACAAAAACCGCAGCTCAAATCAATATTTTTTTAATATTGATTATTAATTTTATAAGCTGCGAAAAAAATCTTTCTAGATCCGCTGGGATTCGAACTCCAATCTGAAAGACTTGGAGTTCGAATCCCAGCGGAGCTAGAAAGATTTTTTTCACAACTTGTAAAATTAATAATCAATATTTAAAAAATATTGATTTAACTGATTGTCTATATTCGGTTTCTAGTTAATTTACGATAAATAATTATAGGATAATAATTCAAGAGAAAATTATTTTTTAAAAGGTTTTATGTCATCTGAAGTGCGGTATTTCATCGTTAACCAGACTATTTAAACGAAATAACTTACCCGCTACAAAGTTACGAAATCGCGGTTAGGTCAAGAATTTATGATTGTGCGAGCCATAAACGTCGTAGTTTCAATAAATCATCAAGTGTACTTTCTAGATGATCATTAGCACTAGATAACTTTATTCCGTATAAAAAATAATTTAATTCGTCACAAAAATGACATACTTTCTTATCTCCAAAAAAAGTGAATTTTTGTTGCAGATAACTAGGGCAGGCCAAATAATTTTTTTTGAATTATTATGAATAACGCCCGGAAATAGGTTCGAATCCACACAAAAATAAATAATTTTTTTTTGTTGAAAAAAACGATATTTAGAGATGGCGCAAGCCCCATGAAATTTAACACGTATTTCCCATCAGAAAAAAAAGACATTTTTGTACATTTATTCTTATACCCGTAACGAATGACCCTTTCATTGTTATGAGATGACAGCCGGTTAGAAAAAAAAGACTTTTTTCGCATATTTATGAATAACGCGCGGAAATTTGTTCGAATCCACACAAAAATAAATCGATTTAGGAAAAAAACGAAAAACGATATTTAGATGTAGCACAAGCCCCATGAAATTTAACACGTATTTCCCATAAGGAAAAAAGACGTTTTTGTCCATTTTATTGTTATAGCCGTAACGAATGACCCTTTCATTGTTAACAGATGACGGCCGGTCAGAAAAACTGACTTTTTTCGAATTTTTATTAATAACGCCCGGAAATTTGTTCGAATCCACACAAAAATAAATTAATAAAAAAAAAAAAAAAAGAAAAACGATATTTAGAGGTGGCGCAAGCCTCATGAAATTTAACACGTATTTCCCAGAAGAAAAAAAGACGTTTTTGTGAATTTTATTCTTATAGCCGTAACGAATGACCCTTTCATTGTTATGAGATGACGGCTGCCCGGTCAGAACAACTGACTTTTTTCGAATTTCTATTAATAACGCCCGGAAATTTGTTCAAATCCACACCAAAAAAAAATTATTATTTTTTTTTTTTTAAACCGAAAAATTAGAGGTGGCGCAAGCCCCATGAAATTTAACACGCATTTCCCATCAGAAAAAAGACGTTTTTGTACATTTATTCTTATACCCGTAACGAATTACCCTTTCATTGTTATGAGATGCCGGCCGGTTAGAAAAAACTGACTTTTTTCGCATTTTTATCAATAACGCCCAGAAATTTGTTCGAATACACAGAAAAATAAATCTATTTTTTTAAACGATATTTAGAGGTGGCGCAAGCCCCATGAAATTTTACACGAATTTCTCATAAGAAAAAAATACGTTTTTGTAAATTTTATTCTTAGACCCGTAACGAATGACCCTTTCATTGTTATGAGCTGACGGCCGGTTAGAAAAAAAAGACTTTTTTCGCATTTTTATGACTAACACCCGGAAATTTGTTCGAATCCACACAAAAATAAATCGATTTAAGAAAAAAAAAAGAAAAACGATATTTAGAGGTAGCGCAAGCCCCATGAAATTTAACACGTATTTCCCATCAGAAAAAAGACGTTTTTGTACATTTATTCTTATACCCGTAACGAATGACCCTTTCATTGTTATGAAACGACGGCCGGTTCGCTTAAAAAAGTAAAATACTATTTAAAAAAAGATTCTTGTTGCGGTTCATCTATTATTTGTTTATAACTAAAAAGTCGAAGCAAATCTAAAGATTTGAGTAAAAAGTAACTTTCTAACATTACTCTAAGAGAATATAGTTATAAACAATAATCAATTATTTAAATAAGCATAATATTTTTTGGTAGAAAAATTATAATTTTGGTTAAAAATTTAACTATTCCAGTTGAAGATTCATCATTTTATTTGAAAATGTATCAATTTGGTGGAAAATTAATTTTCAAAATTCAATATATGGTTGAAAATTTTATTTTGTTGAAAAATGTCTTCTTTGTTAACAAATTTATCTTTTTGGTTGAAAATTCAACTATTCCAGTTAAAGATTGATTATTTTAGTTGAAAATTCATCTTTTTTGTTTGAAATTCAACGGTTCCAGTTGAAAATTCATCAGTTTGGTGAAAAAGTTGTTTTCGAATAAAAATTCAACTATTCCATTTTTGGTTGAAAATTGTTCTGTTTAAGTTCAAAATTCAACTATTTGTATAAAAATTTATCTTTTTTAGTTGAAATTTCAACTGATTCGTTGACAATTTATTTATTTTTTCGAAAATCGTCTTGTTTAGTAGAAAAATTATCTTTTTGGTTAAAATTGCAACTATTCCAGTTGAAGATTCATCATTTTAGTTGAAAATTTATCAGTTTGGTGGAAAATTAATTTTCAAAATTCGATAGATGGTTGAAAATTTTATTTCTTTGAAAATCGTCTTTTTTGGTAGAAAAATGATCTTTTTGATTAAAATTTCAACTATTCCAGTTGAAGATTCATCATTTTAGTTGAAAATTTATCAGTTTGGTGGAAAATTAATTTTCAAAATTCAATAGATGGTTGCAAATTTTATTTTTTTGAAAATCGTCTTTTTTGGTAGAAAAATGATCTTTTTGGTTAAAATTTCAACTATTCCAGTTGAAGATTCATCATTTTAGTTGAAAATTTATCAGTTTGGTGGAAAATTAATTTTCAAAATTCAATATATGATTGAAAATTTTATTTTTTGTTGCAAAATGTCTTTTTTGTTAAAAAATGTATCTTTTTGGTTGAAAATTCAACTATTCAAGTTAAAGATTAATTATTTTAGTTAAAAATTCATCTTTTATGTTGAAAATTCAACTATTTCGTTAAAAATTTATTTATTTTGTCGAAAATCGTCTTTTTTGGTAGAAAAATGATCTTATTGCTTAACAATTTAACTATTACAGTTGAAGATTCATCGTTTCAGTTAAAAATTAATCAGTTTAATGAAAAATTAATTTTAGAAATTCAATAGATGATTGAAAATTTTATTTTGTTGAAAAATGTCTTTTTTTGTTGAAAATTCATCTCTTTTGTTTAAAATTCAACTATCCCAGTTGAAAAATCATCAGTTTAGTGAAAAAGTTTTTTTGTCGACTAAAAATTCAACTATTCCATTTTTGGTTGAAAATTATTCTTTTTAAGTTCAAAATTCAACTATTTGGTTGAAAATTGATCTTTTTTAGTTGAAAATTCAACTAGTTCGTTGAAAATTTATTTATTTTGTCGAAAATCATCTTTTTTGGTAGAAAAAT
>CAKNYM010053140.1:596401-617358 GCA_932195095.1 Andricus curvator | reverse complement strand
TGCAAGAATATAAAAGATTCCTTGGTTCGAAACGAATCGATTGACCTATAATATTAATACATTTTATTGAAGAGTAAGGAAGCTATGGTAATTTATATATTTTAAAAATCTATTTTTATAGTAAAAATTTGCTCATTCTCATAATTCAAAGTTGATGCAAGAACGGAAAAGATTCCTTGATTCGAGGCAAGTCGATTGACCTATAATATTGATACATTTTATTGAAGAGTAAGGAAGCTATGGTAATGCATAATATTTGAAAACACGGTTTTTTATAGTAAAACTTTTTTCTTCAACATAATTCAAAGTTGATGCAAGAATATAAATGATTCCTTGGTTTGAGACGAATCGATTGACCTACAATATTAATACATTTTATTGAAGAGTAGGGAAGTTATGGTAATTTATATATTTTGAAAATCGGTTTTTTCATAGTAAAACTTTTTTCATTAACATAATTCAAAGTTGATGCAAAAGCATAACAGATTCCTTGGTTCGAGACAAATCGATTGACCTATAATATTAATACATTTTACTGAAGAGTAGGGAAGTTATGGTAATTTATATATTTTGAAAATCTATTTTTATTGTAAAAATTTTCTTATTCTCATAATTTAAAGTTGTGGCCAGAATACAAATGTTGTGTTGATTCGAGACGAATCAATTGACCTATAATAAAATAATACATTTTATTGAAGAGTAAGGAAGCCAAGGTAATGGGTAATATTTAAAAATACGGTTTTTTATATTAAAACTTTTTTCTTCAATATAATCCAAAGTTGATGCAATAATATAAAAGATTCCTTGGTTCGAGGCGAATCGATTGACCTACAATTTTAATAAATTTTATTAAAGAGTAGGGACGTTATGGTAATTCATATATTTCTAAAATCAATTTTTATAGTAAACATTTTTTCATTCTCATAATTTAAAGTTGATGCAGGAATAGAAAAGTTGTGTTGATTCAAGACAAATCGATTGACCTATAAGATTGATACATTTTATTGAAGTGTAAGGAAGCTATGGTAATGCATAATATTTGAAAAAGCGGTTTTTTATAGTAAATCTTTTTTCATTCACAAAATTCAAAGTTGATGCAAGAACGGAAAAGAGTCCTTGATTCGAGGAAAATCGATTGATCTATAATATTAATACACTTTATTGAAGATCAAGGAAGTTATGCTCATTTATGATATTTGAATCATCTGTTTCAAACAGAAAAACTTTTTCATCGAGATAACTCAAAGTTGATGCATGAATACAAAAGAATTTTCGAATCAAATAATTCTGACAATTTTTGTAAAGAAATTATGAAGCTGGGAAAGGGATAGGGTGCGACAGAACATTTCCCTTCCCTTTTCCAGCTCAAAAAATTATCATTTCGAATACAAAATTTGATTTGTCTGATTTTTCTTTGTATTTAAAATTTTTTTTGTATTGTGTAATTTTGTATTTTTTTGTAAATTTCTATTTTTAAATTGATCAAAATGAAGAATTTGGTTTGTCTATTATTGAAAAAAATAACCAATGCTTCCTCTATGAGGAAGCAAATACATTTTTTAACGGGAAGCAAAGTGCTCGTGAAATGAGCACCATATAATTATAAATTCAAACAAAGTGGAAACACTCGAGATCGAATTCGCGGCTAGTTTATTCTTACTATTATCAAATCACAATACAAAAACATTCATAATATTTACAAACGTTTCGGTGCTCACACAGCACCCTTGTGAACGTAAGAAATATTAGAGCATATAATTTTTTTTTTTTTTTTATTACAGCATATTATTTTCAGGAATTATATACATTAACTTAAGTATTGAACGTTGAATAGGATTTTGAATTTGATTTTAATCTAATTTAAAATTCTTAAATTGTGATTATTGAACATTATTATTTAATTTAACTTAATTTATTATTCAATATATTGACGGCGACTATTTGTCAAATAAGACTGCGCTACTAAGTAGCTCATTCAAGCGACATTTTATCTACTTTCGCTAATATTTTTCCGTAATGCTTCCACTTGACATCCACACGAGACTTCCTGTTTGTCGTCGGTGATTTTTCATCCATTCTGTACGCGCGCGCAATATTCTCATACCCGTTTTCTCACTTTTTTTATTGTTTTCAGCTGGCATTCAAATCGATGGCGAAATGAGGTTATCGTTTTCCTGGAATTAATTTATCATTTATATCACGAACGAACCTTTTACGTGACACTTTTAGCGGCAATCATATCCGGTAATTGAATTATATGTTACGTACTGATTTTTGAGAAATTTCAACATAATTATTATATCTTCAAAGTTTAATTCATAAGAAGTTATTCATTTCTTGTATAGAATTCCTGAAAATAAAAACAAGAATCCAACGACCAAATTTGGACAACCACCATAAAATGCTTCTATTGTAATTAAAAGAAAAAAAAATTTCTTCGGACACAAATAAAAAAGAGGAAAGAAATAAAAAAAGAGAAGGAAAGGGATTTGGTTGGTTGCCTTCTCATTTTTCTTTCCTATTTTTTATTTTTGTCCAAGGAAATTTTTTTTTTTAATTCCAATAGGAGCATTTTATGGTGATTGTCCAAATTTGGTCGTTGGATTCTTTTTTTTATTTTCAGGAATTCTATACATTAACTTGAGTATTAGAAGTTAAATAGGATTTTGAATTTGATTTTAATCTAATTTAAAATCCTTAAATTTTTACATTCTCATTCTAATGAGAAGGTATTGGTTTTATGTAAAATTTGACATAGTCGGTTTTCATCAAATCTCCACGTTTTGAGACCTCCTGAGTCAGAAAAAACGATTTTTACGAAGGTGTCTGTCTGTCTGTAGTCTGTCTGTCTGTCTGTAGCCACGATAACTTTCGAAAAAATGATCAGATTTGATTGACCTTTGGCACACTTTTTTATGGCGAAAAATAGAGAACGAGTTCGTTAATCAGCTATTTTGGATGAAAATCCAAAAAGTGAGCACATTTTGAAAATTTTTGAGACCACTTTTTTTGAAGATTTGAAAATTCTATGTACGGTTATTAGTAGTACGCAAAATGACGAACAAAATATTCTTATGACTTTTTGTGATAAAAAAAAAATTACTGGAGTTATAGCATTTTCAAAATTCCAAAAAACAAACTAAAATGAACATTTTAAGCCGAAAAACGCACGATATGAAAAAAAGTCAAGAGGAGAAAAACGTTGATTCCTGAACACCCTATAACATTTTCATAACAACTTTTTGAATTTTTTGAAAAATAAAAAATTCAAATTTTGATCGCACAAAAAATTAATGAAAAATCAAAAAAGCCATTTTGCTGTCAAACTATGCAAGATACCAGAAAAGATCATCTCACCAAAATTGTGCACCTAAAAAAGATCTACAAATTTCTTATAATTCACTTTTTGATATGACGCGTAGTTTTTGTTTTATTCGTAAAAAACAGCATTGATCCAAGGAAGAGGTGCAAATTTATTGTGACTCATGTTTCGATAGGATGCGTGGTTTTTGTTTTATTCGCGAAAATAACATTGACAGTAAAAAAAATCAAATTTTTGAAAAAACAATGCAAGGTACGAAAACATATAAATGAACAAAAATTGTGCATTCAAAAAAGACTTACAAACCCGTAATCAATTTTTGTGGTAAGAATATATTCAAAATGAAAAAATTAACTTTTTTGATAAACGGCACAGGCTAAAATAAAATGTTAACTAATAAAATTTGTCGCCTGAATTATATCATTACTTTTCATTTGAAATCAAATACAAATTTAGTAATTTGTATATGAAGAACATATAACACGAAGCACAAAGTGCGCGCTCAGTGTATTTACCAAATCGCACGCCGTAAGTGCGCTCAAACTTTTTTGTTTCTATCATACGGTTCAAATGATTTTCAAATCAAATATCGAGCGCGAAGCGCGAGTGTCTGGATGAGAATGTGTTCCTTAAGGTCGATAGAACCTTGAGTAAATAAAGTTCCTTTTCAGTCTGAAATAAAAATAAATTTAACAATCACTTAATATGTAGAGGTTTTGATAATTTTATAATATTTGCAAACAAACTTTTTCTTTTCATCGAAGTCGAACACGAAGTGCAAAAATCTAGAGGAGCCTAGCGTAAAGCGCGATGCAAATACGCCCGAGCGCGTAGCGCGAGGTGAATACATAATCGAGCGCGAAGCGCGAGATAAATATATGATCGAGCGCGAAGCGCGAGATCCAACAGTCGCGCGCCCTAGGCGCGCTCAAACTTGCGAGCGAAGCGAGCCGCGCGCGAAGCGCGCCATGAGAATGTGCCCGCGAAGCGGGCAGATTTTTATTAATTTCTTTTGTATAAACAATATTTTTTTCATTTCTAAGAGTTTATTTTAGCGTAATATTGGAATTTTCGCTTTATGCATATCAATTTTGATGAATGACGTATTTTGATAGAAAAGTCATCTTTCATCTGTCTCCTAAAAAAAAAACTGTATAGTAGAAAAGTCTTATAAAAAATTTGCCTTTTTGGCTCGAGAATTCAGCTGTTTTTAGTTTAATTATGTAATTATTTAATAATAATAAATAATTTGTTTAATTATTTTTAAATGGAAAGTGCACATTTCGTAAATAACAAAATTGGCAACTTTTTTCAATCTTGTCAGACTCGTTTTACCGCAGCGAATGTACTGCAGGACGTCGTCCTACTTCTGGCAATCTGTGAATGGGATTTCGTATAATCTCGCATAACAAGTAAGGTATTCGTATACTGTATGCGGGTAAAATGAGATCCATCTCAGTGAGATTGTGTACGTGGACCATTATTCCTCATCGCGGTTTTAATTGAAACTTTCAAATTCACGAAATCAAATCCTGTTAGGAATTTAAACTACTTTTGTTCCTCTTTTTACTTTATTTTGATCTCTATTATTATAGACATATCAGTGTCGGTTTAGAGAAATGGCCAAGAATAATAAATAATCACATCATTAGGATCCAAGATTCGATACAAGTCAAATTGATTGATAGTCAATTAGCGCTGCATTATTATCTCCCATGAAAACCATTCACACTTTGTATTCAAAGTACAATTCAACGTTTTCTTTTTTACATTATGATCCTAGTGAGAAGGTATTGGAGAAAATGAACAACAAAGTGTTGTGTCAACTCTGTCGGACAAGTTCATTAGAATATTAAAATCCCAACGTTTCGGAAATACGACATTTCCAGCAGCAGGGGAACCATATTTACAAAAAGTAATCTAACAAAGTGTTGTTTTTACAATAATAGACAAACCAAAGTCTTCATTTTGATCAATTTAAAAATAGAAATTTACAAAAAATACGAAATTACAAAATAATACAAAAAATTTTTAAATACAAAGACAAATGGAACAAATGAAACTTTGTGTTCGGAATGATAATTTTTTGAGCTGGAAAGGAGAAGGGAAAAGTTCTGCCGTACCCTATCACTTTCCAAGCTTTATGATTTCTTTACACAAATTGTCAGAATTATTCTATTTGATGTCGATGTAAAAAATTTCTCTGTTTGGATCAGATGATTCAAATATTATAAATGACCATAACTTCCTTAATCTTGAATAAAGTGTATGAATATTACAGATCTATTGATTTGCCTCGAATCAAGGGATCTTTTCCGTTCTTGCATCAACTTTGAATTATGTTGAAGAAAAAAGTTTTACTATAAAAAACCGTATTTTCAAATATTATGCATTACCATAGCTTTCTTACTCTTCAATAAAATGTATCAAAATTATAGGTCAATCAATTCGTGTCGAATCAACACCTCTTTTCTCTTCTTGTATCAACTTTGACTTATGCTGATGAAAAAAGTTTTACTATAAAAAACCGATTTTCAAAATATATAAATTACCATAACTTCCCTACTCTTTAATAAAGTTTATTAATATTATAGGCCAATCTATTTGTCTCGAACCAAAGAATCTTTTATATTCTTGCATCAACTTTAAATTATGTTAAGGAAAAAAGTTTTACTATAAAAATCCGCATTTTCAAATATTATGCATTACCATAGCTTCCTTCCTCTTCAATAAAATGTATGAATGTTATAGGTCAATCGATTCGTCTTGAATCAACACAACTTTTCTATTCTCGCATCAACTTGAAATTATGAGACTGAAACAATTTTCACTATAAAAATCGATTCTAAAAATATATAAATTACCATAACTTCCCTACTCTTTAATAAAATATGTATATTAATATTGTAGGTCAATCGATCTGACTTGAAACAAAGAATCTTCTATATTGTTGCATCAACTTTGAATTATGTTGAAGAAAAAATTTTTATTATAAAAAACCGTATTTTCAAGTATTATGCATTGCCATAGCTTCCTTACTCTTCAATAAAATGCATTCATATTATAGGTCAATCGATTCGTCTCGAATCAACACTTTTTCTATTCTTGCATCAACTTTAAATTATGAGAATGAGAAAATTTTCAGTATAAAAATCGATTTTAAAAATATATAAATTACCATAACTTCCCTACTCTTTGATAAAGATTATTAACATTGTAGGTCAATCAATTCTTCTCGAACCAAGTAATCTTTTATATTCTTGCATCAACTTTGAATTATGTTGAAGAGAAAAGTTTTACTATAAAATGCCGTATTTTCAAATATTATGCATTACCATAGCTTCCTTACTCTTCAATCAAATGTATAAATATTATAGGTCAATCGATTCCTCTGAAATCAACACAACTTTTCTATTCTCGCATCAACATCAAATTATGAGAATGAAAAAATGTTCACTATAAAAATCGTTCTTAAAAATATATAAATTACCATAACTTCCCTACTCTTTAATCAAATATATTAATATTGTTGGTCAATCGATTCGACTCGAAACAAGTAATCTTTTATATTGTTGACTCAACTTTGAATTATATTGAAGAAAAAAGTTTTACTATAAAAAGCCGTATTTTCAAATATTATGCATTACCATAGCTTCCTTACTCTTCAATAAAACGTATCAATATTATAGGTCAATCGATTCGTCTCGATCAACACATCTTTTCTGTTCCTGCATCAACTTTGTATTATGAGAATGAGAAAATTTTTACTATAAAAATCGATTTTTAAAATACATAAATTACCATAGCTTCCTTACTCTTCAATAAAATGTATTAATATAATAGGTCAACCGATTCCTCTCGAACCAAGGAATCTTTTATATTCTTGCATCAACTTTGAATCATGCTGACTTTTTTAGTTACTTTTATATTTTAGAAATATATATCCAAATTTAATTTTTTTTAAAGTTTATTCATAACTTTCGAGTGATAGTTGTGACACTTTTTAATAAAAGTCGTAGGTTAGTCATGACCCACATAATATTTATAAAACAAGGAATGTTTTAGAAAATTTTGAATTTCAGTGTGGAAGAAAAATTTCTTTCCTATTTTGGGCTATAAATTTCATTGGTGCTGAAAATTAATTATTTCTTCCTAAAAGTTTTTCTTTAGATTTACTTAGTGACGACTTCCACTTTCAGAAGATTTACAATATTCTTAGACCAACAGAAAATTTTTTAGTAGACGTTGAATTTTCAACAAAATACATGAATTTTCAAATAAAAAAAAAGAAATTTCCAACCAAATAGTTGAATCTTTAACTGGACAATATACATTTTAAACCAAAAATGGAGTGGTTAAATTTTCATTTAAAAAAATGAATTTTGAACAAAAAAAATGTTAACAAAATAGTTAATTTTTCAACGAAAAAGATGAATTTTCAACCAAAATTATGAATCTTCAACGCAAAAAAAAAAAACCTTTTTTAACAAAGTAGTTCAACTTTCAACCAAAAATGATGAATTCTCAATGAAAAATGTAATAGTTGAAATTTCAAGCCAAAAAGGCGAATTTTCAACAAAAAAGTTGATTTTCAACCAAATAATCAAATTTTTGTCCAAAAAGATGAATTCTCAGTGAAAAATGTAATAGACGAAATTTCAACCCAAAAGACGAATTTTCAACAAGATTGTTTCATTTGAAACCAAAGAGATGAATTTTCAACCAAGAAGATTATTTTTTTACCAAAAAAAGACGGATTTTAAACAAAATATACGAATTTTCAACTAAAAAAAGATCCATTGTCAACCAAAAATGTTAGTTAAATTTTCAATTGAAAAAATTAATTTTCAACGAAAAAAGATGAATCCTCAACTAAGAGTACAATAGTTCATATATTTCAACCAAAAAAATTTAATTTTAAATCAACAACAGTTTAATTCAACCAAAAAACTAATTTTCAACAAAACAATTGAATTTTTAACCGCACTAAATGATTTTCTTTCAAAATCGTTCAATTTCGAAATTTCGAATGAAAAAATAGTTGGAAAAGCAATACAGTTGATTGATTGTCGTAAAAAAAACTTGTGAACAACACTTCGAAAGTGTAATTTTTTCAAAGTTTAGGGAATTTTCCCTAAAAAAATTTCGGTAAAATTTCCTCATTATTTCGGGAAATTTGTGAAATATTATGGGCATTTTCCCCAAATTAACTTCGGGAAAATTCCACAAAGATTTCGGTAATTTTTCCAGATTTTAGGGAATTTTCCCTAAAAATTTATCGGTAAAATTTCCTAACTATTTCGGTAATTTTTTTTTATACATTTTGGGAATTTTCCCCAAAATAACTTCGGGAAAATTCCACAACGATTTCGGCAATTTTACAAGAGTTCATGGAATTTTCCCTAAAAATTTTTGGGTAAAATTTCCTAACTATTTCGGTAAATTTATAATACATTTTGGGAATTTTGCCAAAAAATACTTCGGAAAAATTCCACAACGATTTCTCTAATTTTAAGAGAGTTAAGGGAATCGTCCCTAAAAATTTTTGGGTAAAATTTCCCAACTATTACGGTAAATTTGTTATACATATTTTGGGAATTTTCCACAAAATAACTTCGGAAAAATTCTTCAACGAAAAATTTAATAATTAAATTTTTAGTCAAAAAATGAATGTTCAATCAAAGAGATACATTTTTATATAAAATTATGGAATATTCAACTGGAATAATAGTTACATTTTCAGTAAAAATAAATAATAATTTTCAACCAAGAAAGAAACAAATTTTCAACAAAATCGTTAAATTTTCGACAAAAAAATTCCTTTTCATCCAAAGAAAGAAGAAGTTTTCAATAAAATAGCTCATATTTCAACCAAAGAAATGAATTTTTACTTTAAACGATGAATCTTCAACAGAAAAAAAATTAGTAATAAAAGAGTTCAAATTTCAACCAAGTAATTTTATTTCCAACCTAAAAGATAAATTTTCAACTAAAATGATAAATATTAAACTGGAATACTTGAATTTTTAACCGAAAAGAAGATTTTTTAAACAGGAAGATTAACTCGCAAAGAAAAAGATAATTTTCTACCAAACAAATCGATTTTTAACAAAATATGTGGATTTTCAACGAAATAGTTGAATTTTCATTTAAAAAAGACAAATTTTCATCCAAATTGTTGAATTTTAAACAAGAAAAGATAAATTTTCAACCAAAAATGGACATTCAAATTTTCCTTTGAAGGAATTAATTTTCAACCAACTGATGAATTTTGAACCAAAATTATGAATCTTCAACTGGAATAGTTGAATTTTATACCAAAAAGATGAATTTTCAACCTTGAAGATTCATTTTCTACAAAAAGGCGATTCTTTCACAAAGTGCATAAATTTCCAAACAACTAATTTAATTTCTAAATAAAAAAACAATTGTCAACCAAATAGTTGAACTTTTGACCAAAAAAATATATAAAAGTTCACATTTTGTACAAAATCGAGTGCGAATCACGAGGTACGTGATGAGAATGTGTTCGTTAAAGCCCAAGGAGCTTTAACAAAAGAGAATTCACAATCACCAAAGTACAGTTGTTGATGCTTTGACCTTTGATATAAAAAGGTCTGTGCGCAAATGTGAGGGAAATATAATGACCGAGCGCCAAGCGCGAGATAAATCACATTATCAAGCGCGAAGCGCGAGAACCAAAAGACGCGCGCCCTAGGCGCGCTCAAACTTGCGAGCGATGAGAATGAGATTTTTGTCTTTAATTAAATCTAAGAATTCCTGAATGCTCTGTTGTGAAAGTGTTAAAAAAAGCGCACTTTTCTTCATCTTTTTCGCGTTATCACTTTCGCGTCTATTCGTGCATGATCATCTCGCGAACGGCCTTGCGATTGTCGAACATAATTAGCGACTAATAGTGTAAACCGTTATCAGTCTAATCATTGCCCGCGAGAAAAATGGACTTCAGTTTTTTTCTGCGCGTTTTCTATTTCGATTTGGGAAAGAGGAAAAAAGGAAGGAAGAAATGAATGAATGAAAAAAGGTTGCGGGATTGGGAATAGGAAGCAAATGAAAGAGGGAGAGAGTTTCCTTCGGATTTGCTTGGTTAGTTGGTTGTCGGCCGCCGGCTGAATGAGGCTAATGGGAGAACGCGATCGGTCGACTTTTCAAATTTACCGTGGGTAATTTCTCCTATACGCTCGACGAAAGAAGGCAGCACACAAAGAAAAAAAGCAGACGACTCCGAGGAAGAGGAACAGGTCTTGGCCACCCTACATAACCGGTAAAAGACATTATATTGGCCAGGTATGGTCAAACCAGGCGCGACCGCACCTGCCCCAAGAGGCGCTCAATAGGATGGCTTTGACTGCTTCAGATTTCAGATTCTGCTGCCACACTGATTTTATATTCCACCATTTTTACAATGCAATCTGATCGAAAGAAAAGATCTTTTCTCTCGAAATATCCTTATTTGGCCCAAAAATCCTTATCTGGATTAAGCGGATTAAATTGGATTAGATAAAATTGTGGTGATTACCGCCCTAAACTAGACTCACGCAAATCTTTAAAGAAAAACGATCACTTTTAAACAAAATTGTTTCATTTTGCTTCCTCATTGAGAAAGCTTTGTAATGGTAACATTTTCCAACAATTTTAAATTTATTTAATTAAACCTTACTCAATAATATTTTAAAAATCGGGGTTTTTATAGCAAAACTTTTCTCATTAGCATAATTCAAAGTTGATGCAAGAACTTAAAAAAATTTCTTGGTTCGAGACGAATCAATTGACCTATAATATTAATTAATTTTTTAAAGCATAGGGAAGTTATGGTAATTTATATTTTTTGAAAATCAGTTTTTTATAGTAAAACTTTTTGCATTAGCATAATTCAAAGTTGATGCAAGGATATAAAAGATTCCTTGGCTCGAGACGAATCGATTGACCTATAATATTAATACATTTTATTAAAGAGTAGGGAAGTTATGGTAATTTATATATTCTTAAAATCGATTTTTATAGTAAAAATTTTCTCATTCTCATAATTTAAAGTTGATGCGAAAATCGAAAAGGTGTGTTGATGCGAGACGAATCGAATGACCTATAATAATACATTTTATTGAAGAGTAAGGAAGCTATGGTAATGCATAATATTTGAAAATACGGTTTTTATAGTAAAACTTTTTCCTTCAACAAAATTCAAAGTTGATGCAAGAATATAAAAGATTCCTTGGTTCGAGACGAATCGATTGACCTACAACATTAATGAATTTTATTAAAAAGTAGGGAAGTTATGGTAATTTATATATTTTGAAAATCGGTTTTTTATAGTAAAACTTTTTTCATTAGCATAATTCAAAGTTGATGCAAGAATATAAAAGATTCCTTGGTTCGAGACGAATCGATTGACCTATAATATTAATGAATTTTAATAAAGAGTAGGGAAGTTATGGTAATTTATATATTTTGAAAATCAGTTTTTTAAACTAAATCTTTTTTCATTAACATAATTAACAAAATATATGGCCTTTTGACCAAACAGTTGAATTTTCAACTAAAATGATGAATCTTAAACCAAAAAATGAATTTTTAACGAAGAACTTCAAGTTTCAACCACGTAGTTGAATTTTCAACCAAGAATATTAATTGAAAACGATTGGTTTTCAGGAAAATTGTTGAATTTACAACCAAAATGATGCACCTTTGAACAAAAAATGAATTTCAAACAAAGTAGATTATCTTCAAACCAGGTAGTTTAATTTTTAACCAAGAATACTAATTTTCTACAAAAAAAAAAGATTAATTTAAAAAAAAGACATGAATTTTCAACCAAATAGTTGAATTTTCCATTAAAAAAGGTAAATTTCTAACAACAAAAAAAAGAATTTTCAAGAAAATATATGAACTCTTAACCAAATAGTTGAATTTTCAACCAAAATGATGCATTTTCAGTTCAAAAAATTAATTCTGAACTAAAAACAATTGCTTCTTAACAAAATTGTTGAATTTTAAGATAATGTATGAACTTTTAAGCGAATATAATTTTATCATATATATATATATATATATATATATATATATATATATATAATTAATAAATAAATATAATAAATAATTGGTTGAAAATTTATGCGATGTATTAAAAATTCGTATTTTTCAGTACAAAACTAATATACTTGGTTGAAGATTCTAATATTAAGTTAAAAATTTAATTACTTTGTGGCAAATTTCTCTTTTTTGGTAGAAAATTTAACTATTTAATAGAAATTAAAACTATATTTAATGAAACACTCGACTGTGTTGCAGAACATTCGTTTTTTTTTACAAATTAATTTTTACTTATACAAATTGAACTATATCATTTTTGGTTAAAAATTGAGCTTTTTTATTTTAATTAATTTTTTCCTCAAAAAAGATCTTGTCCTTTCGCTGCGGTGGGAATCGAACCATACAACTTCCGATTTTTATTTAAGAAATTCAACTATTTTGGTTGAAAATTTATGTGAATTTTTGAAAATTCGTAGTTTTTTTTTTGTAGAAAATTCAACTGTTTTGTCGAGCATTCTTTTTTTTTATACTAGATTTCTGTAATACAAATTGAACTATTGCATTTTTGGTTAAAAATTGATCTTTTTTAGTTGAAAAACTCAACTATTTAGTTGCAAATTTATGTCATCGATTGAAAATGAGTCTTTTTTAGTAGAAAATTAATCTTTTTGGTTGAAGATTCAACAATTCGGTTAAAAGTTATTTATTTTGTTGAAAACTCGTCTTTTTTGGCAGCAAATTCAAATATTTGACGGAAAATTTAGCTGTTCAGTGAAATCTTTTATTTTAATCAATTTTTTGTCATAAAAATTTAAATATTTCATTTTGGGTTGAAAATTCTAATATTTGTTTCAGATTTAATGTATTTTGTTGAAAATTTTCCTTTCGGGGGAAAATTAATCTTCTTGGTTGTAAATTCAAATATATTCAGTTTAAACTTCAACTGTTTTCTAGAAAGCTCTTCTTTTTGGCTTGAATGGATGCATTTTTTTTCTTTCTAGACTGAGAAGATTTTTGTGGTTGGAAATTAAACTTTTTTTGAAAATTACTTTTTTTTCTATTTGAAAAGTAAGCTTTTTTGGTAGAAAATTCATCTTTTTTGGTAAAAGATTTAGCAAATGTATTTGCTTCCTCATCGAGGAAACATTAATTATTTTTTTTTAATAATAGACAAACCAAAGTCTTCATTTTGATCAACTTAAAAATCAAAATTTACAAAAAATAAAAAATTATAAAATAATACAACAAATTTTTTAAAGACGAAGACAAATCAAATTTTTTATTTGAAATGATAATTTTCCGAGCTGGAAAAGGGAAGGGAAAAGTTCTGTCGCACCCTATCCCTTTCCCAGATTTATGATTTCTTTACAAAAATTATCAGAATTATTCTATTTGGAAATTTATGATCAAAAAGTATTTTCTATTCATGCGTCAACTTTGAATTATGTCGATGAAAAAAATTTTCTGTTTGAAACAGATGATTCAAATATTATAAATGAGCATAGCTTCCTTACTCTTCAATAAAATGTATCAATATTATAGGTCAATCGATTCGTCTTGAATCAACACATATTTTCTATTCTTGCATCAACTTTAAATTATGAGAATGAGAAAATTTTTACTATACAAATCGTTTTTTAATATAATATAAATAGCCACAACTTCCTTACTCTTGGACAAAATGTATAATTATTATAGGTCAATCGATTCCTCTCGAACCAAGGAATCTTTTATATTCTTGCATCAACTTTGAATTATGTTAAAGAAAAAAGTTTTACTATAAAAACCGTATTTTCAAATATTATGCATTACCATAGCTTCCTTACTCTTCAATAAAATGTATTAATATTATAGGTCAATCGATTCGTCTCGAATTAACGCATCTTTTGTGTCCTTGCATCAACTTTGAATTGTGTTAATGAAAAAATTTTTACTATAAAAAACCGATTTTCAAAATATATAAATTACCATAACTTCCCTACTCTTCAATAAAATATATTAATATTGAAGGTCAATCGATGTGCCTCGAATCAAGGAATCTTTTCCGTTCTTGCATCAACTTTGAATTATGCTAATGAAAAAAGTTTTACTATAAAAAACCGTATTTTCAAATATTATGCATTTCCATAGCTTCCTTACTCTTCATTAAAATGTATTAATATTATAGGTCAATCGATTTGTCTCGAATTAACACAACTTTTCTATTCTTGCATCAACTTTAAATTATGAGAATGAGAAAATGTTTACTATAAAAATCGTTTTTTAATATAATATAAATAACCACAACTTCCTTACTCTTGGACAAAATGTATCAATATTATAGGTCAATCGATTCCTCTCGAACCAAGGAATCTTTTATATTCTTGCAGCAACTTTGAATGATGTTAAAGAAAAAAGTTTTACTATAAAAAGCCGTATTTTCAAATATTATGCATTCATAGCTTCCTTACTCTTCAATAAAATGTATTAATATTATAGGTCAATCGATTCTTCTCGAATTAACGCATCGTATGTGTCCTTGCATCAACTTTGAATTATGTTAATGAAAAAATTTTTACTATAAAAACCCGATTTTCAAAATATATAAATTACCATAACTTCCCTACTCTTCAATAAAATATATTAATATTATAGGTAAATCGATTCGTCTCGAACCAAGGAATCTTTTATATTCTTGCATCAACTTTGAATTATGCTAATAAGAAAAGTTTTACTATGAAACACCGATTTTTAAAATATATTGAGCGCTAAAAAAATGCAGTAAATATTTTTCGAAATCCTTCGGTCAGCTTCAATATATTAGTGGTGAAAATAAGCCCTCCAAATTTCATCAATTAATTAAATTAATTAAAAATTTTTGGAAAATGTTACCATTATAAAGCTTCCTCTATGAGGAAGCAAAAGGACAAAAAAGTTCCCATAAAAAAAGCAGATTTAATGAAGGCCATAGGAAAGCTGTAATGCTCAGGTTGTGTCAGAGCAATGGTTAAACGATACGAGGAAAAACTCGAGAATTGCCGAGTTGGTAGTTAAGTCATATTGCAGTAAATCAAGCGGAAACCCGACAAAAATAACCTATTTTGCATTGAAGATTAACGACAATTGCACGTAACTGTTAATGCAAAAAAGGGTATAAAACCACTCTTAGATTCTACATGACATTTCTTTTTTTCTTTTTTTTTTGCATAAATTATAAGTAGCAACAAATGATAAACAAGCGCTCAAGGATCCAACTGAGCCACTGTCACTTATATAATTGATAAATAATAATTATTTATTAAAATTTCTTAGTACCTATAATAATTATTTATTAAATTAGCAATATTTATGACAGCTCAAGTAATTTAGTCGGAAATTAAATAATAGTGTTTACCACTAATGGTTATTACTTTTTTGGTCTTTTGTAAATCCCAATTTCCAAATGAGGAATTTTAATTTTATAAATTAATTTCTGAAATTTTGCAAATTGAAATTTGCAAATAAATCATTTTATTTCATGGCAAAATTTATTTCTGAATATTTTGATTGGGAATGATTTTTTAAGATTGGGAAATAATTCTGTTCTGAATATTTTGAAAGATTTTAATATTTTAAGATTTTTAAATATTTCGAATGATTTCCTGAAAAAATGTAGATTTTTGAAGATTTCGAACAACAAATTTAGAAGCTTTTTCAGAATTTTCAAATGTTTTCAGATAATAAAAAAATTTCTTAAGATTCCTGGGAAATATTGGAATTATTTTTTATTTCAAAGCATTGAGTTGAAGAGAATATTCAAAAATATTTCAAAATATTTTTAAAGATTTCAAAAATTGTCGGAAAAGAATGTGGGAGATTTTAGTGTAATTTTTTTAATTTCACAGGATTTAAAATTTTTGTTACAAAATATAGTTAAATATAGTTTTTTCAAAAATTATAAAAAAAAGAAAAGGTTTTCAAGAGAATACAAAAATTCTTAAGATTTTTGGGAAATAGTAGAATATTTTTTCCTTATTTTGAAGCATTGAGTTTAAGAGAATATTTCAAAAAATTTTAAAATATCGAAAAAACATTGTAAAAAAAGAATCTGGAAGATTTTAATGCAATTTTTTAATTTTGCAGGATTTCTACCAAAAAATTTAGGAAAAATTCGTATCATTTTACAAATTATATAGAAATTTTGAAAAAATTTCAAAAAAATGTAAAATTGAAAAAGTTTAAGAGGATGTTTAGAAAGATTCAAAAAATTTTAAAATTCTTAAGATTTTTGGGAAATAGTATAATATTTTTTTCTTATTTTGAAGCATTGAGTTGAAGAGAGTATTCAAAAATATTTCAAAATATTTTAAAAGATTTCAAAAGATTAAACAAATTGTCGGAAAAGAATGTGGGAGATTTTAATGTAATTTTTTTAATTTTATAGGATTAAAAAAAAAATTACAAAATATAATATTTTTAGGATTTTGAACAACACGTGCAGAAGTTTTTTCAAAAATTATTAAAAAAAAAAAAAAGAAAAGGTTTTTAAGAGAATAAAAAAAATTCTTAAGATTTTTGGGAATTTGTAGAATATTTCTTTCTTATTTTAAAGCATTGAGTTTGAGAGAATATTTCAAAACATACCAAAATGTTGAAAAAATATTGTAAAAAAAGAATCTGGAAGATTTTAATGCAATTTTTTAATTTTGCAGGATTTCTACAAAAAAAAATTAGGAAAAATTCGTATTATTTTACAAATTATATATAAATTTGAAAAAAATTTCAAAATAATTTAAAATTGTAAAAAATTTCAAAACATTTAAAACAAAATGTTTTAAATTTTCTTCCGGGAAATATTAGAATGTTTTTTTTTTATTCTAAAACATTCAGTTTAAGAGGATATTTAGAAAGATTCAAAAAAATTTTTAATTCTTAAGATTTTTGGGAAATAGTATAATATTTTTTTCTTATTTTAAAGCATTGAGTTGAAGAGAATATTCAAAAATACTTCAAAATATTTTAAAAGATTTCAAAAGATTAAAAAAATTGTCGGAAAAGAATGTGGGAGATTTTAGTGTAACTTTTTTAATTTGACAGGATTTAAAAAAAAACTTTACAAAATATAGTATTTTGAAGATTTTGAACAACAAGTGCAGAAGTTTTTTTAAACATTATTTGAAAAAAAAGAAAAGGTTTTTTGGGAGTTTGTAGAATATTTTTTTCTTATTTTGAATCATTGAGTTTGAGAGAATATTTCAAAACATTCCAAAATATTGAAAAAACATTGCTAAAAAAGAATCTGGAAGATTTTAATTCGATTTTTTAATTTTGCAGGATTTCAAGAAAAAATTTAGGAAAAATTCGTATCAGTTTACAAATTATATAGATATTTTAAAAAATTTTCAAAATAATGTTTTGAAAATATTATGAAAAATTTAAAGAAAATGTAGATTTATGTAGATTTCGAAGAACAAATTTAGGAACTTTTTAAGAATTTCGATAGGTTTCAAAGGAATAAAAAAGTCAGGTTTCTTTAAGATTCCTGGATAATATTCGAATGATTTTCTTATTTAAAAATTTTAAGTTTAAGAAAATATTTCAAAATATTTGAAAAGAATAAAAAAATTTTCGAAAAAAATGTGGAAGATTTGAATACATTTTTTTATATGAACATGATACGAAACATTTAAAACAAAATGTTTTAAATTTTCTTCCGGACAATATTATAATGTTTTTTTCATTCCAAAACATTTAGTTTAAGAGGATATATAGAAAGATTCAAAATTTTTACAAAATTGTCAAAAAAAATCGGGATTATTTTAATGCAATTTTTCAAATTTGAGCAAGAATAAAAAATATATATACAAAAAAATGAAGACTTTTGAAGAATTTGAAATAAAATTTTGAAGCTTTTTAAGGAGTTTGAAAGGATTGAAGATAATAAGATTTTTTTCCTTAAGATTCTTGGGAAAATTTTAAAAAATTTTTTATTTTGGAAAATTGATTTTTAAGGAAAATTTAAAAAGATTTCAAAGGAAGACTGAAACATTCAAAAAATAAAATTCCCAACATTAAACAATTTTCGAAAAAGAAAATATTCGACTAAAAATTCTCGAAATGTGAAAATTGGCGACAATTTGAAACTTCATAATTGGAAATTTCCTAAATAATGAAATATAAAGAATTAAAAAATTGTTTGATTAAAAAATAAATTATAACCTTCATAATAATAACTAAAATTAACAATATGTTCAAATGTTCATCAAATAAAAGAATTTTATTTTATTCACTACTTTTTATTTCATTATTTCGCAATTTTTTATTGTATAGATTCGCGAATTTTATCATTCTTGAATTTCGCTGTGTTCGGCAATTTCACGGTGTCGGATATTTTATGCCAGCATTTTCTTTCAGAAATGTTCAGATTCTTTAATATTATCGAATATTTTCTTCTTCGGAAATTTTCCTGTATCGTTATTTTATTTTTCGGGATTTTTCATTTGTCCTGATTTCAAAATATTTCAAAAAAATTATAAACATTTTGAAAATTACAAAATTACTCCCGCGTGAAGCGCGCTATTGATGATGCTTGTCATCTGTAAAATATTGGGCGAGATGAAAAAAAAAAGAATAAAATTTGAGCGAAAAATATAAAATATAGCTGTTGAAATTGACTCGAATTCATATAACCTTGTATACTGCACGCGTACTTGAAAACGCAGCAGGATCAGAATTGTTAGTAGAAAGTTGGTTGATCCGGGGATAGCATCAGCTCCCTGTTCTATATACAAACGTGGGAGAATCCGAGCTCATATCTCTTGTAATCGCTCCAAACAAGAGCCCTACATGTTTGTCCAATTTAATTGGCAGAAAAACGAGTACCACTTTCGTAAAGTAACATTTTCAAACTACTCCCTCATTTCTATTATGTTTCTACCCATTCTCTATTATAGAGAGGGATAGAGAGGGATAGAGAGAGAGAGAGAGCTTTAAAAAATATTGAAAAGTACTACTTTAAATTAATTTAAAACAGAAAGATTGTTTACATCTCAATATCTCCGCGTTAATTTCTAAACATTATTCTTTACGCGTTAATCTTCACACGTTAACCTTCACGCGTTAATATATATGCATTAATCTGCACGAGTTAATCTCTCCGCGTTAATTTTTAAGCATTATTTTCTACGCGTTAATATATACGCATTACTCTGTACGCGTTAATCTTTACGCGTTGTTTCTAAGCATTATTCTCTACGCGGTAATTTTCACGCGTTAATATTTATGCATTAATCTGCACGAGTTAATCTCTACGCGTTAATTTTTGAGCATTATTTTCTACGTGTTAATCTTCACGCGTTAATATCTACGCATCAATCTCTACGCGTTAATCTTCACGCGATAATTTCTAAGCATTATTCCCTACGCGTTAATCTTCACGCGTTAATATCTACGCATTACTCTATACGGGTTAATCTCTACGCGTTAATATCTATGCATTATTCTGCACGAATTAATCTCTGTGCGTTAATTTCTGAGCATTATTTTCTACGGGTTAATCTTCACGCGTTAATATCTACGCATCAATCTCTACGAGTTGATCCCTACGCGTCAATTTCTCAGCATTATTCTCTACGCGTTAATCTTCACGCGTTAATATCCACTCATTAATCTCTAAGCGATAATTTTTAAGCATTATTTTCTACGCATTAATCTCTGCGCTTTCATTTTTAAGCAATATTTTCTACGCATTAATCTCTGCGCTTTAATTTTGAGGCATTACTTTCTACGCATTAATCTGTACGCGTTAACCTTCACGCGTTAATATCCACGCATTAATCTCTACGCGTAATTTTTAAAAATTATTTTCTACGCGTTTATATCTACGCATTACTCTGTACGAGTTAATCTCTACGCGTTAATATCTATGCATTGTTCTACACGAATTAATCTCTGCGCGTTAATTTATGAGCATTATTTTCCACGGGTTAATCCTCACGCGTTAATATCTACGCATCAATCCGTACAAGTTGATCTCTACGTTTTAATTTCTAAGCATTATTCTCTACGCGTTAATCTTTACGCGTTAACCTTCACGCATTAATCTCTATGCGTTAATTTTTAAGCATTATTTTCTACGCATTAAGCTTTACGCGTTCATCTTCACGCGTTAACCTTCACGCGTTAATATCTACGTATTAATCTCTACGCGTAAATTTTCGAGCATTATTTTCTACGCATTAATCTCTGCGCTTCAATTTTTAAGCATTATTTTCTACGCATTAATCTGTACGCGTTAATCTTCACGCGTTAATTTCTAAGTATTATTCTCTACGCGTTAACCTTCATGCGTTAATATCTACACATTACTCTGTACGAGTTACTCTCTACGCGTTAATATATATGCATTATTCTGCACGAATTAATCTCTGCGCGTTAATTTATGAGCATTATTTTCTACGGGTTAATCTTCACGCGATAATATCTACGCATCAATCTGTACAAGTTGATCTCTACGCGTTAATTTCTAAGCATTATTCTCTACGCGTTAATCTTCACGCGTTAACCTTCACGCGTTAATATCTACGCATTAATCTCTACGCGTTAATTTTTAAGCATTATTTTCTACGCA
>CAKNYM010053140.1:512532-578456 GCA_932195095.1 Andricus curvator | reverse complement strand
AATCGATTCTTCTTGAATCAACACAACTTTTCTATTCTCGCATCAACCTTAAATTATGAGAATGAGAAAATTTGTACTAGAAAAATTTATTTTAAAAATATATACCATAAATTGACATAACTTCCCTACTCTTTAATAAAATGTATTAATATTGTAGGTCAATGGATTCGTCTGAAACCAAAGAATCTTTTACATTCTTGCATCAACGTTAAATTATTAGAATAAGAAATTTGTATTATAAAAATCGATTTAAAAAATATATAAATTGACATAACTTCCCTACTCTTTAATAAAATATATTAATATTGAAGGTCAATCGATTCTTCTCGAACCAAGAAATCTTTTATATTCCTGCATCAACTTTGAATTTTGTGAAGAAAAAAGTTTTACCATAAAAAACCGTGTCTTTAAATTTTATGCATTACCATAGCTTCCTTACTCTTCAATAAAATGTATTACGATTGTAGTTCAATCGATTCTTCTTGAATCTACACAACTTTTCTATTCTCACATCAACTTTAAATTATGAGAATGAGAAAATTTGTACTAGAAAAATTGATTTAAAAAATATATAAATTGACATAACTTCCCTACTCTTTAATAAAATGTATTAATATTGTAGGTCAATCGATTCTTCTAAAACCAAAGAATCTTTTATATGCTTGCATCAACTTTAAATTATGAGGATGAAAAAATTTGTATTATAAAAATCGATTTTAAAAATATATAAATTGACATAAATTCCCTACTCTTTAATAAAATGTTTTAATATTGTAGGTCAATCGGTTCCTCTCGATCCAAGGAATCTTTTATATTGTTGCATCAACTTTAAATTATGAGAATGAGAAAATTTACATTATAAAAATCGATTTTAAAAATATATAAATTACCATAACTTCCCTACTCTTCAACAAAATGTATTAATATTGTAGGTCAATCGATTCGTCTTCAAACCAAGCAATCTTTTATTTTTTTGCATCAACCTTAGATTATGAGAATAAGGAAATTTTTATTATAAAAATCTATTTTAAAAATATATAAATTACCGTAACTTCCCTACTCTTTAATAAAATGCATTAATATTGTAGGTCAATCGACTCGTCTCCAACCAACGAATCTTTTATATTCTTGCATCAACTTTCAATTATGTTGAAAAAAAAAGTTTTACTATAAAAAGCCGTATTTTCAAATATTATGCATTACCATAGCTTCCTTACTCTTCAATAAAATATATTAATATTATAGGTCAATCGATTCGTCTTGAATCAACACAACTTTTCTATTCTCACACCAAATTTAAATTATGAGAATGAGAAAATTTTTACTATAAAAATTGATTTTAAAAATATATAAATTACCGTACCTTCCCTACTCTTTAATACAATGTATTAATATTATAGGTCAATCGACTCCTCTCGAACCAAGGAATCTTTTATATCCTTGCATCAACTTTGAATTATGCTAATGAAAAAAGTGTTAATATAAAAAACCCATTTTTAAAATATTATTGAGTGCTAAAAAAATGCAATAAATATTGTTAGAAACCCTTCGAACATTTTTATGATATTAGTGGGGAAAATAAGCCCTCCAAATTTCATCAATTTATCTGCAACCGTTTTCAAGTTATCGTGTTCACAAAAGAGTGTGACACACACACACACACACACATCCGGACATTTGCTTAGAACATTGTATTAGACATATTTAAATTGAGCAAGGTTTAATTAAATGAATTTAAAAATTTTGGATACTATTACCATTACAAAGCTTCCTCTATGAGGAAGCATCAATAAACAAATTGTGAGGCATAACAAAATTTCATCTGGGAAATTCATTCTCAATATAGTTGCAAAAATAATAAATGAAAAAACGATTTTTCTTGCCTAAAAATGCCCAAAATGGGCATTTGTTTAAATAATTTGTTTATAAAATGAAAAATATTGATGCATGGCAGAATTTTTTCAGGAAATATCTTTGGTAATATAATTTCAACAAGATTAGAAAAAAATTATTTACTTTTCGTTTAAAAACACCCAAAATGTGCATTTGTTTATAAAATAAACAATTAGCGATGCTTGGCAACATTTTTCTATAGATCATCATTGACCGGAACATTTCAATAAGATCAGAAGAATAAAAGATTTCTTTTTGCTGAAGAACACCCAAAGTGGACATTTGTTTATATGATTTGTTTATAAAATAAAAAATCTTAATGCATGATGATCGATTTTCAGGAAACACTTTTGGCAATATAATTTCAGCAAGGCCAGACGAAAAAACTAGTTCTTTTCGCTTAAAAACGCTTTATATGTGAATTTGTTTATATAATTTGTTTATAAAATAAAAAATATCAATTTATAGTGAATGATTTTCAGGAAACACCTTTGGCAATATAATTTCAGCAAGGCCAGAAGAAAAAACGATTTCTTTTTGCTGAAGAACACCCAAAACGCGCATTTGTTTATATAATTTGTTTATAAAATAAAAAAATATTAACGCATGGCAAAATGTTTTCAAGAAACATCATTGGCAATATAATTGCAAAAAGATTAGAAGAAAAATTAATTTCTTTTCGCTTAAAAACGCCCAAAATGTGCATTTGTTTATATAATCTGTTTATAAAATGAAAAAATAGTTAGGTATAACAAAATTTCTTTTGCGAAATTCATTGTCAATATAGTTTCAAAAATAATAAAAGAACAACGATTTATATCGCCTATAAATATCTACAATGTACATTTGTTTATATAATTTGTTTATAAAATAAACAATTAGCGATGCTTGGTAACATTTTTCTATAGAACAGCATTAAGCATATCATTTCAACAAGATTAGAAAAAGAAATTATTTTTTTCCGTTTAAAAACGCCTTATATGTAAATTTTTTATATAATTTGTTTATTAAATTAACAAATATGAATGCATAGCGAAATTTTCTAGGAAACTCCTTTGGCAATATAATTATAGCAAGTTCAGAAGAAAAAACGATTTCTTTTTGCTTAAAAACGCCCAAAATGGGCATTTGTTTACATAATTTGTTTATAAAATTAACGATTAGCGATTCTTGGCAACACTGTTCCATAGAACACCATTGACTATATTATTTCAACAAGATTATAAAAAAAAGACTTGTTTTGCTTAAAACACCTTATATGTGAATTTGTTTATAAAAGAAACATTACATAATTTGTTTATAAAATTAACGATTAGCGATTCTTGGCAACACTGTTCTATAGAACACCATTGACTATATTATTTCAACAAGATTAGAAAAAGAAAAGATTTTTTTTGCTTAAAAACACCTTATATGTGAATTTGTTTATATAATTTGTTTATAAAACAAAAAAATATTAACGCATAGCGAATTTTCTTCAGCAAACAATATTGGCGATATAATTTCAGCACGATCAGAAGAAAAAACGATTACTTTTAGCTTCAAAACGCCCAAAATGGGAATTTGTTTATAAAATAAACAAATATTAATGCATGGCAAAACTTTTTCAGAAAATATAATTGGCAATATAATGGCAACAAGATGAGAAGAAAAATTAATTTCTTTTCGGTTAAAAACGCCCAAAATGTGCATTTGTTTATACAATTTGTTTATAACAAATTAAAATATTAATTATTGGTAAAATTTTTTTAGCATACGTCATTGGTAATATAACTACAATAATACGAGAAGAAAACCCGATTTTTCTGACTCTAAATGTCTGCGATGTACATTTGTTTATCCAAATTTGTTTATAGAATTGATGATTGATATTATTCAATCTTAAATTTTAATGGCCACTTATCATCCTAAGTAAAAGAAAAATTTTATTCAGGAGCTAAAAAATGAATCTAAAAAAATCGACACTTTTTTTCGCTGTTTGCATTAACATAAAAATTAAATAAACAAAAAAATAAAAAATCTACTTTCAGCATTTTCTGAAAAATTTAGTCCTCAATTTAAAAAAAAATCTGGAATCGGTGCATCGTGGGGAAAAAATTACTTTTTTGGTTCAAAATAACGTACAGCCTGATTTTTTATTTGACTTTTCAATTTTTTTATAAATAAACAAATATGACGAAAAAATCTCAATTTTTTCTATTTGACGTTCCTGGTGCTTGTGAATAATAGGAAAATTGTTGTAATCGCCAAAAGATATTACATTATGATACAATAAATAAAACAATTTTTTATGAACACAGTTTAAACAAAAATTTTTTCCATGAAATTTTTTTTTCAAACATTTTTTCCAAAAATTTTGTTTCATAAAATTTTTTTACGTACTTTTTATTACAACATTTAAAAAAAATAAAATTGTTTGAAAAAATCTTCTTTCAAGCAAATTTTTTGTTTTAAACATTTTTTTTTCATATTTTTCTTCAGATATTTTTGTACATAATTTTTTTTTCATTATATTTTTCTACATAATTGTTTACAAAATAAAAAAATATTGTTAAACCAAAATTTAATAATTTTTTTCCGGCATGCCCATCGACCCTTGTCAAACTCAGGAGGCAGACAGCCCGGAGTGCGTCGAATTTCCCGTAACGAATGACCCTTTCATTGTTTTGCGATGATGGCCGGTTAGAAAAAAACATTAGGGTGGTCCAAAAATGCGCTGGAAATTTTTTTTTCGGATTTTTATGAATAACGCCCAGAAATTTGTTCAAATCTACGCAAAAAAAATCAATTTTTTTAAAAATGATATTCAGAGGTGGCGCAAGCCCCATGAAGTTCAACACGTATTTCCAATGAGAAAAAAGACGTTTTTGTAAATTTTATTCAGAATCCTCAATATTAGTTAAATCAAATTGAAAATCAACATTTCTCTTCAAAATGAGCCATATAATACGAATAATATATTACTTTTCAAATATCACCCCCATAAGTCTGTTTTATAGGGGCACAAAAAAACCCCATAAGTGAAAAATGGGTTTTGCGAGTTTTTGTGGCGCTAATTAGGATTTTTTGGCGTTTTTTGAATGCAAATTGTTTCTAATACATGAAATAATACTTGGTACTGATAATTATATGTTTAAATTAATTGTTTAAACAATTTATTGTTGTTTTTAGCAATTTTCTCTTAGAATAGAGATATAAAGTCTCGGTTTTGTCAAGAAATTTCCAATTTTTGTCAAATTTGCAATTAAAGTAAGGTAATATTTAAGTGATGTTGACAAAAATATTTGTTTAAACAATTTATTATTATTGTTAATAATATTCTCTTCGAATAATACTAGAAATTGCGGTTTCTTCTGAAATTTTCAACTTTTTGTCCCCTTTTCACTTGGATTGAGTTAATATTCATTTCAGTTTAGCAAGAATAATTGTTTAAACAAATTATTATTGTCTATAGCTATCTTCATATATAATGATACTAGATAGTTACGGTTTTTTCTGACTTTTTAAAAATTTTGTTCATTTTTAAATTAGAGTGAAGTAATAACCAATTCAAGCTAAAAAAAATAATTGTTTGAACAATTTATTATTATTGTTAATAATATTCTCTTTGCTTAATGGTAGAAAGTTACGGTTTTTTCTGAAATTTTTAACTATTTGTCTATTTTTCACTTGCAGTGACTTAATAATGATTTAAGTTGAACAAAAATAATTGTTTAAACAAATTTCTAATGTTAATAACTATCTTCATCTATATTAATGCTATATGGTAGCAGTTTTTTCTGAAATTTTTAACTTTTTGCCAACTTTTCACTTAGTGAGGTAATAATTAACGAAAATTTATAAAAATAGTTGTTTAAACAATTTATTATTGCTTATGACTATTTTCTCTCAGATAAGTGCTAGAAAGTTGCGGTTTCTTCTGAAATGTTTAACATTGCTTTGCCTATTTAGTTATAAACAATTGATAAATAAAAATTTGAGAGAAACATATTTTGAACAATCTCATAACTAAAAAGTTAAACATTTCAGAAGAAACCGCATCTATATTGCATTAATGAAAAAAAAGATAGTTATAAGCAATAATAATTTGTTTTAGTAACTATATTTGCTAAATTGAGTTAATTATTAACTCACCCTATGTGAAAAGTAAAAAAAGAGTTGTAAATTTCAGAAAAAACCGCAAATTTATAGCATTATTTAAATTGAATATTATCAATAATAATAAATTAATTCAACAAATAATTTTGTTAACTTCAATTAATTATTTAACTCACTCCAAGTGAAAAGTGAACAAGAAGTTGAAAATTTCAGAAAAAACTACAATTTTATAGCATTATTCTAAGAGATTATTATTAACAATAATAATGAATTGTCTGAAAAATTATGTTAGTTGACATAAATGAACAATTTAATTAATGAAAATCAATGAAAAATTGACAAAAAGTGGAAAATTTGTGAAAAAACCGCGACTTTCTATCTCCATTCTAAGAGAAGATTGCCAAAAACAATAATTAATTGTTTAAACAATTGATTTGAAGATCTAATTATCAGTATGAAGTAGTCTATCATATATTAGAAACAATTTTCATTCAAAAAACGCATAAAAATCATAATTAGCGCCTAAAACTCGCAAAACCCATTATTTTACTTATGGGGTTTTTTGGGACCCTATGAAACAGACTTATGGGGGTGATTTTTGAAAAGTAATATTTTATTCGTATTCTATGGCTAATTTTGAAGAGAAATGTCGAGTTTCAACTAGATTCAGCTAATATTGAGGATTCTGAATAAAATTTACAAAAACGTATTTTTTTCTTATTGGAAATACGTGCTAAACTTCATGGGTTCTTAATAAAAAGGCGAAAAAAAATTTTCCAATGCATTTTTGGACCACCCTAGTGTATATGCACAGAAGTAATTATATAAAGAAATTAATTATGCGAATCGCAACTAAATTAATCCACGACTTGATAACGTCAGTTTTTCTAACTGGCCGTCATCTCATAACAATGAAAGGGTAATTCGTCACGGGTATAAGAATATATCAATGGCTAATTATGAAGACAAATGTTGCGTTTGAACTCGATTCAGCTAATATTTAATATTCTGGTATATCTGCAATATATCCCCATAATACCCTTTTATTGTGCCCAAAAATGCCCCAAAAAGTCAAAATAGTAGTTTTCTATCAAATTCACGCTGAAGACGGTATTTTTTGGAATTTCTTCAAAATGAATAATTTTTAATCCATAAGTAAAGGGTTTCCAAGTATTTTTAAATAACTTTCACTTGTTTAAAGAATTATTATTCACTTAAACAATTTTCCCCGCTCTGAGTCGTAATTAGTATGAAAAGTTATTTTCTGGAATTGATGGCACAATTTTTATTTGTTAAAACAATTTTTTTATGGTAAATCGTAAAAAATATTCTTTTCTGCAATTAATGACACAATTAACGAATGTTAAGAGTAAAATCTTTCTCAATGATATTTGCTAATTATATAAACAATTTTAATTTGTTCAAGCAATTGCTTCTCCCGTAAATTGTGAAAAGATATTTTCTGGAATTAGTGACACAATTAACAGATGTTGAGAGTAATATTTTTTTTCTTAAGGATATTCAACAATTTTTTAAACAATTTTAATTTTAAATATCTGAAAAAAATAGTACTCTTAGCGTTCGTTAATTGTGTCATTAATTGCAGAAGAAAATATTTTTCTACGATTGGTAGGGAGAAAAATGGTTGAAACGAATAAAAATTGTCTGAACAAATAAAAGTTATTTAAAAAGTTACTAAATATCCTGAGAAAAAAAATATTACGATCTAAATATGTCAATTGAGTCATTCATTCCAGAAAATAACTTTTCATTGTTTTCACGAGAAGGAATTGCTTAAACAAGTGAAAATTGTTTAAATAATCAGCAAATATCATTGAAAAAGATGTTACTCTCAACATTCGTTAATTGTGATATTAATTTCTGAGAAAAAACTTATTACGATTGGATGGAGAAAAAATGCCCAAACAAATGAAAATTGTTCAATTAATTATGAATTCTGTTTAATAAGAAGTACTACTTTTGACATTCATCAACTTTATATCATTTATCCCGACAGATAATAACTTTTTACGACCTAAAGGAGGAAAACATTTTTTTAAATAAATATTGATTGTTTAAACAATTGAAAATTATCTAAGGAATACCTACAATTGAATTAAATTAATCTATGATTTCATAATGTCAGTTTTTCTAATTAACCGTCATCTCATGACAATGAAAGGGTCATTCGTTCCGGTTAATTTTACCCGCTACGTGGTATCTGCCGCCTGGCGTTTGAAAAGGGTCCATAGGCACGCAGCGAAAATGCAGAGACAGCTAACACTGAGCGTCACTGTTGCTGTTCTTCGTTTTTGATTATTAAACAAAATATAAACATTTTATCGAAAATTGCAAGCCGTGCGCGAAGAGAATGTGCCTGAGCAGCCGGCAGATTTTTTTTGCCATATTTGTTTGTTTATAAAAAAAAAGCAAGAAATGAAATGAAAAATCAGGCTCAACAACTTTTTTTGAAAATTTACCAGTTTTTATTTGAAATTGTTTTCGTCCCAACCGGTCAATATCTGCGATCTTTATGTTATTTTGGACCAAAAAAGTCTTTTTTTTCCACGGCTGATTTCAAGAAAAGTTCTTTATTTTTTTTTTATTTAACAACAAAAATGAAAAAAAGGAAAAAATTTTATTTTAGAATAGTAGCGGTTTTCGAAAAATACTTGGATTCAATCCGAAACACGTACAATCAATGAAGCAACTACACAGAAAAGTTGCCTTATATCTTAGCAATTGTTTAAAAATGTATTAAATTTGTTATAAACAAATAAGTGAGTGAAAATGAATTCATGTTGAATGTATGAGAGAAAATAAATAATTTTTTATTATATAAACAAATTTCTTAAACAACGAAAGTGTCACCTACTTATCAGATTCAGGCTTCCAATAACAATTGATGATTGTTTAAACAAATTTATTTAAGAAATTCAATGTCTGGCTATTTTTAGTGGAAAAAACTTGGGGTTTTCAAAGTAATGAGGTGTAAATAACTAATTTCTAGACCTTTGAAGAGCTCACATGAGAATGAACAATTCTCATTGTTAACAGAAATTGTTACAACAAATTTTTATCGCCTTATGTCGCCCATATGTAATAATAATAATCATCTTAGGCATTTTTTAAGACAATTTTTTGAAAAGTAAAGCCTGTTATGTGTAACTGGCTATGCGCTATCGATCAATAACAATTGATAATTTTTTTAACAAACTTAATTAACAAATGCATTTTTCACCTATTTCTAAAGGTAAAAACTTGGTTTCTTTTCAATGCAACCAACTATCCCCGGAGTGCGTTGAATTACTTGTAACGAATGACCCTTTCATTGTTACGAGATTCTGGCCGGTTAAAAACATTAAAATTATTAAAGCAAGGCTTGATTCAATTTTAAGTAGCAGAATTAATTTATTCATATAATTTGGAAAAAGTGAAAAAAAGATTCATGAAAATCGGTCAGTATTTGCAGTAATAATATAAATGTTAAAGTGCACATGAAAGTATAACCAGATACACCGTAGCGTATTGAATCGTGCCGAAAGAATGACCCTTTCATTGTTACGAGATTCAGGCCGGTTACGAAAACTAAAATATGAAAGGCTGGCTTGATTCAATTTCAATTACCATAATTAGTTTATTCATATAATTGTAAGAAAGTGAAAAAAGAGTCGAATAATAAGCCTTACAAAATGAATTAGCAGTTTGCTAGTAAACATTGTGAGAAAAGCTCACTAAAGCAATTACTAACCAACTTCGCTCGATAAAAATTATCATTTTAATTTTGTGCACTTCGATGTCAAATAATGAACATTGAAATAAAATTAAAATGTATACATGTAACTCAATAAAACTGCTTCAAGTTTTTGCGAGAATGATTTGCAATCACTATCATCATAAAAATTGAACAATAAACAATTTTTATAGGAAATTTGTGATTTATCAGAGTTAGAAAACGGGATTCCATTTTTCAGCCGCACGGTTGAATATTTTTGTCTGATATTTTGCATACGTCATCTAAATATTATTCTGTTTTGCCGACTAGAGCCGGTTTTTCGAAAAAATGTTTATATTTTATTTTATAAACAAAACGAAAAGAATTATAGTATCAGATAACAGTGACGCTTAGTGTTAGCTGTGTATGCATTTTGGCGGCATGCCTATCGACCCTTGTCAAACTCAGGAGGCAGGCACCCTGGAGTGCGTCGAAGTACCCGTCGTGAATGACCCTTTCATTGTTATGAGATGCAGGCCGGTTAAATGAATTAAAATTATGAAAGCAAGGCTTGATACAATTTTAATTAGCGGAATTATTCTAAATATTGCTGTTGGCTCTCGCCCTTCGCGCTCGATAATTTTCGACAAAATGTTTCTATTTTGCTTAATAATCAAAAACAAAGAACAATAGCAGTGACGCTCAGTGTTAGCTGTCTCTGCATTTTCGCTGCGTGCCTATGTACCCTTGTCAAACGCCAGGCGGCAGATACCCCGGAGCTGGTCAAATTAACCGGAACGAAGAACCCTTTCATTGTCATGAGATGACGGCTAATTAGAAATACTGACATTATGAAATCATAGATTAATTTAATTCAATCGGAGTAATAAGCCTTACTAAATGAATTAGCAATTTGTTAGTAAAAATTGCGAGAAAAGCTTACTAAAGAAATTACTAACCAACTTCAGTCGATAAAAATTATCCATTTCATTTTGTGAAATTCAATGTCAAATAATGAACAATGAACAATGAAATAAAATTAAAATGAATATTCAATAAAACTGCTTCAAGTTTTTGTGAGAATGATTTGCAATCACTATCATCATAAAAAATGAACAATAAACAATTGTTATGAGAAATTTGTGTAGCGACATATTCGAATTAGCGATTTTTTCAAATTTGGATTCCCCTGAATCATTTAAGGTACTTCAGATATTCTGGGAAATAATACATATGTAATTCTATTTGTTCATTTTATGAGCAATCGTCATGAATAAATGAAAAGTTTTGGCATTTTTCTTTTAGAAAAATCGGCTTTCGCCAATCTGAAGATTTTTTTTAATGGCAGGTAGATATCAATTTTAGGATTTATGTATTTACTGTTAATTTTACATAGAAATAGTGACTGAAAAGCTCTCTCACAAAACTTTAAAGCAATTTTAGTGCAAAAATTTATTTTGTACGCCAAAAAGCCGGAGTTTTATATTTACTTTCTTCATTTGTTTACAAAATCAACAATTGTTGTATTTTAACAAATATAATAGAAAATATATAATTTTTCCGAATATCTACCTCAATTCAGATGATGAAGGAAAAACCGAAATAAAAAAAACCACAAATTCCAAACTTTTGTAAAAAATTATTTTTAACAATTACAATTGTTGGTCTTTTATAAAAATTGTGACTAACGATCACTGGCACAATAATTTAAAGCATTTTCATCCAAAAACAAATTTTTCTCAACAAAAATTACAATATTTGGCTACTTGTTAATGTCATTTGTTTCTAATAATTAAGCCACACAATAATCAAATTATTTGTATTCTGGAAGTACTCTTGCGTTGATTTAAGATGATTTTGATTATATGCAAACCGTTGTTAAAGAGTAAATATTGATTTTGTGAAAAATTTCGGTTTTCTCATACTTTGAGTAAACATATAACAAATAAACAAATGACAACGCAAAAATCTATGACAAAAGATGCTCTGTGAAATTTAGCGCACTTTAATTGAGACAAAAATAATTGCAAATCGGGGCAAAATTGAAGGCTGCAGACTTTTTTGAACGAAAAAAATGCGTTTCCTCCAACTTTGAGGTGTATCTGGCTATACTTTCATTTACACATTAACATTTCTATTATTGCTGCAAATATTAACGGATTTTCATGAAACTTTTTTCACTGTCTTCAAATTATATGAATAAAATAATTCTGCTAATTAAAATCAAATCAAGCCATGCTTTCATAATTTCAGTTTTGTAACCGTCCTGCATCTCATAACAATGAAAGGGTCATTCGTTGCGAACAATCCGACGCACTCCGGGCTGTGTGCCTCCTGAGTTTGACAAGGGTCGTTGGGCATGCCGCGGAAATGCACACACAGCTAATACTGAGCGTCACTGCTATCTGATGCTATTGTTCTTTTCTTTTTGTTTATAAAATAAAATATAAATTTTTTTTCTAAAAACCGGCTCTAGTAGGCAAACCAGAATAGTACTTAGATGACGTTTGCAAAATATCAGACATAAATATTCAACCATTCGGCTGAAAAATGTTATCCCGGTTTCTAACTAATAAATTCTCTTAAGAACCCATATCGTAAGCAAGACGTCGACTGACATGTGAGCAGATGCAGATCAGGATACAAAAGTCAGAAGGAGTCATAGAAGGCAAGAAAACGGCAGCCCCTAAAGTAATGCGAAAGCCTTGGGATCCCCCCCCCCAGAGAGCCCCTCTTGGCAGCCAGCCCCCCCCCCCCGGGCTCTCTGCCAAGAAGAAAATAATTATGGTTTTTATTGGGTGAAAATCCCACTCGCTCGGAAGTGACTGATTGCTGCTTATTAAAAAATTATCTATTTAGATTGGGAAAGGGCTTCTTGTGTGCTTGATTAAAAATAAATTCAAAGGTTGGATCAGGAAGGGACTTATTTTGTGTTTAGTTATTAGGAAATTATCTAGTTCAAAAGCTTTTTTCTCTTTTAAACCAAAAGGTCGAAATGGTCAACTTTGTGGCTACCACCCGTATACTTATTTTATTGGCTAGTATGTATATTTTTCTCATTACAAAATATTGTTTGATGTTGCTTCGTGACGTGCTTCATAGTAAGCTTGATGGATTGCCTTAAGGTTTGTTTTCTGATACAATTCACGGTTTTCTGAATGGTTTGCTTCATCGTTTGCTTGGTAGTTTGTTTTGTTTTGTTTGCAATACTTGTCTCAACGTTCTCCTAAATACTGTTGATGAGCTTGATTGTATGCTTGATAGCATAATTTTTGAAATGTTTCAATGTTTGCCTGATGATTTATCATCAGTTTCTGAATCTTTTGTTGAAGGATTCGCTTGGTGGATAGCCTGATAGTATTTATGAAACCAACCTACAATGAGTTTTTAATATAATTTCAATTGATTGTAGGGTTTGGGTCTAAAGATACTTTATATTAGTTTTCTTTTCGTTTTATTTTAAATGATTGTATCCGCGGTACTTCAAATACTGTTGGTCTGCTTCATTGTGTGCTTGATGGTATAATTTCTGGATTATTCCAGCGTCTGCTTGATGCTGTAATTCAAGGTTTTCCCAATGATTTGCTTCATGATTATTTAAAGTGTTTGCTTGATGTATTGCATGATAGTTTGCTTGATGTATTGCATGATAGTTTGCTTGCTGTATTCCTGGAATATTACCTTGATGATATACCAGCGAATTTTGTTGGTGTCTTCCTTGCTGGATTGCATGAATGTTTGCATGATGGTTTACTAGAGTATGTTCTTCGTCTCTTGCTTGAGGGATTGCATGGTAGTTTGCTTGCTGGATTCCTTGAATGTTAACTTGTTGATTTACTGGCGAATCGTCTTGGTGTCTTCCTTGCTGGATTGCATAAATGTTTGCATTATGGTTTACTGAAGTATGTTCTTCATATCTTGCTTGAGGGATTGCACGATAGTTTGCTTGCTGGATTCCTTGAATATTACCTTGATGATTTACCAGCGAATTTTCTTGATGTCTTGACTGCCGGATTGCATAAATCTTTGCATGATGGTTTACTAGAGTATGTTCTTCGTCTCTTGCTTGAGGGATTGCTTGGTAGTTTGCTTGCTGGATTCCTTGAATGTTAACTTGTTGATTTACCAGCGAATTTTCTTGGTGTCTTGCTTGCTGGATTGCATAAATGTTTGCATGATGGCTTACTGGAGTATGTTCTTCGTTTCTTGCTTGATGGATTGCCTGAAAGTTTGATTGAAGACTCTCTCGCTGACTTTGTTCATGCTGTGCTTGTTGGTGTAATTGAAGGGCTGCTTGTCCGTTTTCTTTGCGCGCAAAAAGATCTTTATCATTCTTAGTAACAGCTGACAAAAGACTACCAACGCCCAATAGCTCAAGTTCTGCAGGGAGAAGGCTTACAAATATATGGTCATCAGTGTTATATACACAATTTTTTCTTCCAGACATATCAGTTATTGGTTTAATGATAACTTTGTCCTTCCATCCAATGATAAAATGACTCCTTGCTACTAAATTTGAGCTTGATCGGAAATCAGCAATACCGTTATGAAGAAATCTTCGTAAAAAAAGTAACTGTGGATTACATCCAAATTTAAATATCCTAATAGAAGGATAGATGCCCTGGTAATATTCAGGAAATAAATCCACTAGGCTGTGCTCGTAGCTTAATTCTGAAAGAAAAAATAGAAGCAGGTGAATTTTAATACATGCAGAATGTTAGTAAATACTTGAAATTTCAAGTACTTTACAATTACAAATGTAAATTAAAAAACTAATTTCTTTTCTTTTAAGACAAGAATTTTCTACCATCTTAAACTTGGTAATAATTATTGCCTTAAATAAGCATCAGCTTGAATAACTAGGCACTTGAGTGCCTGAAGAAGGTTATTTTAATTGTATAGCTTTTTTCCTTCTGCGAAAGATACTTCGATATCTCTCTAAATCAAAATTGATAAAATTTAACTAATTATTAGTGCAATTTTTCAGATTCAATTAGCGAAAAGTGAGCCTCCAAAGATTAGCAGAAAATGACTAATTCCAGTAGTCGAGATATTTCCTAATTCAATAATGGAAAACTAATTGCTTTGTAAAGAGAAGAACTTATTTAGGACTGTATCTAAAAATTTTCAATATATTATAAGCATATACAGTGTCATAAACATTCACAAACGTGAAAAATAGAAAAGTTTAATCGAATGGCGCGATGGTGTAACATTCTATTGAAAAAATAAGAAGGTCATATTGCGAAATTGTAAGTGTGCCGTAGCCTGCCTCCAATTCAAAAAGATTACCTTCTGATTGTTCAAACAAAGTTAGGAAAAATAATCATCTTCTACAATCTTGAAATAACACTGGATCAATGGCCTCCAAATTAATTAGACATATTCAGGGTCTCCATGAGCTACTTTTCAACAGAGTTCTGTTATCGATTTAAAAAAATTTTTCGGCTATACATTTCCTAATTTTCTACAGAAAATTGCAATTATTTAGCAAACTTTGTAAAAATAATTTGCCTTGAATGATGATGACTGGAAGAAGCTTATTTTTGAAAAGTTCTTTTCATACCTAATTGCCTCTCTGAACCAAATAGCTAAAACTGAACTAATTACTAGTGAAACTTTAGAAATTTGATCAGCGGAAAGTGGGCTACTAAGGATTAGTGAAAATTACTAGTTCGCCTAATCAAGATATTGGCTAATTGACTAGTGAAAAACAACTAATTGCATAGTGAAAATATACAATCTTTGAAACAATAAAAAAGCCCTACACTGCAATTGTAAACGTGACCTAGCCTGTTTCCATTTTCGAAATATTGTCTTCTGATTGTTTGCACTTTTTTTTAACTATCATCCCATAAGTCTGTTTTATAGGGTCCCAAAAAACCCCATAAGTGAGATGAAGGAGAGAATATTATTACAAACAATAACAAATTGTTTAAACAATTATGTTTGTTAATTTGAATATTAGGTCATTTTATTTTCCGGATACCCTCTTTTGCCCTTCTTTCCTAAGTACAGCCCCCCGACAAAATCTTCCCGGCTACGCCGCTTTTCTAGATAGAGCTATATCATCAAAAAATCAAGGCTGATACTATTCGTCGGTAGTGAAATTTGAAAGTTTTAATTGAACCGCCCAAGAGTATCAACTTAGATTTAATTATTATAGTTTGATATTTACCAATCGAAATAAGAATGATTGTTAGGATGAAAATCGGACTATAAACGATCCTCATTTTTTCCAAGTAGAGGAAAAACTGATTCATGCATTTATAAAGAATTTAGTTAACAGTGTAAATAATCATTATTCTCGTGCTTCATTAGATTTCGTAAGATGTTAGATAGCCTCAATATGATAGATCGTATTTAAGGTTGTTGTTTTGAGATATTTACATTTCATTGACTAATTTCAAGAAAAAAAAAAAATAAACGCAACCTTAAATTGTTGAAGGTTAGTGGCTTTCCTTAATATACTTAACGGCCCTGATTAGAATAAAACAACCAAAGAACCCTAGTCAGAATCTGTTCAAGCCTTAGTCAGTAGTGGTCGTTGTACTAAAATATTGTCAATCCCCCCCCCCCCCCCAAGTCATAATTATGGCCTACAACGGCTGTCCTTTAGATGAAATCTTCAAAAATGAAATTATCGAAGTAAGGGTTGAACTCGAAATTGGCATTTGTTGACAATGTTTCCGCTGGGGGCGGGCATGTTTTTTTCTCTGTTTCCGAAAGACTAGCAGAGGCGTTAACGAAAGACTGAAGCCTTAAGTATATTGAAACATTAACTTTTCAATGTAAGAATATCCGGCGAGGATTCGTGTCCAGAATAAGCAGAATAAATCTAAGTTGTTTATTTTTACATCCATTTCCATCAGAAGAAGAAACACCTGTAGGTGAAGCCACGAACCTGGCAGGAGGATCACTCCTTGCAAGGAAAGGCCTGCCAGGAGGAGACCTAGTCCTGGCACGAAGAGGAGGCTCGTAAGAGGGAGACCTAGACGTGACATGAAGAGGAGGCTCGTTAGGAGCAAGAGACCACTCAAGTGGTTGTCTTCCAAAAAAATTATAAGGTCTGCCACGAGGAACACCAGGAATATGTTCGCCATTTGGTAAACATTCGAAATATGAACTTAAGTCGGCCGAAAAAAAATAAGATGATTACATTTTTTATGTTCGTTGGTTTTTCACTAACACCCATGTAGAAATCGACCCATTTATCCTTATTTTAATCAGAAAACACGGCGGAGAGCAAAAGGAGGACAACTGTTAGCAATAAGCAACGGAATTTGTAAAAATAAAAATATCAGGGTGAGTGAGTGGAAGTTTGGTTTGCTTGTGGAAGGGTTAGGAAATAGAAAGCAAAAATTGAGAATAGTCGCATGGTTGAGCTATGTGAAGATCTAGAATTGTTAGTTTTGAATGGAAGAACGAAAGGGGATTGGGAAGGCGAGTTGACGTGGGTTGGGGATGGGGGAGGCTCAGTGATCGACTATGCTTTAATAAGCGATAATGGGTCAGAAAATATTGTCAAAAATATGGAAATAGTAACAAGTATAGAGTCAGACCATTTACCTATTACACTAGTATTGGGAACAGAAGAGGGAAAAAAGGTTAAAACAATGAGCGAGGGGGTGGGAGGCTAGGATATATCCCATTTATAAATCAGGGGACGAGGAATTAACAACGAATTATAGAGGAGTGGCTTTATTAGACGTGGGGTACAAATTGGTAACAAACATAATGGGAAAAAGATTAAGGGACTGGATAGAGAAGAAAGGAGCGATAAAGGAGAGTCAAGCAGGATTTAGAGAAGGTAGAGCTACGAGGGACCATATCTTCGTAATGAATAGTCTGGCGGGTAATAAATTAAAAAGATATGGAGGAAAACTTTATGTTGCGTTCATAGATTTTTAAAAAGCGTTCGATTTGGTAGACAGGGACTTGATGATGAAGAAGCTGGAGAAAATAGGAATAAAGGGTCGGATGATGAAAATGATTAGGAGAATATATGGAAAAGAAAGAATGAGGGAGGGACAGTAATAGGGAACAAGAAAATATATGCATTGAAGTTTGCTGATGATGTAGCTGTAGTAGTGGATGATACGATAGACCTGAAGGAGATGCTCAAAACACTAGAGAAGTACGTAGATAAGAATATGATGGAGGTGAATGTAGAGAAAAATAAAATAATGATATTTAAAAAAGCGGGGAGAAGAAAGAAGGATGAAAGTTGGATATTTAAGGGGAAGAGTCTAGAAATAGTGGATAGATAAATATCTTGGATTCTGGTTCTCGACAGGCATGACTTATAGGAAACATTTGCAGAATATCGGAAAGAAAGCGAAGATAGCGGCGAACGCAACATGGGGGATAATGAAAAGGGCGAGAGTAAAAGGGTTGAGTAGAAGATTATATTTAATGAACGCATTAGTAAAGTCAGGCTTCATGTATGGGGTAGAAATATGGGGATGGGGAAGAAGGGAAGAAATGGAAAAGGCGCAGGGAAAATGCGTAAAAATGGCATTTGGGGTAGGTAACAACACACCGGGGTATTTATGGAGAATGGAGGCGGGACTTAGAAGGATAGCAGTAGAAGCTAGAAGAACAGCGGGAGAGTATATAAGTAAGATAGTGCAAATGGAAGATGATAGGTGGCCTCAAATATGTCTCAGAGAAGAAATAAGAGGCATTGAGAATGGATGTCCAACGGAATGGGGTAGAGAACTGGAAAAGGCAATGAGGGAAGTAGGGAATGGAATAACATGTAAGAGAATGAGAAACCAGGAGGAGCTAGAGGAATTAAACGAAGAACTAGATATAGGAGTAAAAATAAAAGAAGAATAGGGAATACAGGAGGATTGGGGAAGAACAGATAAATCTCAGTACTGTGATTGGTACAAAGAATGCAAAAGTAATGCAGAGAGGGAGAAGTATTGGGAAAGAGTGAGTATAAAAGAAACATATAAAGAGCAATGGGCAAGACTGAGGTGCGGTAATGTAGGGAAGACAGGAAAGAAAGGTTTCAAGGATTTAGGCCGCCGGATATGCGGAGAAGAAGCGGAATCATTAGAGCATATTATAGAATGCGAGAAGGGGGCGGAGGCGATAGGGGGGAAGGAGGCAAAGCGGGTTGAGAATTGTTGGAAAAAGGAAGATGGTTTAGACAAAAGGGGCAAAATAATAAGTGTGCTGAAAAAAGAACCGATCACTGAGCTATACGGATATATACGGAAATTTCAAGAAATGGCTAGAAACAAAAGGGAGGAAGAGAGGGACGAATGAATGAGTGGAAGGAGGAATGATGTATGGGTGATGTCTTAAAACTGGTAATTGTATTTAGATACTCTTGTAATGTAGAAATCCTAATTGTATAGAGGGAAGAATTGTAAAACGCTGTAAAGGTCATACAAGGAATAAAGCATTATTATTAATATTATAGCAGTCAATGATACGCCTTTTTGCAACAACTATTAGCATAGCTACACGACATTTGCGGATAGTCTCATGAAAGATCCGATTATGAGAGGAATAATACGAGATGAAGAATAAGAAGATCATATATAAAGAAAAGGCAACTTGGATTTGATAAAATGCATTAATAGGCGTGTGGCAGCCGAATTAGCCAATATAATAACGCAAAAAAATCTTTTTTCTCAAAATGGCTTGGAAGCAGTTTTGCTACAAGGAAATTTACCAGCCACATATAGAAGAAGCTGTTGAATTTGCGTGTGAAAGGTTTAATTATTATTTCTGTGGTTTCTAGAATCGATTAAAAAAATCAATGAGAAGTGAAGAAAATATAAACAAATCTGATTTTTTTACAGAAGAGTACTATATTTGATTCAGCAGAATTTTTTAATTGTAAAATAATTTATGAATTCACGATTTTATTATTTCTAGTGTGGAATTATTACGTCGGACAAATTGTTATTTGCGGAAAGCATGACAATAGTTTAAAAACTACAGATATATTAGGTATACTATTATATTCACCAATAGAATTTAGGATGATTGCCAATGTGAAGACCACAGTATAAACGATCCTCATTTTTTCAAAGTAGAGGAAAAACTGTAGAATGTATTCCTGAAGAATTTGGTGAACAATATTACAAAGGAATATTCTGGTAATTTATTATAGATTGTATAATATATCAGATTGTCGTTATCTCGCAGAATATAGGTACTAAGCTTAACCTTCTAAGCCTCAAGTAAATTGTCATTACGAGGGTAACTCCGAAAGTTTTGTCAAGAGGATTATTTTAGGTATGCCAGGTGGATTACGCATTTGTATTTCGTAAAGATGTGTCTATTGATAAAAGCGAAAACTAGAACGAAAGATATTAATTTGTTTGTTGCAGCTATCATTTTAAATTAAGAAAATGTGTTAAAAGACATGGATTTAACAAGAGAACATTTCCGGGCAATGATTTTTTATGATTTTCGATAACAAGACAAATTAAGATTTTTCATTCTAGTTTTCGCTGTCGTCTATAGAAACATCGAATTTACGAAATACATATGCGTCATTCACCTGGCATACCTAAAATATTCCTATTGACAAAACTTTCGAAGTGCCCCTCGTAATAGAAGTGATTTTCGAGAGTTTTTTTTAAAGTGTCTTGGTTAAACTTCTCAAAACTCTTAGTATATGTTTTCGCATATTTTAGGGTGGGGTCTGTTTCTCTATTCATGACAGCTTTAGGGGTGTACAGGTAGGAGTGAGTCCTCTTGCCAATGACCCTATTGCTGACTACCTTTTTATCAAGCTATCTTCGTCTCGTGACAGCATGTTGGTGGGTGTGATTTACAAATCTCCTAATGCATCCTACTGCAGGGAACTTGAGACTGACATTTTTGACGTTATACCAAATTATAATAAGATTGTACTTACTGGTGACCTAAAACCAAATCTTAATGCTACCAACAATTTAACTAATCATTCTAGTACATGAATTGACTTGATGATCATTCCTCTTAAACCACGACCATATCAGCATTCAATACCAGTTCTTCTTTAATCCCTCCCCTAGTATATCTCCTCTGTCTATACGCAATCTCACAAATACAAATGAAAGCGAATTTCTTGAGCACCTCTCTGCTTATGACTGGAAAAGAATTTTCATTCAAAAAGATATAAATAGAAAGGTTATTTGTCTAACAAAATGTTTACCTTTAGCCTCCAACAAATTTGCGCCTCTCCATACCTTTAAGCAAAAAGAAGTCGATTCCTTGGATTACTTCTTATATCAAAGACTCAAGGAAATAAAGAGAGAGAAAACGTAAATTGAGAAACTTAGTTCAAACCAAAATCAGTGATTCATACAAACAATATAATTACAATTCTATCAAAAACAGGAATAAAAATGAGAACATCTGGCTTCTCCTAAGACGACTTGGACTTATTTCTCCAAAACGCTTGGCTCCTGATAACAATTTCTCCCTTTCTTTTCTCCCTTAATCTTTTAACATCCTTCACGACAAAATCGAAACTCATTGCAAACAGCACTCCTTCACCGTCCTAAGTTTCCTCTACTTTTGACGATACTCAATTATTCTTTTCGGACATATCGCAAGAAACCCTAATTAAAAAACTCTCAGAGGTAAAATCAGATGCTCAAGGTTCTGATGGTATTTCAATGAAAATTATTCGCTTAGCTTTACCAGTCCTTGGTCTTATTCTCTTGCATATCTATAACGCATCTATACAGGTGGGAATATTTCCTGTTACCCGGAAAGAGGGGATTATTCGCCCTGTTCCTAAAATATCTAACCCTACCTCTCCCAAAGATTTCCGTCCGATATCCATCATCAGTGCCTTGTCTAAAGCTTTCCAACATATTGTCCATCCGCAACTTACTGCACACATTGAAACTAACAATTTAATGGACCTAATGCAAGCTGGGTTCCGTGCCACACATAGTACACTTACAGCTTCACTTAGAGTAACTTCTGACCTGAAACTGGAAATTGATAGAAGGGAAATAACGGTTGTTGTCCTTTTTGACTTTTCTAAGGCGTTTGAACAGTTGACCATAATTTACTATTGACTAGGCTCAAATCACTTCACCTCTCAAATGTGGCTGTTAAATGGTTTGAATCTTATCTCAGTAATCGTTCTGAAAGAGTACAAATTAGCAATAGCGAGCGTTCTGATTGTGGGGAGGTTAAGAATCATGTCCATCAAGGTTCCACGCTTGCACCCACCCTATTTAATACTTATACATCTGAACTTGGTAGCGAAATTCTACACTGCATCCATCACAGATATGCTGACGAGTATAAGCTAGACCTCTCCAGGCCTATTGCCACTCTTAAGAGCCTACTTCAAAAGGTAGTGTAAGTGTACCAAATGCCGCCTAGGTTCCTAATGCCGCCTACTCGGATTTTGAAGAGCTTAACAACGCTATATGTGAGTTTGAGGCAGTGACATTAAGTTCACAGATTGCCCATGTACGGGCGCTAGCGTTGGAGGTTGTATTGTTGCCCAGAAAGATGTGAAACACGTTATTCTTTCGATGAGATCGCCGATCGAATTTTTTTACGTGAGTTTTTCGACTGACATACCTGGTAAGTTTTGTTTTTAAATTTTTTCTCTTGAACCACGTTGAAGCTTGTGAGATGCTGATTCAACAGGTGTAATGAATTTTTAGAATAACCGTACCTAGCAAGTTTTATCATGTGATGTATGTGGAGTGGTCATTGTTCCTAATTCCGCCTACTAGGCGGAAATAGGAACATGCTGGAAATCGTTTCTTACCACTTTTATTTCAACATACAGATGTATAAGAAGCAGAATCGAGTTTCTTATGGAGCTGACGATTTGAAGAAGGCAGTAGAGGCGGTGCGGAATAAAGCAATGGGGACGCTTCGAGCATCAAAGTGTACCTTTTGCTTAAATTGATGAAGTTCCTACCTAGCACGTGTGCCGATCGTCATTTTATTTGAAAATCAAATTCAGTTCCGTTCCAAATGAGTTTTACTTCTTTATATCCCCAGTCTCTCGTCTGTTCCTAATTCCGGCTACCAGGCGGTTTTAGGAACACCTGGTGGGTGGAATTGGGAACACGTTTTTGGAAATCGCGAATTTGTGTTTTCTCACTCTTTCTAGAATAATTTCAAGCAGGATTTTTTTTACAGCAATTTGGGCTTCAGGAGTCAAAGACAGGACTCCGCTGGTAATATTTAGCAATTTTCCGGATGGATTTACCTGTAAACAGAGCTGCTATGGGGATATTGATTTCGTGGTGCAGTGGGCTTTGACAAACGGTCTCACTCTTAACCCTTCCAAAACTAAGGCTGTCATCATAGGACCTTCTTCCTCTCCCTCACTTGCAACAATTGCAACCTTACCTCCTCTCTTGATCGATGGTCGTCTCATTCCCTTCGTGGAATCTGTGGAATCCTTTAGAGTCCTCCAACAGCTTAACATGAATAAAGAATCACTTCCTACTCCCAACGCGTATCCTCCTAAATAAAAGCCTCATCCTCTCTTTCTTTGACTATGGCTGTATGGTATATGCCGATATTACTGATGAGCTGAATGCCAAGATTGATCCTACGCTTAATGCTTGCATACGGTTCATCTATAACATCCCAAAAAGTGAACATATTAACCAGTATAGAGAAAGATCAGGATAAAGATTAACCAGACCAGATTTTATTGACAAAGCTAAAGCGACACTTTCCAAAATCCGTGAAAGGAAAACAGTACTCAAAATTAAGGCAAACCGCATGTGCAAAATGCAAAGGTTTTTTATTATTCGTGGTGCTCGTCTTGGGAAAAAAGTACCTATAAAAATTAGAAATGCACCTTCACAATATCACTTTTTAAAACTCCTTTTTGGTTACTTATTTGAAACTTCAAATCCTACTCTTGAAATGACACACTGGTAATTTCATTCATAATAAATTTAACGGAGGTTTTTCGGGTTGCAATCGACTAAATTAACTTATAAATCCCTGTTTTTTTTTTTTCATCAGAAAATTGTCAGAAATGTCTCTACTAGGGGACATTCGTCGTCGAATTTCATAAGCTTTCTAAAAGATTTAAAAGAAATTTCCAGTATCATTTTTCACTCAGTAATCGTGTTTCAAACCCAACAGTGATTTTTAGTGCTTTGATGAGATCTTCATTATTAGATGATATTGAATTACGAAATAATTCGTCAACAGCGTATCAAACTAGCTTATCAGAGTGAATAAAATTGAGAAAATTGTGGATTCTAGTAAGTCTGATAAGGCAGCGTTTATTAGTTACGTCAGAAAGAAAAGAATAAATATGAGAGAGATGAAAATATGATTGACGAAAACATCATAAAGATAACAATATGGATTTTTTCTTATGTCCCCTTACGTAATTCATAAACGCTCTCTAATTATTTGCAAGACTATACACAAATTTTATATTTACATAAGATGAAGAATAATTTTATTCCGTAAAAAATATATTAAGAACTTCTATTTGTCTACTTAAATAATTTATATAAATGCTAAACGTTACGTGTTCTAAATATTTTATGCTAATTTAATGTGAAACTCGATATATTTGTTGAAAAATGATTCTAGAATCTATTCAAATTTATCAAAAACACGTATGGAGTAGGTGTAGCAAAAGCGTATTTACGTATCGCTGGTTTAAAGGTACCATTTTGTATTTCGATACCGCGAAAAATATTTAAAAAAGAGGTTTCTTGAAGGAAAATTGAAGCTCAATCTTTACGGAAGAATCTAGATCTATACCCCCTCACGAATTTTTAAGAGTTGCTAAGTTGGTTGTCCATACATATGAGAAAGTGCTGCTTTTTGGGAATATACGATTATCAATCAACACATCTATGAATTGACATTTATCACCTGAAATTCTGACAATGGTAAATAATAAACCAGACATGAAGAAACATATAAGGGCTAAAAGTAATAGAAATTTAGAACAGGAGAAAGACAGGGAAAGGATGTGACAGAAGCGAGAAGAGAAAGAAGTAAAAAAATAGAGCAAAAAAAATCACGAAAAAAATATTTATAAAATAAGGTAAATAACCTCAATTTGACAAAGTTTAAAAAACATAATAATAGTCGGTGGAATCAAGTAAATAGTTGTGAATTAGTAATGCAATACTTCTGGTCAACCAAAAAAGCGTGAAGCGAAGCGCGTGATGAGAATGTGCTCGCTGGATCCGGGCATCTTTGTCTTTGTTTCCGAAAACTACTGAAAAGGACATAAACGAAAAACTGAAGCATTGAGTACATGAATAAGTAAACTTTTTACTGTAATCATCAGTTACATGTATGATTTCAGTACGACTTTGGACCACAAACAAAATTAAATATTAGTTTTACATTTTTTTAAGCTAATGTTGTAGACGATTTTATAACTATGAAATTCCCGAAGATTGAACGTCGGGCGCCTACCGGTGTTTCAATTATTTCTTATCGGGTCAACATGGCAACCTTGCCGCTTTCCATGTTTATTTTCGCACGTTTTTTATCGTGGTTAGCATACATATATATTCCAACAAGCCTATTATAACCCTCCACTATTGCGAAGACGTCACCATCAGATTTTGACAAGACAATTTGTTCTTGGGTTGGCATAGGCCGATACTTATTTTTTCCTATTTTTATTTCAATTGGCTTATCGACAGGAAAAGTGTATCTTCGAAGTTCGAATATCCGCCATAAATTCGTATCGGGAATAAGCCGAATAAATCTGAGTTGTTCACTACCTCAGCTGAATTCGTCAGAAGAAGGAAGCCTTATAGTCGAAACCACGGAACTGGCCGGAGAACCACTCCTTGCATGAAAAGGCCTTGCAGGAGGAGATATAGATCTTACACGAAGAGTAGGCTCTAAAGGTGGAGACCTGGACCTGGCATGAAGAGGAGGCTCGGCATGAGGAGACCTAGATCTGACACCTAGAGGAGCCTCTGCAGGAGCAAGAGACCGCTCAGATGAATATCTTTCCAAAAAATAAGAAGGTCTGCCACGAGGAACATCAGGAATAGGTTCCCCATTTGGTGAGCATTCGAACTGTGAACTTAACTCTGCAACAAAAAGGAGACATTTACATTTTTTTATGTACGTTAGGATTTCACTAGCCCCATGTCGAAATCGATCCATTTATTTCTATTTAAATCAGGGCAGGTTTCAAATACTCAGTAGATCAATACGCATTGTAAGTTCTAGTCATGACCCTTCAAGACAATGTCTACTTAATCCCCGAATTTTGGTTTTAGCTAAGCTTTAATTTAAGCACTGGTTAGAATAAAAGAGCGAAAAATTTTAGTCAGAATCTATTCGTGTCTTAGTCAGTGTGGGCAGTTTTACTTAAATATTTGCAATTCCCACAAAAACAAATCATAATTATAGCTGTGCTGGAAACCAAACCCTGCGGATGTAGCACTCGGTGAAATGCCTTTTTGCAACAACTGTTAGCAACGCTACACGACTCATCACTTGTTTCAAAATTCATTTATGGATAGTCTTACTATAGATGGGATTATTAGAGGAATTCGAGATTAAAATATCAATTATAAAGAGAAAACAACTCAGATTTGACAAAATGTATTAGCAGGTGCGAGGCAACCGAACTAGCCAATATGCTAGCGCAGAAAAGTCTTTCCGTGAGTATTTGATTCTCAAAGTGGTTTAGAAGCAGTTTTGTTAGAAGAAAATTTACTAGCCTCACATGGAATTAAAGCTTTATCAGGAATATTACGTAGCTATGCTCAAAGTAAGAATGAATCATTATCTATTGATTTTGGATGTGGACATTTTAATTAGTACTTCGGTAGCTTCTAGAATTGCCTTTCAAAAAATCAATGAATCAATCAAGAAAATATACACACATCTAAATTTTGTTTGCAGAAGAGTACTGTATTAACTTCAGCAGAATTCTTTAATTGTGAAACATTTATGAATCCTCGATTTTATAATTTCTCGGGCGGAATTATTACGTCGGGCAAATTGTTATTTGCGGACAGCATGAAAATATTTTAAAAATTACAAGTATATCATATTAATTATATTTACCAATATAATTAAGAGTGATTGGCAATGTGCAGACAAGCGTATAAACGATCTTCATTTTTTCAAAGTAGAGGAAAAACTGTGTAGAATATAATCAAAAAGAATTTAGTTAACAATGTGTCAAAAGAGTATTCTGGTCCTTCATTATAGATTCTATAATAAATATATCAGATGGTCGTTATCTCGCAGAATATCGGCGTTAAACTTAACCTTCTGAGATGTTTACATCTGCTTAAATTTAGTTTCAAAGACGAACATTTGAATATAAACTTCGTTAAGGTTGAGGTACAGAGTTCGATAATTTGTTCAATTTTTTGTTTAAAAACTTCTCACGTGGTATATGCTTGCAGAAGATATCTAATATTTTGCAACGAGCTTAGGAAAATATTTTGCTATATAAAGATGTTTTTGTATCATTGAAAATTAAGAGTTGGTAAAGTGTTCCTGAATTCAGGCCAAGAAAGTCGGATTGAAAGAAGTTATCCAGGTTCAAGGAAATGGATGTGGAATTTAACAATCTCAAAGTTAAAGTAACTTAAAATTGCAGCACGATCGGCTGCGGATTGCGACAAAAAATTATATTTTCAGTTAAGAATAAAAATTGATACATGGTCTCGAGATATTTATTTTTGAAAAATATAAAAAAAGTATCTTTTTATATAATTCTTCAGAATATTTTTGAAATCTGAAAATTTTGTGCCAAAGAGACAGTATTGAAGTCAAAGTATGCGTTATTCGCTATGTTTCTAAAAGACTCTAAACTTGACAGCAAAACAATATCTAAATTAATACCTACTAATCCCATCTCTCCAAAACTTCACGGACTCTCAAAAATCCACACAAAAAACATTCCACTCAGACCGATCTTCAGCGCAATAAACTCACAAACTTACAACCAGCACGCTTCCTTACCAAAGAACTGAATCCTTTCACAGGTAAATCTATCACACACGTCCAGAACTCTTTTGTCTTTATGAAGAAGACACAGCAGTTTCACATTCAACCCCAAGACCTCCTAGTGAGTTTCGACGTATTATCTCTCTTTACGAAAGTACCAATCTTTGATACAATCGATATTATTAAATCCTTTGAAAACTTCCCCTCCGATCTCATACCTTTGATAGAACACTGTCTCAATAATACTGACTTCTTTTTCAATAACCAATTCTACGAACAAACCTGAGGAGCAGCAATGGGATCTCCAATCTCACATGTAATAGCCAACATCTTCATGGAACATCTAGAAACTAAAATCTTTAACCAATCCAAGCTTAAACCGAAATTTTGCTGTTGTTACGTTGAAGACACTTTTTTCATCTGGAGACATGGATCAGATGAACTACATAAGTTTTCCGATTTCATCAATCGATTACACCCTAATATCCAGTTCACCATGGAAATTGAACAAAACGGAAAATTGCCTTTCTCGGACGTCCTGGTTTGCAAAATATCTGATAACACATTAGGACATGAAGTTGACAGAAAACCCACCCATACAAAGAGATACCTGCATGCCTCCTTCCAACACCATCCATCTAAAAAACAACCGGTCATTAATTTCCTTGTATACAGAGCAGTCTGAATAACAGATAAAGATAACTTACAAAAGGAATTACAAAACGTCAAACAAATCCTAATACAGAATGATTACACAAACAAACAAATTGATAAAGCCATCAGAAAATCCACTCAAAACAAATCAATACAGCCTGCTACCAAAGAAAGAGAGAGAAATCAATCAGCTGATTGAAATAAAACACGAAGCAGTGATTAAGACACAGAGTCTGTAAGAAGTAAATAGAAGCCCCACCTTTAATGAAGAGGGTGGACATACAAATGCGTAGTACCTCTAGTGAGCGCACCAGAAAGTTTGAAGATTCAAAATAGGAAAAAAAAGGTTATAAGTTTACAATGCATTGGTATTAATTGTTAATATGCCATCTTCCAGATTGTGTGTTAACACAAATGTCAAAATATTTTTTTATGAAAATTGATTTGAGAAATTTCCGTTTATAGACACGTTTATTAAATCTTCACTGATAAAAGTGAAAATTTAAAAATGAACGAATGACCGAATTAATATTCATTTTCTCCATTTTCAGAAAGTATCAACACAATAAATTATGGTTACTGTTTGCACTTGCAATAGATAGCGGCCATATTGATTCCCCCATCATCTTGACAACCGCGCTACTCAGACTGAATTACTTCCGGCAATCTGCCCAACCAATTTCAAATTTGTTTGAAAAAACTTTCCTTCCGAAATTGCATTAATTTTTTTAGTGTTCTTTTAATTTAACTGTGAAAAAATTGAAAATATGCAACAACCCCATTAAGATATAACCAGGACATGCTCAAGATGTTTCCAAAGTCTCACCCCTGGCTGCGAGCGAGACCCTATATTTGCTTCAACTTTTACAGAATGCTTATATAACTTAATTTCATGGTATTTATTTTTTAAACATGAACAAATTTGTTTACTTCTTATAACTATGTTCTTTGGATGAATTATCTAAAAATGTTGTTCATTTTTTCTTATCTCCAACGCTTCGCTAGAAAATTTAGAAAATTACCATTTTAATCTTTTTGTGGAAAATGTAAGTTATTTGTAGTTGTTATAGCCCGCAGGGTACAATTTTTTAACTTGTTCAATTTTAATCCTCAGCATATGTCAAAAATTAAAGGAGAAAAAATAATTCATTTAATGGGGCGACAGAATTATGAATTAACTAATTTTCTAAAATAAAATTTGATCTTTTGCCTGGTTTTCCAAGACCAGACAATTTGGTTTAGCGATATTCCTAAACAAAAATATTAATCTTTAAAACAGGGGAAATACATGACTAAAATACAAGAAACAATTTACATATAAACCATTCAGCAACAAAAATATGGGGACCTTTTAAATAATAATGGGGAAACAATAGGACAAAATAAATATCAGGACAATTAAAAATTACGAAAGTGGTTTGTTGCTACTTCTCACCTCGCTAATGGCGGTTTACGATTTGATTGTTATTTTTCGGAGCCAGCCAGGCCCTTAGTTAAACGAAAAAGAAAGAACTATTCTTAACCCGGCAATAAAAGTAAACAAATTAGGCAACCGAAATCCAAAACCGCTAGGAACATGGATAAAGAGGTTCAGGAATCTCAAGGGCGGTTCTTAAACATCTGAACGGCCGAAGTTCTGTATAAAGAACTTTCAAATCCGTATTTATTATTAAAACAACAGAGAAAATGAATTTTTACAATTAAATCATAATTTTCCGGCAATGTATAACGCCTCAAAATCCCTAAAATGGAAGTAACGAAAAAAAACTGATGGCGAAGGCACGTGGCCAACGGTAGAGAACACCGTACAAGTGCCTAACCAAAATTACCGAAATACAAATCAAGTGCCACGAAGCCTGGAAATAAAACGTCGCGAAAATTACGCAACTAAATACCTCGGAACTTACTAAATAAAATTAGGACAAACGCGGTTATTCTATTACGACCACGTGGTCGATGGCTTGAAATCCGAACATGAGGCCATTAACTAATCGGAGCGAGCACAATGTATTTTATCACGAAATCCCTAAAAAATTGGGAACCTGGAAACCCGCGCACTGAGTCTACACTCATTATCTAACTTAAGACATAAAATTTAAAAAAAGCACTCTTAAGAGGGTCAAACTCGATAATAAGTCGGATCAGAAAAAAGTGCAAGGTTACGATGTTAAATTCGCCATTGCGTCGCTTGCCGGAATTAATAAAGTTTACCTTTGACATTCCTCTCTCCTTTGGAATTCGCTTTTAGAAGAAAACAATCCAATCATTAAGACAATCCAAGCTCAAATATCCAATTCCGAGGAGTTCAATAACAATTCAATTCTATTCCAAGTTCATAACCCAATTCCACAATCAAGGCGCGGCTATTTATTTTCCACGATAATGACAAGGTAGAAATTTGGCACGTGTTGCCATTCGCAGCATAAGAGCGAAAGTGACCGTGCATTTTGCAACGTGCAAAGACCGTAAACTCGAGGGGTGCTTGCGTTAGGGCGCGTTCACAAAACGTACGGTCGCAATGACAGTCACCACATATATATATATATATATATATATATATATAGTACACTGGATGTAGGATTCAATGGAACGACCTGTGCCTGCTTGAAGGCGCCGGAGGCGCCATTTTTTAGGGATGTTTTGGTTCGGGACCATTCGGGACAGATCGGGATATGCGGGAGATTCAAATGTAGTATGGAAGAGAACTCAAAAATATTAATAAAAATCATGTAAAATTTAGTTTATTGTCAATGAGTGAATCGACTAAAACTGGAAACCAAATAAAACTTAATAAAAAGTAATTACATAAATAAAAATAATCGAACAATACAAAAAAAGGAAAGTCGATGGGATTTTAAATTGGTGGAATACACATTTTGTAAACACGTGGTTTAGAATATTTATCAATTGAATTATTATTTATCCTGATAAAACCTGCAATTTAGCTAAAATTGCTAGTTTTTAATTAAAAATTTAAATCTTTTTTGTTGAAACATCAAACTATGTATTATATTTTTCAACGAGGATTTATCTTCTTTGGTTTAAATTCTGTTAAAAGTTGAACAATTTTTGTTAAAAATTTTTGGTGGAAAAAATGTTTACAAAAAAGTAAAACATTTATATAACTGTAATTCTTGGTTAAAATATGTACTTTTTTGTAAAAAATGTACAAAATTTAACAAAAAAATACAGTTAAATACAAATAGTTAATTTTTTCTTGAATTTTCTTGTAGAAAAGCAAAAAAAAAATTAACAATAAGGTATAACTTTCGACAATTCAAAAATTTGTATAACTTTTTATTGATAATATGTGTTTTAATTTGTCGTAAAAATCTACAAGGTATTACAGAAAACTACAGGATTAAAAATTTTTTAACGCAGAACGTTACAAATCTTTACAAAAAAATACAAGATTTCACCAAAGTTGAAATATTGGGAAACTGCACTTAAAAATTGTGTTTTATATATTAGTAGTTTATTGTAGAAATGTACAAACTTAAAAAAAATTACAAACTATACACTTTTAGAATCCATATGAACGTTTCGACTTGTACCTTACTGTAAATTTTTGTAGGATATGTAATATATGTATAATTTTCTACAAGAAACTACAATAAAAATAATTTTTCACTTTTACCAAGAACTTTTGCTATTATAATAAATCACAATGAACTGTAGTGCGATTATTGAAAATTGAACAATTATTGATTTTACAAGACGATTCTGAACAGATTTTAACGTTAAAAATATAAATTGTTCAATATGAAAGCCTCAGTAGTTAAAAAAATGTGAACATCTGATTGAAACTTCATAAAGTATTCTTAATTCTAAAATAATTTCAAATTAATAAATTTATAATTAAACGCTCTTATTCAATTCCGAATCCTATCCAAATATTGTTTCAATCTAAAATATTCCATTTTTAACCATTTAATTTGTATTTTTTTAATTAATGAAGACTTTTTTGGGATATTCAGCTATATTTTACTTTCCATACAATTTTAATTGTCCTATTTAACAAATTTTTGATATTTAAGTGAAATTATTGAATTTCGATGCATAAATAACAATTGAACAATTATCAATTTAGAAAAAATTTCAGTTAGTTTGAGAGATATTTACAAGTTTTGAGAACATCCAAACTTAATTTAAAACTGGAAAAAATTTCGAGAAATAAGAAACTAAATTTAGATTCTTGAAGATTTCGAAATAAAATTTTGAAGCTTTTCATGGATCTTTAAAGGTTTTAAGAAAACAAAATAATTTTTAAGTTTGCTGAGAAGATTTGAAATGATTTTTTATTTTGAAAAATTAATATTAAGAGCAAAATTAAAAAAGATTGTAGACAGAATGCAGATGTTTGAAAATTTCGAACACAAAATTTATAAACTTTTCAAGCATTTTGAAAGTTTTTAAATGAATAAAAAATTCTTATTCCTTTAGTTAATTTTAAAAGAATATTTAATAAAATTTTCAAAAAAGAATCAGGATGTTTCTAAGGTAATTTTTTTACTTTTGCAGGATTTTCAAAAAATTGTAGGAAAAAGTCGAGTTGCTTAAAATGATATAATTTTGAATTTTTTTTATTAATTCTTCAATTCACAGCACTGAAAATGATAGCATGGCTTTCTGTTTTTTTCAATCTTTTAACTGTACAATGTATAAAAGTTAAAATTTAAAATTTTGCAGTTTATCGACTTTTAAGTTAAACAATTTCAATTGAAAAGTGTTAAAAGCTTCCATTTTATACGCGTCAATTATTAAGCATTTAAATTAAATAAATTTCAAGGTTCAATTTTGTAAGTTTAAAATTTAAAAAAATGTAATTTTGAGTGCTCGAATTTGCAGTTCAGTCTTTGTAACTTCAACAGAAGAACATAAGAACTAAATTTACAATTTGCAACCGTAGGCACTATTCTATAACCCTAAATAATATAACAAACAAATTTCCTTGAATACTATCTTCTGGAGTTCGACGACTGACATGAGAGTTACCGAGTTTTACATTTATTACGTATCTTGATTCGCTCAGTTGTAGTTCCTCCGAGACGGCTGTATTCGATAGTTAATGAATTCGGTTCATTTGAGAGTCCATCTGACATCCAATGAGGCCACGGTTACCAGGATTCCAATCAGAATGTTAGGGCGTAAGGATCATGACGTCACATTTCCAGGTACTATGGCGTTTAACTGGGCCCATAGATAACTAACAAGGCCGAGTTTTGGAAGATCCAGAGTCGTATTGTCACGGCGTGAGTATCGTGACGTTATGCTTCGGCTCCCTACCGGAAATCTAGATTACTTCTAGATACTTTCTAGACTCTGCTCCTCTAGCGAACGTCTAGGGCAATTTTATGACGGTCGCCGTGTCTAGGGTTCGTCTAGAGTTCATCTAGCGGCGTCTCGTAAGTTTTACCTGCGTCCCTTTTGAGTCTAGCATTCGTCTAGTATCATCTAGAAAGGGGTCAATTCTAGATGATGCGTTCCTAGATGATCTCATCTAGAAATCGTCTAGATTTTCGGTACGGCTATATGGCGCACAGAGGCCGCCTCGTGGCGTCGTGCAAGCTAGTTGGCCCGGATGCTCAAGGTCCGCCATTGCACAGACCGAGTTAGGTAACCATGGTGATGGGAGTGAGACAGAAAAATAAGTTATAATCATCGGTCCTTATCCCAGGGTGCATTAGAGACCCTTGTTCATTTTTTAACGTGACAGAATTCAACCCTGGTTACCATGGAGTTAATTTCAACGGCGTGGTTATCGTGACGTCACGCCTCAGTGACATGGCGCACCAGCCCTAAGCATCGCCCGTGTATGTGTGTTGTAGTTTTTCTCCTAGCATCCGAAGGGATATCGTAGTTTAAATAAATCCAATAGATGGCGCTCCGATCAGGTAGGCCTGTTTTTGCATTGTTATGTATAGCAAAAATACTAAAATTCATTTAAAACTTGATACTTTTTATAAAAATAAAAGAAGAACATAGTTTTCAGTAACAATGAGCGCAGCTGTAATTATTGATAAAAAAAATTCATGAAAACATGTAATTTATTATCAGGAAAATTGAATATAAAGATGAGTGTTTTGAAAACAGTTTGAATTGTATTCATATTTTTCCGTTGTTTATTTTTGTAATGTAATTAATTATTTTATAAACAATTGTAATTGTTACAAATTTTAAACATTTATTTAGTCACACGAACATTTAAATTACTTACAAGAATAGAAGTATTATCAGTTTGTTTTTAAACTTTTATGAATATAAATTTTATAAGATTCTGGAGAAAATTCGAGCCTTGTAAAAAGATATTTAGGACTTTTAGAAGTTTGGCAGAAATAGGAAATATCTGATAAATTTTCGGAAATGCTTCCAAGTTTTGAAATATTTTAAATCTATTCAAAACCTCTTAAATTCCGAAAAATATTTTTAGCTGAATCCAATTTTTCTTTAAATTTTCAAAAATCATTCAAAATGTAAAAAAGTTGCCTTAGAATCTTCCAAATTTTCCCAGGAATTTTAAGAAAATTTGTTTATTCACTTGAAACCTTTCAAAATTCTTGTAAAGCTTCTAAAGTTTTGGTTTGAAATCGTTTTAAAAAATCTGCCTTTTTATAAAATCTTTTGCAGTTTAAAATCCTTTTTAATCTCTTCGAATCTTCTAAATATTTCTTGAATTTACTCGATTTTTCATTTTTTTTATTTTTTAATCTTAAAAAATTGAAACATTTTGCTTGAAAATCTTCTACTCTTTTTCGAAATTTGAGGAAATCTTTTGAAATGTTTTGAAATCTCTTGCAATTTTCTCTTTAAGTTCATTTTTCAAACTAAAAAATCATAAAAAATTTCCCCATATATCTTAAGAAAATTCTTTTTTAATCCTTTAAAAATTGTTAAACACTCTAATATTTTTAAATTATACAAATTTTTCTGTAAATATTTTTAAATATTCTGTGAAAATTAACTTTTCAAAATGAAAAATCATTTTAATTTTTCCTAGGAAGCTAAAGAATTTCTTTATTTTTTTGAAACCTTACAAAATTCCTAAAATATCTTACAAGTTTTTTATTATTTTTGAATCGTTTTAAAACTTCTACGTATATCTTAAATTCACTCAAATTTCTTCTAAAGTTTTTCATTAAGGAAAAATTTTGACATTTGACCATTTGACGCCCTGCAAGATTGAGTTTACCTAAAATCTGGTTAAATCCTGAAAAATTAAAACAATTGTCTTAAAGTCTTCCATATTTTTTCCCACACATTTTGAAATCTTCAAAACTGAAAATTATTCTTCTAAAATTAAACCTAAACCATTAAAAATTTTCCCATAAATATTTTTAAAAATTTATTCTCAAAATCTTTCAAAATTATTAAAAAGCTTCTAATTGTTTTTTCGAATTCTTCAAAATAAATTTTTCCTATAATTAAAAACTTGAATCCTAGTAGCATTTCAAGATATTCAATAGATATTGGGGTACGACCAGAAGGACAGGACCAGCTTGTTACACAGCAGTAGGATTGGCGGGAAAATTTCAAATAGGTTGAGTTACTCCAAAAAAGCAATCTAAAACATGTCCTGATGCGTCGCTTAAGGTTACACCTGGGAAATTTTTTATGTGAAAATCTGAAGGTTCTGGAGAATTCCCCACACTCAGAAAAAAGTTTGGTTGATTCAACAAAAATTTGGTTGGATCAAAGAAATAAATACATTGCTATATGGTCAATCAAATGTTGGTCGATTCAACCAAATTTTGTGGTTAATAAAGTTTGGTTGATCCAACCAAACATTTTGGTTGATCCACACATTTTTATGGGGTTCTTTCATCACTTATGTATTTCGAGGTTAGATTGCCTCCACCGGCGTGAACTCTGCGAACTAAAGGTTATACTTACGTTTAGAATGTTCTGCACACTCTTGTAGACCCCAGTTTTTTCATAAAGTTGACCCTGTTTGTGTCCAGTTCGTATCATTTTCTGTTTTCGAAAAATATCAGCTGGGGCATAGACGAACGACTTGAGTATCATAAATACATACAATTTTTAATGCAATTACCAGTTACATGTAAGATATCAATACGAATTTGGATCATAAACAATATTACATATTAGATTTTTATTTTTTAAAAGCTAATGGTGTAAAGGATTGCTCACACGAGGTTTTAGATGCTCTACTGTAAAATTCCACGTTATTAAGCGGCGCCCACCTACTGGAGTTTCAATTATTTCTTGCCGGGTCAATGGGGTAACTGTGCCGCTTTCCATGTTTATTTTCGCACGTTTTTTATCACGATTAGCATATTTATATATTCCAGCAAGTACATTATAACTCTCCAATATCGCAAGGACGTCACCATCGGGTGTTGATAACACAATTTGTTCTTGGGTCGGCACAGGCTTAAACGTTTTATTTCCTATTTTCATTTCAAGCGATTTATCGGTTGGAAAATTGTACCTTCGAAGTACGAATATCCGGCGTAGATTCGAATCGGGAATAAGTTGAATGAATTTGAGTTGATCAACTCCACATCCCAATCCGTCAGCAGAAGGAAGCCTTACAGTTGAAGGCACAGATCTGGCTGGAGGATCCCTTCTTGCAAGAAGAGGCCTTCGAGGAGGAGACTTAGATCTAACACGAGGAGGAGGCGCAAGAGGTGGAGACCTGGTCCTGATACGAAGAGGAGGATCGTCAGGAGGAGACCTGGACCTCGTACGAAGAGGAGGCTCCGCAGGAGGAGACCTGCACCTGACACGAATAGGAGGATCGGCAGGAACAAGAGAACGCTCAGGTGAATGTCTTTCAAAAAAATAAGAAGGTCTGCTGCGGGGAACACCAGGAATAGGTTCGCCATTTGGCAGGCATTCGAACTGTGAACCTAACTCTGCAACAAAAAGGAGACATTCAAATTTTTTGTATGTATATTGGTATTTCACTATCCACATGTGGGAATCGATCCATTGATCTCTATTTTAATCAGTAAAGTAGTCAAATCGTCACTCGAACAATACGCATAGTAAATCATCACCCTTTAAGATAATGTTAAGATTTTCGATTATTTGTGACCAGGAAAACTATGTACGCCTACTTATTCCCCAATTTTTGGTTTTAGCCAAGCTTTAATGCAAGCCCTGATTAGAATGAAAGAGCGAAAAATCCTAATCAGAATCTAATCGTGTCTTAGTCTGTGTGGGCTGTTTTACTAAAATATGTGCGATTCCCACGAAAACAAATCATGATTATGGCCCAAAACGGCTGTGCTGGAAAGCAAACACCGCGGACGTAGAACTTGTTTCAAATTTTTATTTATGGTCAGTCTGACTATAGATCGGATTATTAGAGAAATTCGAGATGCAGAATTGGAAGATCATGTGAAAAGTTGCATTAGTATTTCGATGGTCTCTAGATTTGGTTTTCAAAAAAATCAATAAGTCAGTCAACAAAATGTACACACATCTACATTTTTTTACAGATGAGTACTATATTTGAGTCAGCAGAATTTTTGAATTGTGAAACAATTTATGAATCCATGATTTTATAATTTCGTGTTTGGAATTATTACGTCGGACAGATTGTTATTTGCGGAAAGCATGAAAGTATTTTAAAAATTACAGATATATTATACTATTATATTCACCAATAGAATTCAGGGTGATTGCCAATTTGAAGACAAGAGGGTAAACGATCCTCATCTTTCCAAGTGGAGGGAAAACTGTAGAATGTAATCCTGAAGAATTTGGTTAACAGTGTAACAAAGGAATATTCTGGTGCTTCATTATAGATTGTATGATATATTAGACAGTCGTTATCTCACAGAATATCGGCGTCAAACTTATCCTTCTGAAATGTTTACATATGATAAGATTTATTTTTAAATGCGAACATTTGATTATGAACTTCGTTTAAGTTTAGGTACAAAATTCGATAAATTCTTCCATTTTTTTTTAAAACTTCTGATTTGATGTATGCCCTGAAAAAAATCCGAAATATCTCTACTAGGGTCCATTCGACGTTGAATTCCATAAGCCTTCTAAGAGATTTGAAAGTAATTTCAAGTATCATTTTCCACGCAGTAATTGTCTTTCAAACGCAACAGTGATTTATTTATTTTATTGATTGATTTATATGATTTATTTTACAGCTACACGTGTAGCGCCCTTGGCGCTACACGTGTAGTTCATTTCCGTCGGTGTGTTCAGCGGTCTTCATTTGTAGATGATATTTAATTACGAAATAATTCGTTAACAGAAGAAAAATAATATTTTTCAGCGAGAATGGTGCGTGCTCGGAAAGTTTCTTATTAGCAACGAAATTTTTTATAGCATGCAAAATCTGCCCCCTCCCGCACGTATTATATTGAAATTCCTGTCATAGGTTCACATATATGTGAAGTGAAATTTCTCCCATTAATGACCCTGAAAATTCATTTTTGGGAGTTATGGAGGGGGGAAGGAAAATAAAAAGAAAGTGGGTTTTCTCGAAAAGGACTTAAGCGATTTTGATGAAAAAAGATATGTTGTAAACACTTGATGAAGATGCTGCCAACAAAAAATAAAATTTTTTTTTAAAGAAATGAGATATAGTACGAGTTTTTGATTCAGCCCAGATTAGTCATAGCTTAGGCTCAACTTCGGCGACTGTGTTTTGGCACCAGATGTTTAGGACATGTGATAAGCTCGCTCTCCAGAATACCTTCTTTGTTCGTTACTCTGCTCCACATTCGACCTACATAACCGCTAGGTCGTCCTCGACCTGTTACACCAGAGATTGAATTCTAGAATGCAGAAAAGATGATCTTTATTTTGTCCCATAAGATAAGACTATGGAAAGGTAATAGCTGTGCGTCCATTATACATCTTTTTTACAGGAGTGATCAGTTCCGTCAAAAGTATCCATTACCTCACAGTTAACACCAAAAAATGTAGATTAGGAAGTAAATGAATAGGAACATTTTATGAACTAATTTACTCTTCATAAGGGCCATTTTGACGCGACTCAGACGCTCCCAAACTTAGCTTTACTGGTTGTTACCCTGGTCCTGACCTCCGCCTAGTATTCCACCCATTATGAGTTTGACCACTTCTCATCCTATGAATACCAGACTTGGCCTGGTCTTATCCTGACCTTCGCCTAGTACTCCACCTAGTATAAGGTTGACAACTCCTTAACCTAGGAATGCTAGACTCGGCCCAGTCTTAGCCTCGCCAACGTTCGTTCGGTCACAATTCTGACGAAGAATTACACCCTTTAGGATCTTGAACCTCGTACTGTTCATTGGGCAGAACTGCTGTCACTTTTAAAGGCCCTTTGTCCTTGGCTACCAGCTTCCTACTCTCACCAGTAGCAACGGGATGTGCATTCATCAAAGCGACGTCTCCAACAAGGGATGTATTCCTCGCAACTTTTGACTCGGACTGAAGTAATATCACCAGTCTACTTCATGGCAATAAAAAATGACTCACAGTTTTAGCCGGTCCACTGCCGCCACCGTTTGCTGTCTCGAACGAAGCCTTTTTCATATCCCCAAGATCCTTGATTTCGAAGATCCTTTGACAGCAAAAATCTGACCTTGAACGGACCCTGGGTAGTTAGAAAGCCTCACTGGCTATCTGCTTCCTACAGAAGCTTCGCTGGGGTATTCCGTGAACTCCGGTTCGTAGTGCGATTTGCTTTTAGCACTCTGAACCGTCTTTACATTCATGTCTCAATTCCCAAGCATCTTCCGTGCAATAAAGAATCACCAACACTCTTCTGAGAGAAGACAAGATGGACTCAAAACCTTGGTTTTCACCCGAACAGGTTGTAATGTGAAATATATGAAAGGGGGAAAAAAAATAAAATTACTAATTGTATAAAGAAATTCTGGTTTTCATTCCAACATTAGTTTGTAGAGACAGTAGTGTACGCAAGTATTGACATACTTATAAACAAACAGTCTCATCCTCTCAAATCAATGATTTTCTCATCTCTTTTCGAGATAACATCATGAACTCGATCATGGCATGTCCTAAAGATGTTCCGTTGAAACATCCACCATTGACACTTGAAAAGAATATCCCCTCTTAGTAATACTTCTCGCAATACTGCTTCCCTCATTAGTTGTTAGTTCTGATTTAAAAAACAACTTCGCCAAACGAATTTTAATTTTCCTATAATGACTCAGTCAAAATGTAATCATCTAACTATTACATACAGGATCTTTTTCTACCCTATTTACATGAGCATTCGTACATGAACAATCTATATACTTTTCTTGAATCACACCCTTTTACATACATTTTACAAAAATTGACTTCACTGCCAGGATACGTTATAATGCACTGTAAAAACTAGAGATGTGTTTTTCTTACGTTGTCATTTTTTGCGTGTCCTGTTTTTGAGTAGGATAACTTCATGCTGTTATTTTCAATGCGAGATAAATGAATCTGGGTTCCCACCAGTATTCTCATTTTAGTATCACTCGTGACTGTTGTTTTCTGAGTCTTATTTCAATACCTGAAATTAGTCCTGAAATAATACTTTCTTCGTACAATGATTTTTAACAATGAGGATTGAATCTGATGAAGAAACCGGTCAGGTTTCTAAATGGTTCACCTCACATTCAAGTTTTTAAATAAACTATGCCTGGAAGACGTTGTCAAGAATAAATAAGGTCTTCCTTATATAATTTCTGACACCTATCATTTCCTGGTACCCGTACGTTAAACGGCAAAGGCAATTCGATCCTTGACCTTTTGACACTTGACTACAATATAATATTCCTTAGAATATAATTTATAACGTACATTTTTGTTGAATTTTTCGAAGGGGTGGAACAATGTAGAAAAAAATAAAACTCGCGCATGCAACATTCCGCACCAATTTGGTGCACTCCTTCCGACCGCATACTTTGGGACAGAACCCTATTGCATTTATTCTTGGTCAGAAGCAGAATTTCTCTCAATGATAACTTAAAAATGAATTTTGAATTTTCAAAGCAAAGTATGAAGTTCTTTTTCATATATCTTTTATGTATTCTCCAATACCATCTATTCTGGTAATGTTTATTAAAATTATGAAAGTTTCAAAATTGAAGTATTCTTAAATTAGAGTCTTAAAACCAAGTCATTAAAATTGATTCATTTCTAAATTTTGCATCCAGTGGAAACGTAGGACCTTCTAGTTGGATCGGAAAAGGGCTTACTTTGTGCTCACATGACAAGAAATTATCTAGTTGGGTCGAAGACGGGCTTATTTTCTTTTCAGTTAGAAATAAATTCAAGTTTTTAGTTAGGTAAATTGCTTCTTTTGTGCTTAACCATCAAGACATTTTCCAGTTGGATTGAGAAGGTGCTCATTTTCTTTTTGATTAGAAATAAATTCGGGTGTACTTCCGAATCTCGGAAAATACAGAAAATTTCGGAAGAGATTTTAAACAAAAGTTATAGATCTAACCAAAATATACATTTTTGATTCCAAATGTACATTTTTCCTGGCTCCATACAGGAAAGCCACCAGGAAAAATAGTTATTTTACGAAAGAGCACGATTTTACGCTGTAGAATAAAATAAAAGGAAATTATCCCTAGCTGTTAATTTTAAAACATCAATGCTTTAAAAGGTTGAAACATTAGGGTGAGATGCTCGGAAGTACGGCCTTGAAAACAACAAAATAATGAAAAAACCTGCTTGGCTCCGAAATTTGGAGAATGGCGTGGGCGAAAAGCTGAAAAACTTACGCATGAAAACAGGAGGAATCAGGCAGCGTATAATAACAAAAATAAGATACATTTTGTTTTAAAAGATATGTAAATAAGGAAATTTAAAAATAAGGAGGTCAAATACCCTTGGGACAAGGGCATAAAAATGTTTACAAAATGAAAAAGAGAACATCACCGCAAAACGCCTCGTGGCCAACTATTATAAAAGAAATTTGGCTGATACAAAACCAGCCATATTTTAAGAAAAAACAAAAAGGCGAACGCTTTTAAACCAGGCTACGGAGACGATTCTGATACTTGAAGCGGACTACGGAATTGAAAACAACATCAAAAAAGAGGAATGCGTCTGTCCGCGATGGAAGGATTCAAACATCGGATACATAAATGCATAATTCAGGCTGTCTTACATCAAAGAAATCAGCAACGTTTTAGTTCCAATAAAAATCAAGTCCAGAATTAGTCAATTCCAATGTAAATCATTTTGACTAAGGGTGGCGTCCCATGATTGCAGACTGGCGTTGCGTTTTGCGTAATGCGTCAAATCACTAGACATTTCAGCCAATGATATTCTCCTAGCAATGTTGAGAAAAACTTTCATTGGCTTAAATATCTAGTGGTTTGACGCATTATGCAAAACGCAACGTCATTCTGCAATCATGGGACGCCACCCTAACAGTGCCGTGACAACTCGTCACGGAGTGTAGGAACTTCCGAACGCGCTTTTCCGCGATCATCGGCTGCTAAATGATGATGAGTATTCGCGGGAGTTTTGAAAGCGGTAATCCCATCCGCACTTCACGCATGTTGTACAATAATAAATTATTGCGTTCTCGACTACCTATCAACAACTCAGCACGGCCAGACAAAACCATAGTGGTGGCATTCCCATGTATCGTTTTGAAGACTTATGTTTTTAATTCCAGGGGTACCACTAGAAGGCGTTGATAGTTAGTGCAACGAAGTGCGCAGAAATGCGCATGTGCACCTTTCATTGAGGAAAGCAGGGCTTGGAAACAATCGCTGCCAAGGGTTTGTAGGTCTACTCATTGTCATTTATTTATAGTGTCCGGAGAACCGCGGGATAGCGTTGATCCTGAAAGGAAAGGAGTCTTCAAAACGATAGATAGGAGTGCCACCACTATGGTCCATACTCCGTCGTCCTTCAAAAGACCTTTAGTGAATGAGAATAATAGTAGCTAGGAGTATAGCAATTAAATTCAAAGCTTTTCTTGGGATTCGTTCGCCCGTCCCCTGACTCGCCTAAGATTCACTTGCTAAACATTTCGGGGCTATCTGCATCCACAACAATCTTTCTCTCTGCAATTTTGGTTTGACCGCATTGTGGCTCGTAAGTTGCTGTGGATGAGGGTAATACTTGCTTTATCGTATCTTTTCTTTGTAAATTTGTAGCTAGGTATCTAGCAATTAAACTCAAAGCTTTCCTTGGGATTCGTTCTCCCCTTCCCTGGCTTGCCCAAAATTCATTTTCTAAACATTTTGCAGCTATCTGAATCTGAATTTCTCAAACTTTAATAATTTTATTTCAGAATCAACACCGGGAACAATCACCGAATCTATTATTAAGATAGAAACGAATTCGTGACATTTCTTTTATTTCTTTTTTTTGTAGTGTTTCTTTTTCTTTGTGAGGTTCTTAGTATTATGGTGGCCTTGGGATTTGGTGACAACACCTCCGAAAAACCCCGAAATGAAAATCAAACAATTCCACCCAAAATCTCGAAATATCACAACTAATTTTTACTATCATATTCCCAATCAGCGCGTCAAAATACATCAGTTTAGTAAGTTGAAAAAAATCTGAGTTAGTTCGGGAAAGGACTTCTTTTTTTGTTTAATCAGAAACAAATTGCAGGGTTAGATCAGACGGAGAAAATTAATTGATGAAAGATTCCACAATATTTTTGTACACATTAGACATAGAGGCATTTAGGAAAAGTTAAAACTATTTTCCTAGAGTTTAAAAATATTTTGCGTGTTTACTGAATAAAACATTTGAAAGTCTCATATTATCCCTAAAAGAATACCCAACGTTGAGTAAAACTAGCGGATGCTCAAGGGAAATTGGAAGGGGAAACGGGGCGTCTATGGGGTGGCTGATTTTAACGGAAATACCCGAAAAAGAACTAGTTAACAGGTTTCGTAGCGTAGTAGTTAGAGTATTGAATTTGCATCCTAAGGGTTCAGCGTTCGAGTCCTGGCATCGAAGAAAAAGGTTTTTTTTTATTTTTTTTCAATAGAATTCGTTTTAATCAACTGCAATTTAAAGTTTCCCCAAATGCCTCGCTGTCCCCAGCATTACGCAAATTTTGCGAAATATTATAAATATATGCAGTTATGTGTTTTGAAATAATAATTTGTTTTTAGTAAAGTAATTGAAAATCAGAAGGATGAATAGAGCGCAATGTAAATATTTTTCAGAAAAGGTATGATTCTTTTATACTGCATATAAAAACGGGGTTTTTTCATAACTTTTTAAGTTATATCACCGTTAAAGGAAAACTTCGTGGAATATATCAAAGTTACCAGTATTGAAGAGTTTGGGAATCTTTTGACAGATATGAAAGATTATCCATGATTTTCTTCTCAGTGTATATAGTGATATATTCTTATGAAATGATGATATGATCAAATGAGATTGGCTAAATTCAGTTCATTTTTAAGATTCTAAATTTACAATCTTCTGCCTTGAAATTACGAATCAACCATGTAAATTAATTAATTAGTTATTCGCTGAGAGAAATATTTTATTTTTCTATTACGTAATAATAAATGCATAATAATATGAATTTGTGAAAGTTTTCGGTGGCTTATAAACTGTTTTATACTTACGATTAATGATAAATCCGAATGTGCCATTCAACGAGAAATCCAATGGTGAAATTCAATTTGACCTTGAACTTGACCTTCAAGGACATTTCAAGATCAACTTTGTGTTTTTAAATGGGAAGCCCTGTTTTTGACATCGGCAATCGAAAGAGTGGGACATTTTACGTTTAAATATGTACCCACGTCATAGGTCAGGTGTGACTTTGCAGGTTAGCTGGAGGTCATTCAATCTTAAACAAGGTCCGGCTTGGGTTAACGGGACGGCTCTGTATTTTCTCAGATCAAGGTCATTCTTGGAGTAACCTTCTAGGAGAAATCCAATGTTGACCTTCAATTTGACCTTGATCTTGACCTTCAATGTCATTTCAAGGTCAACTTCGTGTTTTTATATGGTAACCCTTATTTTTGACATCGGCAATCGAAAGAGTGGGAAATTTACTTTAAATATATACTCAGGTCATAGGTTAGATGTGACTCTGGAGGTCTGCTAAAGGTCATTCAAACTTAAACAATCACTACGCTTGAAGTCTTGCATCAACTTTCACCTCATGATTTTTTCAAAGAACGATTTTGCAAAAAAAATGCGATTTTGAACGTTCATTTTCAAAAGTCTGCCATTTCATTAAAAATATATGCGTACTAAAGGCTAGTGTACTAGCGTCATGCCCACGATTCATAAAAAAATCAATAATATAGATATTTTATTTTTTTCTCTAAAAAAATTAACTGAAAAAAATTAATTAAAGTGACGTTGCAATTTCGAGCGCTAAACTGGTAACCAAACAAGCATCCAATCACAACTTTTTTTTCTCGTACAAAAAATTGATATCAGTCTTAAGTACAATAGTTCACGAGTAAAGACGTAGCTACAGCTTTTAACATACATTAAAATACCAGGTTACTATTTCAATTATTTTTAAAACGATTATTAGCGTTGCAAGTGTCTTTCATTCTCCACCACCTCTTTTTTTAACCTCTCCGATAAAACAGTCACATAAACTTTATACAGTGTTGGCATTAGTGTCACTCCTCTATGATCTTTAACCTCCTCGCCTTTGCCTTTCTTCACTATTGGTATCACTACTCCTTCTTTCCATAACTCTGGCCACCCCTCTCCTCTTCATACTCTATTGCACATTATCCATGCCCATTCCTTTAATTCTGCCCCCCCCCCATATTTCCGTCCTTCATTTGGAATCTCATCTATACCAGGCGCCTTTCCATCTTTCATCATCCCTAATACCTTGCCTATTTCCTCCCTTGTAATGTCCTTCTCCTTATCTATTTCTCTACCATCTTTTCCTCCTTTCCTAACTTTTCTCTCTACCCCTCCTAGTAATGCGATAAAATATTTTTTTCCATTCTACGATCTCAATATCCTGGTTTACTCTTTCCTTCTTCCTGTCTCTCTACTTGCCACCTTCCAAACTTATTCTTGCGTCCTAGCCTTCTCCGCTTCTTATGCAAACCTTTTATTTTCCTCCTCTTTTTTTTGATCACACAACTCAGTATACTCCTTCTTTTTGCTCCTATATTCTTCTCCACTACTTGTCCTTTTTCTCCATTTTCTTAATTACCTTTTTACTTCCTTCTTCTTCTGTTTAAAATTCTCATCCCATTCACTTCTATCCCCTCCTTCACTAACTTCTTTTTTGCTTGTGCACTCTAATACTCCTTTTATTTCTCCTATCATTATTTCCATTTCCTCTGTTACATTTCCTTCCTCCATTTTTATATTCCTGACTTTTTCTTTAAACTTCTCTTTACCTTCCATTGATCAATCCCCTCTTCCTGCTCTTTTTACTTTTGCTTCCTTTTTAGCCTCATTCTTATTACTCATTTCTCCCTCTACTGTCACTATTATGGGAAAGTGATCCGAATCTATATAATTCCCTACCTCTAGTTTCTCAACCTTCTCTCTTACCTCGTCGTCCGCTACCACATAATCAATTACCGTTCCCCTATTTCCTCCTGAATGTGTATATTCCCCTTCCTCATCTCCCTCTATACTTCCGTTTAGGATAAACCATCTCATCTCCCCTAGGCTCTTTAACAACTTCTTTCCCTCCTCATTCAGTATCTTGTGTTTGGATTTTCTTCCTCGCTCTCCATCCCATTTTCTTCCTCCTCTATCTCCTGTTCTCGCATTAAAATCTCCTCCCATTAAAAACCCTTATCTCTTGCTTCTTTTCTTCCATCAGTTCTCTCATATCCTCTGATTTCTCCTGCATATCACCGTTCACATAAACCCCCACTATCTTCCACCTCTATCCTCCCATATTTATCTCTTCTACTGTTAATCCTTCTTTATGTTCTTTCAACTCTTTTTTATCCTTCTCTGTTCTATATTCTTTCCTTACTCCCATCACCATTCCTCCCATTGCTCTGCCTTTTTTATTCTTTCTCTTTGCATTTTGAACCTGCCATTTGTAACCTCTTGGTAATCTTCCCCTTACTCTTTCCCATCCTTTTTCATCTAGCCACATCTCCATCATTACTACTACATCCCATTGTGTCAAATTTCTCATAAACTCCCTATCCTTTCTTTCTAAGCCTGCTATATTCCAGTAGCATATCTTCCAATCTTCCCTACTTTTGTTTCTCGTCTCTTTTTGTTTCCTAATATTTCTTATTTCTTTATCTCCCGTTCTTTTCTCTCCTAGTTTCCCGATACCTCATTATTCACTATCTCTTCCCTGTCCTCGTCCCAATTCCACCATACACCTTCTATCTGTATTCTCCCATACTTAACCAATGTTCTTCTTCCCTTTTTTCTTTCCTCTTCCGCTATTTTCCTTAACTTATACTGCATCTTTCTTTCTACCCATGTTAAATCATCCTCTTATTTTCTCCGAACTTCCAAATAATACCCTCTTCTTTGTCAGCACTTCCCTCTCATGTTCCCATTTCTTTAGTTTCACTCGTAACATACTCTCCCCTCTTCGCTCTTCCTTTCCTACACTTCGCACTTCCTCTATCTCTACGTTAGCATCAATCCTTTTTAGAACCTCTTCCACTCCTTCCATCAGTTCCTTCCCCTCTAATCTTAGACCCTTTATCACTTGGCTGTATAGGTTGCCTGAAAATTCCGGTTTAGCGGACAAGTAATGTCGATCCACCTTTTTTTCTCACGCGTCACGATGAGGGGTCGATGGGCTCAAATATAATGATCCGTCTGGATAGTAACATCCCAATATAAGATTCAATCTTCGTTTTAAAAAACTCACACTGGAATGTATCTATAGAAAGACATCCATTCCCGTAAGAGTCCTAGCTTTAGGGCAAGTTGTTGATGTATAATGTCCGCCACGTCATTATGTCTGTGCGCATATTCTCTCTGTGACATTACGCGACATCCATCAATAATGTGCTTGATGGATTCGTTGGTATCTCCACATAATGGACACTGGTCAACCAGGCCTTGATCTAACACGTTTTTGCGACCATTTCTGGCGTTGAGAACCCTGTCCTGAATCGCAATGAAGAATCCTTCCATTTCGGGAAACAGGACGCCCTTTTTCAGCCAAATATTGGATGACTCACTATCCACCTCATGTTTATCTAACGTTTTGTGGTGCTCGCCGTGGTTAGCGTTTTGTCTCCATTGCGTTTCCAATTCCTCTATGTTTTCTGCCTTGATATTCAAGGGCCCCTCTGAGGACAAATTCAAGGGCGCGATACCGAGATCTGCTTTACAGATGGTGTTGTAAATTGGAACATCTCGCTTGCCGTTAAAAAAGTTTCGCAACTGTATGACTTGTGACTTACACAGTTTCTTGACATATAAAATGCCCCTAACCCCTCTATGCTGCGGTACAACTACCCTTTCAATCGCCAAATTACTGTGGTGGATTCAGTGCTTACTAATTTTTACACGAATGGTTCTGTTTAACCTTTCAAGGTCGGTTTTCGACCATTTAATGAGCCCAAAGGAGTACGTGTGGACAGGGATGGCATAGATGTTCACTACCCTGATCTTGTTTGCCGAGTTGAGAAAACACTTCAGAACCAATCTCAGTCTTGTAGTGAAGGCAGTCGTTAAGTTTTTTCAACTATCGTATGCTGAATACCCTTAGATTCGAGAATACCCAGGTATTTATATGACTCGCCCTCAGCCATTGCATTGCCTCGATGTCATTCGCGTGTTCCTTCTCTAGCTCTGCTGACCCTAATTCTCCTCTGGCTAAATGCACTGTTCTGCATTTATCTACTCCGAAATTTATGTGGCTAATAATGGAAAACTGCGTTTTTGACATCGATCACTTGCTGCGGTTTGTGGTAGGAACTAGCGTATAGCTTTAGGTCATCCATGTATCGAAGATGGGTCAGTTGATGACCATCCTCATTACCATGTATTTTGAACCCATGAGACATTCTATTTAGTGTTTCGATCAATAGATTCGTCTCTAAACAGAACCATAGTGCACCATAGTTGGCAGTTTTTGTAAATTTTTAAGAATTCAAGCAAATATTCAGGTTGTACAGAAGAAAACGCGTGCTCGTAGTCAATGTATGCCATGTGCAAGTTTCTTTGATGTTTACGAGCTTGCGTCATGGCAACAGCGTCTAGGATGACTATATCTCTGATGCCTCGCGTGTTTTTGCAAGATCCTTTTTTTTCTTCTGTAAGGATGCTATTCTCGTCGCAGTAAGGATATACCTTATCTTCAAGTATAGCTGTGAGGCATTCATAAATTGTTGGAAGACAGCTATCAGTCGAAATTCAGATGGATTTTGAGCGTCTGGTTGTTTAGGCAACACATACGTAGTACCTTTGAGCATAAAGCCTGGCATCAGATCTGTGGGTTCGATCATCTTCTAAAAACACCTTGCCAACGCAGCATGCACACTCATCAGGTACTTATACCAGAAGGTGTGCACCATATCCGAACCTGGAGCTTTCCAGTTACTTGCCCTTATCAAAAACGGCTGAAACATCTGAATCTGTGGTGCTAGTTAGCTCAATTTCAGGGTTATTGCATACTCTTGCTTTTTCTATTTGGACACACGCAGCGTCTAAATTTCTTCTACTCATTTTTCCCTGAACACCCGACCAGTAGTTAGTCATGTATTGCAATTAAGGGAGTTTGGTGTCTGTCTGGTTATTTGGCTTCAGACACAGTTCACGGACACAACATTCGACCACAAGTCGAATGATGTGCGTTAGCATCACATCTGATGAGCAATAGTCATTCTTTCACGCAGCAATAGTCCACGAAATTTCTCCACTCCTAACGGTACGTACGCCGCGAAAATCACCATAGGCTGACGCTTGCTTTTTATATGGTGCTCTATCTTTATTGTTATCAATTCTCTAGATCAAAACCTTGGTAAACAAATAAATATAATATCAACTCTGACATAAAGTGTTGCCCTAGGTGTTTCGACGGATCCATCATTAATGACTGATCCGCCTTTTTTACTTAAGGCTCTAACTTGCTCGTTGTAGGACCAAGGTTCTTCTGATGAGGCAAAAGATGTTTGTTCCGCTGTCAAACGTCTGCTTGAGCTAGTAGACTTTCCTTCAGCGTGGTGAGGTTTAATCAGATTAAAATTCAGATTAGAGTGAGGACATCTAGTGTTCAATTTAACTGCCATTTATCTCCTACTTCAAGAACTTCAAAAAAAATAGTTTATCATGAAATATTTGTAAAATTATTAGCACAAAAACTATTAAATGATTTTTCAAGAAATGCTTTTTAATTGCTTAACCCATTTTTTGTTCAAAAATGAGATCACTGATTAATGAAAGAATGAAGCCTTGAGAACATTAATACAATGAATTTTTAATGTAATTACCAGTTACATGTATGGTTTCAATCCGACTTCAGATCAACATAAATATTATATATTCCTTCTACAATTTTCTTTTTAAATTAATAATGTAGATGTGTGTTGGCACGATGGTATATATACTCTACTTTAAAATTCCACATGATTAAGCGGCGGGCACCTACTGGAGCTTCATCGATTTCTTCTTTGGTCAATGGGGTAACAGTGCCGCTTGTCATGTTTATTTTCGCCCGCCTTTTCGCGCGAATGTCATATGTATAAATTCCAGCAAGAGCATCATGGCTCTCCAATATTGCAAAGACATCACCATCCGATGTTGATAATACTATTTGTTCTTGGGTTGGCATAGGCTCATAGAGATTATTTCTTATTCTCATCTCGATTTGTTTATCGGCAGGAAAAGTATATCTTCGAAGTTCGAATATCCGATTCATATTCTTGTTGGGAATAAGCCGAATAAAACGAAGTTGTTCAATTCCACAATCAAAGCCGTTATAAGAAGGTAGCCTTATAGGAGGAGCCATGGACCTGGCAGGAGGATCACTTCTTGCAAGAAGGGTCTTGGCAGGAGGAGACCTAGACCTGACACGAATAGGAGGCTCGGCAGGAGGAGACCTGGACCTGACACGAATAGGAGTATCGGCAGAATCAGGAGACCTCTGAGGTGAATGGCTTTCAAAAAAATAGGAAGGTCTGCCACGAGGAACACCAGGAATAGGTTCGCCGTTGGGTAAGCAATCGAACTGTGAACTTAACTCTGCAACAAAAAATAAATAATTACATTTTTTAAAAGGGCGTTGGTATTTTATTGACCCCCATGTAGAGATCAACTCATTTATCCCTATTTCAATTAGGACAGTGGTAAAATCTTCATTAGAACAAGACGACCAGTAAATTCTAGTCAGGACCCTTTAAGGCACTGCGAATATTTTCCATTTCCATTATGTTCTTAAGAGCAAACGCCGCGAACGTAAGCAGTAGGTGATACGCCTTCTTGCAGCAGCTGTTAGCAACGTTATCAGTAAATAAAATTAGAAAGACGCGACGCATCGCGTCTTTCTAATTTTATTTACTCATAGTCTCACAGAAGATCGGATTATTAAAGTAATTCGCGATGCAGATTTGAATAATCAAGTATTAAGAGAAGACAACTTAGATATGAGGAAATGTATTATCATGTGCAAGGTAGCCGAATTAGCAAATATGCCAACGCAGAACATTATTTTCGTTGAACTAAAAAGAATTTTAATTAAATATCCGGTCTTAAGATATTCTGATGTTAATTAACCTGTGACTTTCCTTGTAGTTGCATATTGAAGTAAATCCCTTACAGAAACAGAACACAGATATGATAAAATTGAGAATAAATCATTAGCTATTGACTTTGAATGTGAAAAGTTTCATTAGTATTTATGAACCTACGCTTTTTTAATTTCAAGAGTGGAATTATCACGTTGAAAAAATTATTATTTGCGAAAACTTTACAAATATTTTTAAAATTATAGATATATTATTATACTATTATATTCACCAATAGAATTAAGGGTGATTGTCAAGGAAAATACCAGTGTATAAAGGATCCTCATTTTGTCCAAGTACTGGAAAAACTGATTAATGTAATAAAGAAGAATTTGGTTAAAAATATCACAAAAGAACTTTCTGTTGCTTTATTATAGATTATATAATATATCCCACAGTCGTTATCTCGCAGACTATAGGCATCAAGCGTAGCCTTCTGAGATATTTACATTTAATTAGTGTCAGTATCAAGGATAAGCATTTAATTACTAAATTCGGTGAAATAAAGGAAAAAATTCGATAATTCGAAAATTGTTAAAACTTTATCAAGGATAAGCATTTAATTACTAAAGTCTTTGAAATAAAGGGGGAAAATTCGATAATTCGAAAATTGTTCAAACTTATTATCTAGCCTTCCTATTAATAATTTTATTTAAGAAATAAAACATTTTTACCGGTTTCTCGCCGCTAAAATTCTTTAACATCGAATATGTAAAGAATTAGCTTCTTACACATAACAAACCAGGGAATCCAGAAAATTCCTAATTTTTGTTTGTTATGAATTATTTTAATAAACAAATCGAAATATTTTATCCCTTTTTCTCAAAGAAAACAAAATCTTTTCCAACTTATACGTATCGGAATACCTTATCAGAGTTATTAAAATCCATAAAATTCTGAATTTTAGTAAGTGTTATAAAGAAGCGTTCATTCGTTAAATAAAAATAAAAGAATAAATACGAGAGAGATTGAAATATGATTCACGAAAATTTGATAAAGATCATAACATGACACTTATTCTTTTGCTCTGCTACGTATTGAAGGCTTGTTACATACTATTTGCAAGGCAATTTTGACAATTTCCTGGACTTTAGTAAGCCTGAGAAGCTATTTTGATAGATTGTCACGAATCTAATGTTAGGCATGATTTTAATTCATCGCTGAAAAATAGAAAAGCCCTGAAAGCAAAGAACACGAATAACCCTTTCGCGAACGCAATTCGAATTTTCTAAAACTGGTCACGATGATTTAATCTTTGGCCGCTATTTCACATATAATCTCTAATGTTATAAATCGTGTCGACTAACCGTTTCTAAAACACACATCCCTCCGCACCGTTCACCATTACAAATTTTAAATTCCAATGGAGCAAGCTCCGAGATACCTTGATCACCGCAGTGGCGATTTCCGTCATGAGAAAATCCTGGTGATGCACGTCGATTACAACGATCAAAAAATAACCACATTCGTGGAAGATATTCGTTTTTTGAAATCAATATCTCGTCTTACTTTATATCGTTGAACCTAGCTGCTCGTATCGAACGATCATGATCGAGAATTTAATTAAAAATTAATAATAAGCGTCGAGAAGTGTCATTGCAATACTATTATTTTTATTGTTATTATTGATACAGTTATTCATAACTTATCATTAAACTATTATTATCCTTTGACCTCAGAGAACGAGGGCAAGGTTTCATCTAATTAAATTAAATTTGTTCAGGGATTTTATTTTTTTCTAAAGAACGGCAGCAAAGAACGTGGTTGAAATAATACAACCTATATTTTGATGCTCGATATGTTTAAAGACCTAATTAGCTCGTCGCTTAATTTATTACGATGCTTGCGAATCGTTAACGAACTTCGTGAAGAAAGTTGCTCGGATGCAACTGAAGAGGCCGGAATTGCTAAGAAGAATCGAGCCATGCGAGCGAGATTAGGATGATGTTTTTGATGATCTTTCCACCACTTTAAAACATCAATGGTCGCAAGTGCTCGTTCTTCAGCAACGTACAACTTTATTTCTCCTTCCCAGTCACTTTCTGATGAACCCACAAGAGATTCTTCGGTTTTCTTGCACAAAGAATATAACTTAAGACATTCTTCATCTTCAGGATGCTGATCTAAGGGTTCAACTTGAATAGGGCTCTCCTAAATGTTTTTAGTAAACAAAATTATTATATTTTTTTATCATAATAATATGTCCTGATGAGAACGATGTTGGGATATTTTAATATCTAGCATGGCATAATTCCCGAGTTTCGAGATCACATGGATATTGAATACAGATTACTTGGAATGTTTGAATATTCCAGTACTTAAAATCAGTCACTGATTGAAATTAGTTAGAAATTTTACTGATTCAAATTTCGAGAGTATGTGTTTGTAAGATCGGAATATTGTTGATATTTTATTCTTGATTGATTATCTGCTATCTTTTATGAAAATTTAAAACGCATTTATATTTTATTTCTAATTGTTTTACTTATATGTACATATAATAAGAACGTTCCGAAAATCAAAAACTTTGTCAAAAATACAACATTTATGAAAATTTTTTTATAATTTTCTTCATAAGTTTTTTTTAGGGCTACCTTTTGTACGGGTGCTCTGTAGCACTTAGTTCTGAAGACACTCTTAAACTTTCCCAGTGATAAAGCTTTCATTTCTCGTCCCCGTGAAGTCATATCAAATATTTCGAATTTGTGTCTTGGGTTTAAGATCAGTATCGCACAATATATCCAGTTACGCTTGCAGTAATGCTTAAGCAATTTGGCTAATCCTATGTCCAAAGCTAACAGCATATTCTCTTCAATCGGACTTTTAACTTTTCCTTGCAATCTTTCGAATGACTTTTCAATCGTATCAAGAAGCATATTAAAACCGACAACGACCACATTTAAGGTAGGGTACTTTTGTCCACTCAAAGCTGTTGATAAGACTTTAAAGTCTCGAAAATATTTGTGAATTTCTTGCAAAAGGATCCATTTATAATCGGAGATGGTCAGTTTTCTTAGCGCCATGTTATTTTGACAAAGCAAAATAATTGGTTGTTTCATTCGTGTCCCCAAACAAACCATGTCACATGTCGAGTACCACCTGGTTGAAACGTCGATGTTTGGCAACCACATTTTGATGGCACAAACGACGCAACTGCTTTGAAGCTTGTTTCTCCACTGCTTTGAATTTTCAAGGAGTTCAAACAAGTTTCCTAGTTTCGAAAATGGTGATAAAATAGGACTGGCTTCAATGTTGGTCAAAATGTTACTGGCTTCGTCATCATCATTCTGCGGTTCTTGGTTTTTATTCCAGTTTACAGTGTCTTCTTGATCTCCTTTATTATCTTCGTTGCAAATAGTATTAAGTCCCAATACTTTCAACATTCCTTGCACCGATATATTAAGAATCTGTGGATAACATTGAATGTGTTGATTTTCGTAATCAAAGGTCATCAAATACGACAATTCCACCCTGAACTTTGAATTTGCGTTAGTGTTGTCTACCATTATTCCGAGTACTTTCAGTGATATTTGAAAATATTCCACAGTTTCATAAAAGGATTTGGCAATGTCTTTACCACTATGTTGACCATGAGATGCCACAAAGTCCACTACAAGGGGATGCCATTAAAAAATTAAAAAATTGCCATTACAGCTCCTTTCACTTTCTCAAATCTGTTTGGAACCATAGATGTCATTCTGTTTCGCATTGGAACTTCAGCGGCCGGATTATGATAGTGAAAGAAATCATGAATCTCTTTATCATCAAAAAAGTTCAGAGATAAATATTTCTTTGCTGCCCAATCTAACAGTTTGTCGTTAAATACTTCTTGTTGAAAAGCCTATAGGAACATTATGTGTATTAATTATAAAATTTTATATATTATGAGGTTAGGTGAAGCCAAAGTAAGTTAAAAAATTCGTATTTTAGAGTTGTGGAAAAATAGTTGTTTTAAAAATTTTTTATTTTACTTAAATTGTCCAATTTATAATAATACGTTTGAATTTTAAACTTGGCTTTATTTAGGAGATATTTTTATTTTCATACTTGGGAAAGTTTTAGTTCAAATCAAAAATTTTCTAAACCTATATAAAAAATAAAAAAGTATTACTTATAGCATCTGAACTTTAAAAAGACTAACAAAAAGTGTATAAAAATTTAATTTTTGTCATATCAGTAGACAAAAATAACAAAGGTGGGGTATCTGGGTTGCTTGGGATATTATGAAACCTAGGTATGGTTATCAAAACGTTTTAATGACAGAAATCTTAAAATGAATGATAAAATTGTTTAATTACTGGTTGAGATGTGTGCACTGATGGATAAGTTTCTTTGAATTCGTTCAGGTGTTCTTTATGCAGATGACGCTTTATACCGGTAATGTTACCGCCTGTCATTTTGATAGTTTTTATTATGGGGGGGGGGGGGGGATCTTTTAAAAGGCACAGCTTACATTTCCCCCATGTGAACTTGTCCTTATCAAAATTAAACTCGAATGAATCTCGGAGCGGCTTGCCATTATGCTTCCTCCGTTTTGGTCGGAATAGTGTATCGTCTTGAGCGATTCCACTACAATTGAAATTATTTATATTAATTATTATATTTAATTTACTTTGTGGTCCGCTCGTTTTCCTCTTGAGTTTCATTCTGCTCTATCTCTTCAGACTCTTCTGAAGATCTCTTTTGCTTTCATCACATACATTCGCTGTCATTTTTCCACTGACACAGCTGACACTTACATCGAGCAAACATTCGAATTTGAGACGGAAAATGACAAAAGAATATCCGAGTAACTCGGTTCGAAAAATGCTCGTATTTCAGACAAAATAAAAAAACATTGATATAACAAATATGACATCAGCCCCGATGGGGAAAATCCAGTCAAATTATTTTGAAAATTCTGTTGGTTCAGAATTTTCACGTCAGTTGGGGAAATATCAATCTTCCGTCATGGAGAGGCTCAGCTTTACTTGCCCGTTTAAGTAGATGCTCACAGGAAAACCTTTATGGTTATTTAAAGGTCCAGAGCTGCTGTTTATCATTTGTCAAACCTCCTTCACTCAGGAAGCACAACTTGGTGAAAAATCCTGTTGAGATGTTATGAATTAACAATAAAACGTTTCACATTCAACAAATAAAATTTAGACAGATAAGGGAGAGAAAAATTTAAAATAAGTTGTGGGAACAACGTACTTTTGGGGACAGATTTCTCCAACGAAGCTTCCTCTCGAGCGCCTCTCTCCCATTTTCCGCCAATTCAACTGGAACCAATCGCCTGCGCCAACTAGCTCATCGTAGCGACAATTTTCCTTTTCGCCCTATCATGACTTTCCACCTGGTGCTCAATTGGATACGCAAAATCTTGGCATAATCATGATATCAATTTTCCGCTGCCACTGATTCAGGTATCTGTCTATCATCCTTCACTCAGGAAGCACAATTTCGTGAAAAATCCTGTTGATATATTATGAATTAACAATAAAACGTTTCGCATTCAACAAATAAAGTTTAGACAGATATGGGAGAGAAAAATGTAAAATAAGTTGTGGTGACAACGACCTTTTGCGGACTGATTTCTCGAACGAAGCTTCCTCTCGAGCGCCTTTCTCCCATTTTCCGCCAATTCAACTGGAACCAAACGCCTTCGCTAATTAGCTCATCGTAGCGACAATGTTCCTTTTCGCTCAATCATGACTATCCACCTGGTGCTCAATTGGATATGCAAAATCTTGGCATAATCATGATATCAATTTTCCGCTGCCACTGATTTAGGTGAACGTCATACATACTACATCATAGGAGAAAAAAATACAAGTGATCTTTGTGGACAATTAGCAAAAAATTTGTAATATTGACAAAAGAGCAATTTCATGTAAATTCATCTGAAGAATATCAGCTATTGTTAGATTTTTTAAACTTCCATAATTTCCGTGATTCAAAAACTAATATTCGAACTAAATTTCTAAAAAAAAACACTTTTTATTTTCTTCATTTTTTAATATAGATAGCTTACAATATCCAAATTATTTTTTAGAGAAAATGAGGCAATATGCATTTTTCCCATTTGCATTTATTTATACATTACAATTATTATAATACTAGAAGACTTTTCTTCACTTTTTTAATAGCAATATGAATTTTATACCCATTTTTCAAAAAGTCCGCATTTTGGAGCCTGCCCTCCGCAATTTTACAACTCGGGTCTGGCAACACCGAACTCAATAGAGCTGAATAGCGATCGCATAGTGTGAGATCGATCAGGTTTCTTGACGATTGGCGAAAACGGATGAGCGCGACAAGGAAAAGGGAAGAGGGGAATGGAGATTTCGTGTGTGTGTGGGGGGGGGGGGAGGGGTAAAAATAGTAAGAAAAGGATGAAAAGAAAAACGCCGGAAAAAGAGAAGGGCGCGGGGAACTTGCTAATGAAAATTCAAGCAATATTTACAGGATTTAGAGGGAAGACATGTGGGATGCTGGAGGATATGAAGAAGCAAGGGAGGAGCTCAAGGAGGAGGTACAAAAAATACGAAAGAAATGGGAATAGTGGGAAGAATTATGGAAAGGCGAAAAAGAGAAAGTTTGGGGAAAAATGGAAAGCATAGAAAATCAGCAGAAAGAATATGATTAAAATAGGAAAATGGAGATGAATATAATGGAAGAGAGAGTGAGTAAATTAGAAGTAAGCGCTAAGCAAAGAAGGACTGAGATAATAGGTAGTCAGGATGCAACACAAGGTGGGGTGACCTTGTATGTAGAGAATGAGAGGCTACGTAGTATATACCATTAAGCCATTTCCCTTTCAGGGTAGGCGTGACACTACCCGGTTTGGGTAGTGTTTCTATGTGGATAGTTTCTTGTAGTAAATAACTACAAGTGTGGGCTCACCACACCCATAATATGCCAACAGCACGCAGTATTCTCGAATGGTCACCCATCCAAGTACTAACCGCGCCCAACGCTGCTTAACTTCAGTGATCTGACGAGAACTGGTTTTTTCAGCGTGGTATGGCCAGTAGTAGATTGACATATATCGAAAGACGAATAGAAGGGGAGCGAGGATCAAAGAGGAAAAAAATGTAATGATCTAGGGACTGAAAGTGAACAGTGAAACGGGGAAGGAAGAGGTTAAGTATCTGATGAGAGACATATGAGCACAAGTGTGGGTGGAAAGGGTAAAGAGAGTAGGAAGAATGAAGGAAGGGATGGAAGGCATGTTTCTGGTGACATTAGGGTTTGAGAAGGATAGGTTTGAAATAGTGGGCAAAAAGAAGTTGTTGAAAGGAAGAACAGAGACAATAGAAGATCTGACCTGGCAGAAAAGGATAAAAAACGGCTGATTGAGCGGAGGACATGGGCGAAAGGAGGAATGGTAGTAGGGTAATAACAGGAAGAGATAGAATTTGGGTAAGCGGAGAGATGTGGATCTGGGACGAAGAAATAGAAGAATTGAGAGCTTGGCAAACAAAGCAAAGAAAGAACGGACCATTAACATTCGGCCCAATCAGATCCTCACATGACATCGCCATCATCCACTTGGCTTCCGAGCGCCATGTCGACAAGGCGTGACGTCACGACTCTTACGTCTTGACCATACGACTCAGGGTTCCTACAAAACTCGGCCTTGGTAGTCATCGAATTCGATTATTGAATTAACTGGGTCCATTAATGATAGAATCCAGTTAATTGGGAACTACTTTTGCCGCGAAAACCACCACAAGTATTTCTCCATCTCTACCATGGTGTTGTGTCGCATTTCATGCAATCACTTTTGTTCTTGGCATCCATGAGGCAGGTGGTGAAACGATTCACGTTTTACGATTTACAATTTATATTGGAGGCAAACAATAAATATTTATTGCTTATTTCGGAATTTATATATTGCATATTTATTGCTTACATTCGGAAGGAATAAATGAGGAGGAAAATGTTCAAGGTATACTTCTTATATTTCCGGCAGGCATGCAATGGTGGATATGATTTGAACATTTGGTCTCGCCTTTTCCTTTTTTTCTTCTTCACCATTGCCGAGCTTGTTCTCTCTTCTGGATTGCTCTTTAGTTTTATGTAGAGGTCTCTTTTTTATTAGATAAGCATAATTTTGTTTTCGAGTAAGGGTGCAAGTTTTCATTTTTTGTTTGTTAAATGATGTGTAATTCGGGCTAAAATCGAGTCAGCACTTGTACGGTTTTCCGTGCACTAGCCACGTGACCATAAACAAGTCCTTCATTTTGCTTGACGATTCACAGTTCCCGACGCGTTTTGTAACTTAAGATCCGCGTTCAAAAATGTCGTTTTTTTAATTGTTACCGTTTATAGAAATAAAATGTCGAAAGCTAACCGTCATATAATTGAATAATGGCAGTTGTGATTTAAAGAACACCCCCTCAGATCCACTGAAGAATCCTTATCCTTGTCCTTTAATAACTTAATGATTAATTAAACTTGTTAGGACAAACGATTTTCCATTGTCATTTTCTTTGCGGCGACCAAATCGCACACAACGTTTTGAAACTCATTGGCATCCTTACCCCTTGCGAATTACTATGAAGTTAGGGTCTTTATAAAATAAGGAACGTTAGGGAATAATAATGGTGATAGTTTAAATATAAGGGTTCTTGAGGTAACAACCCCTACTAGTAGACAGTCGATGTGGTACTTCATAAGCTTTTTAAAAGATTTAAAAATAAATTGACCGGTCATATGCAATAACGCTGTTCTTGCATTTTCAGAAGTCTTTCACAATCTTCCTTTATTTGTTTTTCATGAAGCTATGTACAAAACAAATAAAAAATTATTGACTTTTAAAAACGGAAGTATATCGTTATTGCACCCAACTTCTCAATTGTCTAGCGTGACTTTAGATCCAGTTACCGCTTTTTAAAAGGACTGCGTGGAGCATTGACGAAAGCATGAAGCCTCGAGAAATATAATACATCGACATTTTATTGTTATTACCAGTTACATGCAAGATTTTGAACCGAGTTCGGATCATCAATATATATTTCATAGTTAAAAATTTTCTTAATTGGAATTATATTGTAGAGGATTTTGGTTTACACTAGGGTTTACATTCTTTACTATAAAACTCTTCGTGATATGACGGCGGCCACCTACTGGGGTCTCACGGATTTCTGCTGGGTTCAATGGGGTATCCGTGCCGCTTTCCATGTTTATTTTCAGACGTTTTACAGCGTGATTAATGTATCTATATATTCCACCAAAAATATTATAAGTCTGCAATATTGCAAAGGCATCACCCTCTGATGTTGATAATACGATTTGTTCTTCGGTTGGTAGAGGCTCATACTTATTTCTTCCTGTTTTTATTCTAAATGATTTATTGGCAGGAAAAGTGTATCTTCGAAGTTCCAATATCCGGTGCGAATTCCAAAGGGAAATAAGCCTGATAGATTCAAGTTGCTCTATTCCACATCCACGTCCGTCAGGAGAAGGAAGTATTATAGGTGGAGCTATAGACCTGGAAGGAGGGTCACTCCTTGCAAGAAAAGGCCTTACAGGAGGAGACCTACACCTGATGCGAAGAGGAGGCTCAGAAGGAGGAGATCTGGACCTGATACGAAGAGGCGGCTCGGCAGGGGCAGACCTGGCCCTGACACGAAGAGGTGGCTCGGCAGGAGACCTGACATGGAGAGGCGGCTCAGCAGGAGGAGACCTGACCCTGACACGAAGAGGTGGCTCGGCAGAAGGAAAATAGCTCTGAGCTGAATTATTTCTCTTAGAAGAAGAAGGAGAAGAAGTTCCGCAACGAGGAACACCTGGAATAGGGGCTCCATTGGGTAAACATTCAAACTGCGAAGTTAACTCTGCAACAAGAAAGAGAGGATTACATTTTTTTAAGAACGTTGTTATTTTCTCCAGGCCTGAGATTGTCAAAAAAATTTTAAAAGAATTTGATGTGATTTGAGGGACCTTCAATTATTTCAAAGATTTTAGGGTATTTTACAATTTTCAAAGGATTTCCAGAGAACGCTGGGGAATAAAATTAATTTATTTTGTTTTTATGGGATATAAAATGATTTCTACGGATTTGTAACTGTTTGAAAGATTTGAAAGATTTACAAATAATTTAAAAGGGGATAAAGGATTTCAAAGGATTTCTACGGGTTTTAATAGATTTAATTGATTTTCATCCATTGAAATTTCGAATAAAAAATGGAATGAATTTTAATTGACATGAAATTATGAGTAGTGTAGAATAAATCGTTCTAGTAGTAGTAATAATAATTAATAACCATGCATGCTCTATGTTAATAAAAATTTAATTTTGAGTTCAGATTTTCAAAAAATAATGCTTAATTAACATGGAGCGTTATACATTTTGCAAATTTGTTATTTATAATTTTTAAACAAAGTCGTCTAACTGTTACTAACATTAAATTTTGCTTGATATAAGTACTTTAGTGAGGTAATTTTATAAAAAATGTATCAATTCAAGCAAAAGTGAAAAATTACTAGGATTAAGAGTGCTCAACTTTTGGCAATCACCCATATGATACGAATAGGCTCAATTTTCAAACGAAATCAACTTAGAATGTCATTCAAATTACTCTTTGCTATGATACTTCGCAAATTGACAAGAATCATCAATTATTTTAAAAAAACTTCGTAAACAAATAGAGAGTTTGGCTATTCTGGAACTAATAGGCTTAATTTTTGTTTACGAAATCGAGTAAGAATATCTTTCAGATGATTCTTTGCTGTGAAATTTTTCAAATCGACAACAATTATTATTGATAATTCAAACAATATTCATAAAAGAATTTACAGTTTGGCTATCTATCAACGAATAAGCTAGATTTTGGTTTATGAATTGGCTTAAAATGTCTTTGCGTTGACAATTCGCTATAACAGTTCAAAAAATTGATAAATGTTGTCAATTATGAAAGTGTAATAGCGAAGAGTCAGCGGAAAGATAATCTTAGCTGATTTCGTAAAAAAATTGAGCCTATTCGTTGACAAATATCCAAACTGTGAATTTGCTTTTAAACATCGTTTAACAAATTTCCAGAAAGCTTCATTTCTAAATAAACGTAACGAAACATTAATTTTTGAAACACGCACCTCTGAAGTTGCACTTTTTGTTTCTCTAAATAATGTGTGAAGTGATCATATCAGGTGTTGCAAAAAGCAGTTTGTGATTCGCGTGCGTACTAGCTAATTGCTACTCGTGTAATTGAAGCATTTGCCTCTGTCCAAAGCCTCGGATTCGTTGCAATCACCTGGTCTACGCATTGTGTCACAAATAACTTTTGTCTCACATTTTATACCAAAACTCTGAATTCAAATGAGCCAAGCATTGCTAACCCAAAAAATAACTTGAGCTCAAGAATGTTCAACTCTGCAATTGACATGTCAAATGTCAGCGGTCATATTTTTTTCTTTGTTCGCGGTTATTTCTCAAAGTCGTTTACATAAAATAATCTCGCGAAAATAGCGTCCTTCACCGTTTCATATTCTCACCAAAACAACTGAAATAGTAAGTTCTGGTGAGAATCCTTTAAGGTACTGTTGAAATTTTTCATTGTTTTCGACTAGAAAAATATGTGCGCCGATAGTTCATTCATCTGCTCGGAAAAATAAGGTCAATCCGGTAATGTTTGGAGCGGTAAATTTTTTCTCTGAAGTTCTTCATTTAGGGGTGCATCATAATGAGACAGGTTTTGAGACAAGGATTTTCCTCGGCAATACTGATTTTTTTTCATAAAGGTGGAAAATATCATATATCAGTGGATTGATGCTTTCTTCTGCATTCAAAAGCTAAAACTGATCTTATCAAAATTAAATTAGGTAAAATTCTGCGCAAAACTGAAAAAAGTGTTCTGCCACCTGCAGTCTAGCAGTCTTTGAAAAAATACCGATTTTTTCGACCGACACCTGGAATACCTGGAATTTAAAACAAAAAAACATTGTCCGTATAATGACCTTGCAAGGTGTACCTTTTTTCTATTCAGTGATCAAAGCGCACCGTGGAACGAAAATTCGGCCATTTTTTAATATTTCTTTACCGTATAAGCCGTATAAGACTGTACGGACCTAGACCTATAGTCGCGATCATCTTAGACCTGAATGGAATCATTCATAAGAAGGAGGACGAATGGATGCGGGAGTTCATGGATGACGGACCCTTGCAGAGAATTATTTTGCGAAATTCTTGTGACAATGGAAGAGATGAGTTGAAGTGCGTGTACTATTTGTGAACAAAGTTTATCAGAGAAGCGCACAATTGTAATAACAGAGAGAAAAATTGCATCGCTAATAGATGCCCGTGTTGTCAGGAAAGATAATAAACAGACTATTTGGACATCGAAGGAATCTTTGGTTCTAAATGTGGCATGCCAAAATTCTTACATACATCCTAACAGCATCCCATCTATCTTGAACATAAGAAGAAGCAGCACCCGCTCGCAGGAATCTGCGTTAGGCAATAAATGCCTTCACTCTTTCCAGGATGCTTCAGAATCCTTAAACAAAAATTTCATCGCGCGCTTAGCGCGCGGCTCGCAAGTTTCAGCGCTCCTAGGGTGCGCACCTGTTGGATCTCGCGCTTCGCGCTCGATAATGCATTTACCTCGTGCTACGCGCCCGGACACATTTGCCTGACGCGTTAAGCTCAGTTCCTGTAAGTTTTCACACTTCGTGTGCTCGCTATTGCGCGCTTCGCGGACTAATACTCTCTTAGTAAGCTTCATCGTTATGACCTACTTTTGGTTTAAATATGTCAGTTCTACATAAAAAGAAGAACTAATTTAGTTAAGGTTCTATAGACCTTAAGGAACACATTCTCATCAAGACACTCGCGCTTCGCGCTTGATGTTTGGTTTAAACATCATGTAAACCTCGCGCTTCACGCTCGTTTCTGTTCATCGTATAATAGAAAACCAAAAGTTTGAGCGCGCTTACGAAGCGCGATTTGGTCGTCGCGCTTCGCAACGACTATATGTTATGTTCTTCAGATAAAAACGACTAAATTTGTATTTGATTTAAAATGAAGAAGGAAATTCCTTTACTTCAGTGTATATTTCCGTATCTTTCTAATAAATCATACAGTCAGAAAGATTTTTTTCAACTATATGAAAAGGGGAGAAAAAAAGTATCTAAGTCGTTTTTGGAACATGTATCTTGCTTTTTCATTCATAATCAAACCGACCCCTTGACTACCGTGTGATTCACTATCTACTCCTGACCATATTTCACAACCGCCTTCCAACACCCCATTTTCTATGTTTCTACTTTCGGATCCCTTTTTCTTTGTCTCAAATACACATAAAATATCTAGCTTCCTTGCGTGCATAGTTTCGCGTAATTCTCATCGTAATCTCGTAATCTTAAGATCATTCACCCCCCTAGCATTCCAGACACCCAGTCTCCATTCATCGCCTGAAACTCGACCTTTACGTTTACCGTGTGTATGCATTTCGTCAATCAAAGTTTCAGTCCATTCCGAGGCTATTTTATTGTTTGTATTATTCATTGTTTAGATTGTACACCCAACTACCACCTTTATGCGCGAAATTTGTTTTACGAGTCGAAATCATGTGCAAGTTAAGTAGTAATTCGTCGTATGGTGGAGAGTCTAGTTGTAACGTCAGTCCCACCAAAACTTCTGTTATGGGGGGGGGGGGGCAAGGAATGGAAACCGAGAGAGTCGCAATTGGTTGATGTTTTATGCTGAGAAGATCACCAGCCTTCAGCAGCGTTGTATTTTAGATAGGAGTTCATATGTTCCGATCTCCCAATTCCCGGCCTACCTCTAGGCAAGGAACCAAAAACTCTTTTTTTTATATAGCATAGTTCTTCAAAATGCGCTCACTTTTTGAATTTTTATCGAAAATGACTGGCTAACCAACTTGGCCTTTAGTTTAGGAGACTAAAAGAGTATAACAAAGGCCAATCGAATCGGTCAATTCTTTCGAAAGTTATCGTGCTCACAGACAGGCAGACATACATACAGACACATTCGTAAAAACCTGTTTTTTGGGTTCAGGGGGTCTCAA
>CAKNYM010053140.1:389109-487980 GCA_932195095.1 Andricus curvator | reverse complement strand
GAAGATTTATTATTTTAGTCGACACTCAATTTTGTTGGTTGAAAATAAAACCACTTGGTTAAAAGCTAAACTCTTTTAATTTTTTAATTTTAGCTAAGATTTCAGTTCAAAATTCATCATTTTAGTTGAAAGTTTATCTTGAATGCAAACAACATTCTCTTCCAACCACAGAACCGTGTAACTGTCTAAGTGTGAGAGAAGGTCGTGTTGAATTTTTAGCAGTAGCGCCAGCAACAGGTTGGTTCGGCTAGCTCCTTCACAATGAAAGTTAAACATTTTCTTTATGTTATAATTTTGGAATATTTTTGGGCTATTTTTGGTTCAACTGTCTTCAACTAAAAAAAAAAATAATCAAAAAATCCAAATTGAAAATACTCCCCCCGAAACATTCAAAAGACTCTAGTCTATATTCTCATCCCCATAGTAATTGTAAAAAGGAACGAAGAAGCAATACCTAGTGAAGGCAACAAACCCCGTTTCAGCTGCCTTCAATTAAAACATAAAGAACAAAAAAAATAAAAATAAACCCTGTTTGTATAATTAACGAACCGGGCTCAGTGGCCTATAAGTAAAACACAGAACAAAATTTCAATTTGTAAATAATCAACCCAGATACTTTCACAAGACTCTAGTTGATATCCCCATCCCCATAGTAATAATAAAAACCCTAAAGAACTATCCTTAGAACAGTTAGCGTACCGCGTCTCAGCTGCCTTTAGCTAAAACAGCCACACAATTTCAAATTGGAAACGTTTACCTCAGGCACCTTACTAAGACTGTAGTTCATATCACCATCCCCATATTGATAATGAAAAAACCCCAAAATTAATTGCAGCTCACATTTTTCTGTTTATCGTCTAATTTTTCAATCAGGGGTAAGTGTTGGTGTTATGTATTGTTATCGTTAGGCACGATAGGCCTCAGGAAGAGGACACAGTAGGAGGCACCAGGCATCTCCTAGTTATGCAGATTCCTGAGTCCCAGACGAGGGCTCTTGCGGTCCTCAACAACAGCCCCTCCTATCACTTTGGACAGGTGAACTTTAGGGTTGCCGGTCAGGGACAGGAGACGCCTGTTGGGACACAGGAAGATCAGGAGCAGACCTAAATGACTGCTCCTGGTCTAACAATTAACCAAATTAACTTGCATCACAGCAAAGGCGCCTCTGCAGTTTTTCAGAGGGGTATGGCTGCGAGGCACACAGGTATCTCGCTAATCCAAGAACCTTGGTTAGTTCGAGATACCATAAGGGGATTAGGGGCGGCTGATACTTTTTGCTACAGGGACCCCAAGACGGCCAAACCAAGGGCCTGCATACTGGCGAAGGGAGTTAACGCTCTCCCGCTGCTTGAGCTCTGTTCGAGAGACTTGGTGGTGATAGCCACGGATCGCAAAGGAATAGGAAGGGTAGTTCTGGGATCGGCTTATTTTCCTTATTACAGCGATACCACAACCCACCAGTGGAGGTATGTACACTGGTGGAATATTGCAAGGTAAGGGGTATTCCACTTCTGCTGGGATGCGATGCTAATTCCCACCATACTTTTTGGGGCAGCACGGACATACACTCAAGAGGAAATGACCTACTGGAATACCTAATCACCACTGATTTAGATATTCTCAACGCGTGGAACACCCCGACGTTCCGTAACTCGGTCAGGGATAGAGTCATTGACATCACTCTCTGCACCAGTAGTTTTAGAGATAATATCAAGAAGTGGATAGTTTCAGATGAACCCACTCTCTCAGATCACTCACAGATAGAGTTCGTGTTGGAATCCATTGTTCCCGCTGGCCCTAAATGCGTCAGAAATCTAAGAAGAACCCCGATACGTAAGAGGCACTGACTTACGATAATTGAACACCTTGTTTCGTGAGAGGCAAGGGGACTCACGATAATCAAGCTCCCCATGAAAGGGGTTTAAAATCGTACTGTAACCTCCACGTGGTGGGCCCCGGGAATCAGAATTTTTTAAGGATGTCACGGCACTGACTTATCCTTGAAATATTCGCTTCGGACGTGATAAAGGTTCGCAAAGGTTAAATATATCTAATTCGTACGAAGGCAACCGAACATCATGATATTTATGATAGTTGATAGTTGTAATGTAGGCGGGGTGGCCCGGGAGGTCCCACCCCTGGCGCTCAAGCTATAAAGCCTATTGTGCTATACCCGTGTTTATTCTCAAGGTAGTGCTACGAATCCGGCCATCCTTCGCCGAGTGTTTTTTGGATCTCGGTGGTTTTTCGTTGTTATCAACGTTCTGAGATTATACCTCTCAGGTGCCAGGAATACCTATCGCACAGTAAATGACGTCCTCCTTTGTTGACCAGGCAAAGTGATCCTCACCCACTCTGCCATTCGGCAGCCTCCCTAGCAGGCTAGGGTGTACGGAGCGATCCCTCTGAGGTCATCAGGTAGATGCACAGATTCGAAGCACTGTCCTGGTGTGTTATGTAAGTGTATGTGTGTGTGTTCATTACTCGAAATCGGCCAGCGACCATCGAGCGTGGTGCCTCCTATAGGAGTCCCCAAACGCAAGAAGAACGCTGACTCATTTTCGAGTCTTCACAGAATCGGCTTCGACCTCCAAGGCTAGTCCCCTCGACATGGAGCCCCACCTTGGTACGATATCAGCTTTTTCTGAGGGGACCTACAGTTTAAGGTGGGTTCCGAACCACCGAAGCCCCGGTAGAAGTACATAGAAAAATTTCCATTGGTACCGGCTCAGGGATCGAACCCCAGTCCTCCTGCACGGAAGCCTGACGCGCTATCGTCTGAGCCACCGAGACTTCTCTATATTTATGATATAAATGATGAAAAATACCGTAACATATAAAATTTTGAAAGTTCTTGTGACCTGCAATGACTATCCTTAACATGAACCTGCACATGCGTGATTCCTGTTGACGCGACGCGACGCCGCGGACGTGTAAAGTATGTGATTCTCCATTTCACAATAGCTGTTACAAACGCTTCATGAAGCATCGTTTTTTTTAAACTTAATTTACTGATAATAGTCTCATGAAAAATAGATTATTAGTTGAATTCAATACGCTGATTTAACAAATCAATTATTAAGAAAAGACAACTTTGATTTGGAAAAATGTATGAACATATTCAAGGCAGTCGAATTGGCTAATATGCCAATGCACAATAAGCTTTACGTGAAATTAAATATCCAGTTTCAAGATATTATAATATTAATAATCCGGTGACTTTAAGTATGTAATTGCTTCTCAAAATGGTTTAAAAGAAGTTTTACTACAAGAAAAATTACCCGTCACATATGGATGTGAAGCTCTCACAGAAGCAGAACGTACATATGCTCTAATTTAGAAGGTATCATTAGGTATTGCTTTCAAATGTGAAAAGTTGATTACGGAAAGCTTCAAAATATTTGAAAAATTATATATATAGTATCATACTATTATATTCACCCATAAAATTAAGAATGATTGCCAAGTTGAATACCAGAGTATAAACGACCCTCATTTTTTCCAAGTAGAGTAAAGAATGACTAAGTATTAATGAAAAGTTTGCTTGACAGTGTAACTTGTCATTATTCCAGTTCTTTATAATAGATTATATAATAAATCCTATAGTCGTTATCACACAGCTCACAGGCGTGAAGTTCATCATTCTGAGATATTTACATTTCACTAGAGTCAGTATCAAGGCTAGAATTTATCTGTTTCTGAAAAAGACGTTTGCAAAACCAACGCATTACATTCTCTAGATAACGAACTTATATGTATACTAGGAAACAAATACGTGCTCGACGCGGGCGTCGAGCATTTTCGACGAAAAACACTAGCATATCAAAACAAATTTCAAGATTGTAAGTCTTTTCTTTTATTTAAATTTTTTCTTCAAAATAACCGATTCATGGTGAAAAGCGTTTACGTAACCTAATATTGTGATGGAAGCCGCTAGCTCAACCTAAAGTTGTAGAAAAATTGTAAATATTATTTGAAATCCAATAATGCTTTATTAAAAATACCAATGATTTCCAACAACAAACACCAACTTATCTAAAAATGTTAAAAGGTCCTAAATATTGTTCACATTGTAATGATTTTTGTTTGAATATCCCTGTTTTCGATGTAAAATGCCAACTTTAGCTAAAATTGTTAAAAAATATTGTTAATCTTCTATGAAATCTAATTATTTTTAAATAAAAATGCAGATTTGTGACAAAAAAACACCAACAAATGATATTAAGAAAAGCGTAATGCAAAATACCATTCGCGTAAGAAAGCTAGATATTCTATGTGTGCCTGGAACAAAAAAAGGGATGTGACATAAGAGAGATAAAAAATAGACTCGAACTATGGCCAGGAGTACCTCCCCAGGGGCTGTAACACCCTGTGGTTGGTGGGTTGTCTTAGGCGTGTGGGATAAGGAGGTCAAACGGACCTCGGTCTGCATGTTTTAAAGGGTTTTTTCCCGCCGGTAGGAAATACCCTTTACTGGAAAAAGAAACAAAATGGCCTACCTCAACGTTTCCTTTTCTCTCGGAATCTCAGGTCCAACCTAAAGAAAAGAAGACCTATAAAAAAAAGGAAATAAAAGAAAGAGAGGAAGAATTATCTATTGTCTTACAATATCCTGATCTATTCACCTGAAATTGTAGAAAAAAAAATTGAAAACGTTCACAGAGGAAAGGGTTTTTCCTAACCCAAAAAAATTCGGTACTACTACATGATCCACCAGAGACAAATTAAGAACTTTATTTGCCATTCTAATATATTTCCAGAGAACAACATTCTAACAGACGATATTTTTGTCAAGAGTAGTATCAAAATTTAAAAAAAAACGATAAAGTTGAATATTTTCTTGAGCACCGACGCCATTACAAGAAAAGTCTATGGCCATGCGGTTAAAAATTCCGTTATAACCTGAAAATTTAGACTCTGAAATCCGAAATCAAACAACACAGGCCGACAAAAATTGGCAAAAATATTTTACCAGGAACCCGAGTATACTTTTCCGAAGGTTTTTGGCGTGCTGAATCCGAATCCGAGGTCAGGATTTCTGTAGTGGCTCAGGTTTTCTATCGGGGTACCCGGGTGGCTCAGCCGTGCTTTTTTTTCAATTGCAAAATATTTCAAGCTAAAAAATTTCTAAAAATATGTGCAATGCAAACTTCGATAGAGAATCGGTTCAATCACGTAGATTCAAGAAGCATTCAGCCTATCTTTATTAGAAAGAAAGTTATTTAACAAAACGTATGCCGATGGGTACCCGGGTACCCGGGTGGTAACACAAGGGTTAAATGAATTCGTTTTCGGTTCCTTAATAAATCTCAATGTACCACGACCACCAACTTTCTGGAAGAACGTACCGATATTTCTGGCGGCAAAACAGAAGAAAACTTTTTTAACAAAATAACCCTTCGGGTCTGAGTGAATTCCCTTTTCTCGGTATACTTTCTCCACTGAGCACCCTTAAGTAGAAATTAAAAGGGGTTAAATTTTGAAGTGTTTTCACCCGATCCAAGCGCCCTCTGCCATGTTATGTCTTCCTTCTCAGGCGCTGTGGTTGGCTCCGCTCCCTTCCTCCGCCAACATGGCGGTATGCGTGTAAGGGTCCATGGGCCAGAAGAGGACAGACCATAAAAGTTCTCTCTCCCTCTTTGTCTATCTTGCGGTAAGACCACCCTGTGATTCCTGTCGTCGTGGTGTTAGCATTAGCGTTCAGCTTTCAATATCGCTCTCGACGCTATTTGCGTTAATTCGTTTCGTGCCGAAAGTGCCCTTAGGAAGTTTGACTCTCGCTCCGAATTTCCGAGTAAAGAGAATGGATGGTTATTTCTCGGTGCCGGTGGGAGAGGTTATGTTGCATTGCCTCCACAAATGACAGGTAAATTTTACCCCATCACAGTATATGGATATATATATATATGAAAGGATGCCTATCAATGGGCTCTCCTGGGTGAAATGAAAGGATCCCTATAAACGGGCTCTCCTGGCATGCATGATTGTTGCATGATAGAAGAGGGTAGAAGAGACATAATTCAAACTCTATAAGTGGAAAACCATCTGCGAGTAACCTTAGCGATAGTAATGCAGGGGGGTTCAAACCAAACAGAAGAACGACGACGAGCTAGATTGTCGGCAGCTGCTAGGAAAAGGTTAAGGGGTGAATTGTTAAATCAATCTGACGCAACAACTACCCAAACGGGGTCTCCAATGTGGGACCATTCTGATAGAAACACAACGAAGGAAATCAGGGAACAGAAAAAGATGCAGTTGAGAGGTCCAACACTCTCGTATAGCCAGGCTCTTTAAAGTCCCCTGAAAGTGGTTATAGTCGCCGAGGGGTTCCCACTAACTAAACACGATGGCGACCAAACCACGGCAATTAAAGCGGCATTAGAGAAGAAAATTGTTGGGATGCCACCTGGAGAACTCATACCAAGATTTTCAGGTTGATGCTTCAAAAATGATACTTTTATCGTCATCTGTTAGGACGAAATATCCGGAACTTGGCTTATTGAAGCTGTTGGCGGATTACAACCTTGGGTGGGAGCTAAGATCAGAGTGATCGACAGCAAAAACCTCCCAAGGGTAGTAGAGCTGCTGATTTAGATTCCTAGTATATCCGTGGAACCAGCAGCCGTACTTACAAGGATAGTAATCCAAAACCCAACCATGGAAACGGGAAGTTGGAAAGTTATCGATGTCAAGGCAAGTGGTCAGGCTATCCAACTTCTAATAATCGCAGAGCCAGAAGTGGTCAAGAGTCTCCAGAACCAAAGTTACACCCGTAAACAGAGCAGCGTCCTCATCAAAAGCAGGTGGGTGAACAAAAGTATGTTTATTGTTCTCGATTTTGAGTTTTTGAAAATCGCACCACGAAGTGGGACCCTCTGGGCAGTAGAACTGCTGCGGCTTTTCATCTACGGAAGTTCAATGATAATATGTTGCCCACACAGCTTTCTTCATATCTTCAATTGATTCTGCATTTGTTAAAATTGCCAAGCCATAATAAGTACTGATTTTTATCATCAACTTAATAGTTAGTGCGAGGTGCTTGACTTTTTCAGTCTTACTAGTTCGCTGAATCTTTTTTCGATCTGCGTTTTTTCGGCTGCGCTCATTCTACTTTTCCTTCAGCTTTTCTTTTTCTTGCAGCCTCTTTTTCTCCAGCAATTTGAACTTGTTTTTTGGCCTTTGTCAACTGTGTAAGTGCATTTTTCGCTTCCTTTACACGCCTATACATGCGTTTTTTTACATGCAAAGGGCACTCTTTTTTTTCGACCACAGGGTTGCCGCTATAAACATCAGCTTCCAATAAATTTTTAAAATATTTTGATTCACCGTCACCTATGTACTTTTTGTATTTCACACCGAACCATTCCAACGATCGCTTAAACATTTCAATTACACCGTCAACCTCCATTTTCCCTGAACTTCCTTTGTGGTCTGCCGTACATTCGTCCATGTGATTTTCATACCATTCCAATTACTCATCTGATTCTTCTCTGCCTACCCACTGTAACATTATTATTTTATCTGAATTATTGATGTCATATTGGAATCAAATTTTCTGTTTCCATGGCGAGCTGAGATCCAAAAATTGACGAGTTTACCCAAACCGAGAGTTGTTACCTTCCGCCAATACGTGTTTTCCCTTATAATGGATAATTTAATATGTATGTAGCAACTGGGACATTTCTGGCAACATTGCGAATTGCCGAGAAACTATATCCAGTTTGCCTTTAATGGACTCTATCCAGCAGCTCGAGTCCAATTACACAAAATAGGTCAAGTCTGGACAGAACATTAAAACTTGCCCTTACCACCCGATTGCTCAGTTTTACCATTGAGGATACCTTTGGAATCGGGATGGGAACCCCTTTTTCCCCTGGACGAAATTGATTGCTATTTTTCACGAGTAAGTATCGAAAAAGGAAAAAATTCTTGATCAAAAACTCCTCACAAATGTAACTTTCGGTGGATCTCAACTCTACATCGGCTGATGAATCCACGCTTCGCCCACGAACCATCACCATAAACTGTTAACTCGTCTTCGGTGCAGCCCTTTTTAACGTTTTCTTCTTTCTCTTCTTTTGCTGCTTTTTTAAAAACAATATCAGCTACGGCTCTTACGGCAATATATATATTTGTTCAAGTATACTGTAATGACCACTTTTAGTGATTCCAGTGCCTAAATCCATCATTGAACAAAAAATATTCATGCCTGCTAAATCAACGCCAAGCATCCGCATAGCAAAAGTAAACCGCCTGTTCACTTCAAATGCATTTCTCATCTACGGGCAAGAGTTAATTGAAAAGTCTTCTTCACAATTGCATTTTACACACAAATTAAATCCCAATCCTACCCGTGATTTCTTTATAAACTTTATAGCACCATTACACGCTTTACACTTTAAAATTGATTATAATGCAGTGAATACTAAACTAAAACTCAGCAACACATAAGTCGAACTATCATCAAAGGCTACTTCAAAATCTTGACTTTTTAATCTTTGAGCAGAAGTGCTGGCAAATTCTGTATTTTTTCACAAATGTGTCTATTACCATAAAATTTTTTTTTTACAGCACGATCTCCGGGATTCCTTGTGCCTCGTTTTTTTCCTTTCTTATTTTTCTTATTTGTACTGAGATACTACATATACTTGTACTGATATACTTGTACAAAAGAGGGGCCCGACCGTTTGAAGCTGTTGTGCATCAGAAGCCGGCATTTTTTTTTCTTTAGATTCTTCTTTCTGCAGCAATTGGTAAAATTGTCTGATAATTATGTACTGCATTTTTTTGGTAACACTGTAAACCTTTGAGAATTCTTTCGAAGTATATTATATTTCTTGAAATTGTGGAATTTAGAAACTTCCACACAATTTTGATCAATTCTTACAAAATAGTCTGATTCCGAAATATATTTCACGTCTTCGAAATATTAGTCCGAAATGGAAAATATTTGGAAAAATCTTTCGAAATTCGGACGAATTTCCAATGAAGAAACTCTTATAAAATGACAATCCGTACAAGTTATCCCAAAGTTCTATCGAGTTATGAAATCATAGAGAGCAGTAAGAAATTTTCAAAACATTTGCGAATATTAGAAGTAATTAACAAACAAAAAAATCATATTAGAGTTCTTCACACATTGCAAAAATCTGAAAACTTGCACAGTTATTTGAAAATTTCTCTAAACGAGAAAGTTCCTATATAATCTTTGACAATGCATGAAAATGTACAAAAGTAATGTTAGATGCAAATAAAATGCTCCCAGCGGACCAATTTCATTGCTCAATTTTGCCGTAATTTCGTTCATGCCGAGGTGATTTTTTCTCGCGAAACTAGTTTCTGACTATGTTAATTTTATTATTCTAAGGATTTCAATGACTTTTTTTGCAAACGGGTTTTGAGCTATTTAAAATTTTGAGGATTCTCCTGTGCTCCAAAAATGTTTTCAATTATAATTTTTTGAAACGCTTCTTAATTCATTAATTATTATCAGAATTTCTTATTATTATTTCTAAATGTGAAGATACAGATTGATAAGTTGTTTCAGAAATGTAACAGAATTTAGCAGCAAAGTTTAGCAAATCCGAAAACTAGAACTCCTAACATTCTTTTGTTCGTAAGAAAAAATCCTAAAAAATTCAAAAATGGCCTTTGAAGAGTTTTCAAGGAATTTATTTAATTCTGAAGTAATCCGGGAATTTCGTGGGAATCGCTCGAATTTCATGGAGGAAATGAAAAGGATCTTTTTTATCTGTTTCCAAAGAAGACTGGCTGTGGCATTGAAGAAAGATTGAAACCTCAAGAAACATAATACATTGACTTTTTAATGTAATTGTTTAGATACAATTTTTCAATTTGCGTTCAGATCATAAACAATATATTTCAATTTTGAATGCTGTTTTGTTAAACTAGTTAGATAGTATAAAAAGTTTCAAGCCTGTACATGTACGTCAAACATTTTATAATATAATTCAATTTTATATTTTCTTAATTGAAATGACGGTGTGCAGAATCATGGTTCACACGATCTTTGACATTTTCTACTAGAAAATTCCACATAATTAAGCGTTGAGAACCTACTGGAACGTCATCAATTTCTTCTTGGTTCAGTCGGACAACCGTGCCGCTTTCCATTTTTATTTTGGAACGTCGCATACTACAATTAAAATTTTTATATATTCCCCCAAGAACATTATAACTTTCTAATATAGCAACGGCATCACCATCGGATGTTGATATTACAATTTGTTCTTGGGTTGGCATAGCCCTAAACACACTTCTAATTTTCATTTTAATTGAATTATCGGCAGGAAAAGTGTATCTTCGAAGTTCTAATATCCGGTGCGAATTTGCGCGAGAAATGAGCCGAATAGATTCAAGTTGCTCTATTTCACATATACGTCCGTCAGAAGAAGGAAGTCTTATAGGTGGAGCTGTGGATCCCGAAAGAGGATTATATCTTGCAGGAAGAGGCTTTGCAGGAGGAGATCTGGTCCTGGCACGAAGAAGAGGCGCGGTAGGAGCAAGAGACCTCTCAGGTGAATTATATCTTTCAGAAGAAGATGTCGAAGATCCGCTATGAGGAACACCAGGAATAGGCGCGCCATTAGGTAAGCAGTCAAACTGTGAACCTAACTCTGCAAGAAGAAGTAGGATTACACTTTTTTAATACGTTGGTATTTTCACGAGGCCTGAGAATTTCAAAAATGTTTAAAAGAATTCCAGATGATTTAAGGGATACGGTAGTACCTCCAAGTATTTTAAAGATTTTTATAGATTAAAAAATATTTAGTCAGTCTGTCTGTTAAAAATATATTTTAGATGGTGAACCTTAAAAATTATTTTAGACTAGACTAGACTGAAAATACTATCTAGTTCTAGTTAGGACCAGGGATTCGAACGAAATTAAGGGGCATCTTTGGATATTTGCCAAATATTTCGATAAATTTGAAATGATTTGGCTAGAAACTAAGCTCAGTATAAAAAAGTATTGAAAGATAATGAGGCTGCATTATTTTTTTAGTAATTGTTCATACTTAGCATAGTTTTTAGGTAAGTTATATTGAAGTCACAGAAATAGTTGGCAAATATCAGAAAATACCCCTAATTCCGTTCAGATCTCTGTTAGGCCCCAATCTTGTATTTCAGCCAGACTTTAGATTTGGGCTCGACTTTTTCTGTCGGCATTTTTTAACCCTTTTGCTCCAATAAATATTTTTCATAGAAAAGTCTTATTCTTCTTCATGCAATTAAACATTTATATTTTGGTTATTATCAATTTCAAATTAAAAAAAAAATAAAATAAAAATAAGGATGTAGCAGCACTAACTTATACTTGAAATATTTGTTTGTGAGACCTAGAATGACTGTCTTTAATATAAATCTGCGCATGTGTGATTCCTATTGACGCGACGCCGTGGACGTATGAATTCTGTGATTCGCCACTTTGCAACAGCTGTTAGAGACGCGACACGAGGCATTAAGAAAAAACAACTTTGATTTGATAAAATGTATTAACATGTTCAAGGCAGTCGAATTAGCTGATACACCAATGCAGAAAAAGCTTTTCGTGAAATTACATATCCGGTTTCAAAGATATTATGATATTCACAAACCGGTGACTGAGAAGCAGTCATTAGCTATTGCTTTTGCATCTGAAAAGTTATTTACGGAAAGATCACAAATATTTAAAAGTATATAGATATAAAGTTTTACTATTATATTCACCTATAAAGTTAAGGATGATTGCCAAGCTGACGATTAGAGTTAAAGCGACCTTCATTTTTACCGAGTAGAGAACAAACTGATTAATGTATCAATAAATAAACTGCTCAGCAATATAACGAGTGATTATTCTAGTTCTTCATTAGAGGTGATATAATATATCCTATAGTCGTTATCACGCAGCTCATAGGCATCATGTTTATCATTCTAAGATATTTACATTTCATTAGAGTCAGTATGAAGGCTAGGATTGATTTGTTTTTGAATAAGACGGTAGCAAAATAATAGCCAGAAGATTTCTAGATGATAAACTTATATATATACCAAAAAACAAATACGCGCTCTACGTGGGCAATTATTATTTTCTGTTGCCTCACGGAATTTTAAAATTTAAATGTAAAATCAAACCGTTCCATTTTTGTTCAAAACTACCAATTTCCGACGAAAAACTCTAGCATAACCTAATGACCTCTGAAAATACCCTATTGTTATTTAAATGTTCTAAATATTCCTTGAAATCTAATGATTTTTTATTAACAATAGCAATTTTAAACGAAAAACACTAGCACATCGAAAAATTATTTAAGATTGTAGGTCCTTTTTAAGTCTAAGGATTTTGGTTCAAAATAACCGATTTACAGTGAAAAGTGTTTACGTAACCTAACATTCTTCAAAAATTGTAAATTCCCTTTTCAATCATTATCTATATTTCCGGTGAAAACTTATACCTCAACCAATAGTTTGTGGAAAGTCGTAAATATTATTCAAAACACAATAATTGTTCATAAAAAATAACAATAATTTCCGAAAGAATCACTAACATACACTACCGTGCAAAAGTTTACACTCAAAAACAAAAAATAAAATTTGACAAATTACTTCCAGTAAGGTACACACCTCTAAGTAGTACAGTAAAAAATATCTCTAACCAGTCTCTTAACAATACAATGATTCAAGCCTTATCTAAAGGACATTATTTTGCAGTAGCTCCCACTACAAAATCCCGAAAGAAGAAATCATCAGTAGTTTTGTAATCCACAATATATACCCTTTTACCCAAAAAAGCGAATGACAAACGACGTAGGATAGCCAACATCTTACGCCAATCCCAACTTCCCTTCTCAAACTTAACAAAACACGAAAAAACAGCAATTAAAAAACTCAATAGGAATAAAGGCATCATAGTATTACCCGCAGGCAAAGGCAATACAACAGTAATAATAAATCAAGAAGACTATAACAACAAAATCATGGACCTTCTAACTGACGATACATATGAAAAACTGAAAAAGACCCCACAAAAACAATAGTCAGCAAAAAAACCCTTCTAAAAGACTCTAAACTTGACAGAAAAACAATATCTTTTTCAATACCTACTACTTCCATCTCTCCAAAACTTTGCGGACTCCCAGACATCCACAGAAACAACATTCCAATTAGAGCGATCTTCAACACAATAAACTCACCAACTTACAACCTAGCACGTTTCCTCGCCAAAGAACTGAATCCTTTTACAGGAAACTCTATCACACACGACCAAAACTCTTTTGACTTTATCAAAAAGATAGAACAGATTCACATTGAACCCCAAGACATCCTAGTGAATTTCGACGTAGTATCTCTCTCTTTACGAAAGTACCAATCTCTGATCCAATCTATATTATTAAATCCTTTGCAAACTTCTCCTCCGATCTCATACCTTTGATAGAACACTGTCTCAATAATACTGACTTCTCTTTCACTAACCAATTCTACAAACAAACCTCAGGAGCACCATTGGGATTTCCAATCTCACCTGTAATAGCCAAAACCTTTATGGATAATCTAGAAACTAAAATCTCCAACCAACCTTAGCTTAAACTGGAATTTTCGTGCCCTTGCGTTGACGACACTTTTGTCATCTGGAGACATGGACTAGAGAAACTACAACAAGTTTTCCGATTTCTTCAATCGATTACACCCTAACATCCAGTTCACCATGGAAATTGAAGAAAACAGAAAATTGTCTTTCTTCGACGTACTAGTTTCCAAAAGATCTGATAAAACATTAGGACATACATTTTACAGAAAACCCAACCATACAAACAGGTATCTGCATGCCTCCTCCCACCACCACCCATCTCAAAAACTATCGGTCACCAACTCCCTTGTAGACAGAGCTGTCTCCATGACAGATAAAGATATCTTACAAAAGGAATTACAAAACGTCAAACAAATCCTAATACAGAATGATTACACAAACAAACAAATTGATAAAGCCATAAGAAAATATACTTAAAGCAACAAATCAATACAGCGTGCTACCAAAGAAAGAGAGAGGAAAACGACTACCATCCTACCTTACATCCAAGGTATCACAGAACAAATGGGAAGAATTCTCAACAAACACAACATCCAAACCATATTTAAACCACCTGTGAAAATAGGACAACTTCTAAACAACCCCAAAGATAAAAATGCACATCTCTGTGATCCAGGAGTATATAAAATCCCTTGCTCTTGTGGCAAAGTCTCTATTTGAGAAACCGGGAGGGCGGTGAGCCAACGTATAAAGGAACCTTAGAGTAAAGTCAGACTAAAACTAAAATGTATCTATGTGTTCGTCCGCGTATGTGTGTATATTATTTGAAGGTGTTGCATAATTTAAAATTAGAAAAAATAAACGAATTCATTCAAAATTATACAAATTTAAGACGAAAAATGTGTAAATACTGTTTCTTGTTTCATTTTTCGGCATAAATTTGTAGAATTCTTCATTAATTCTTCAATAAATGAAGAAATACATGACACATGTCAATAAAAAATAAAGTTTTGTTTGTTCTACCCCCTGAAAATGCTGACGAATAATTAATTATAAACGTTCTCAACGAAAACTTTCGAAATAAAGTTGAAATATTTTTAAATACCCTCAAATATTTGAAATGTTTTAAAATTCTTAAAAAATTTGTGAAGCTCTTTAAAATTCCAAAATCTTTTTTAATAATTTCAAATTATGCTTACAAATTTATTATTAAACATATGTTATTTTTTAAAAGTTGAAATCCTTTAAAATTCCCTTAAAATACCTTTCAAATTGCTTGGAATTTTTAAAGGCACTCTAAAATCTTTAACATATTTTGAAAGCATTTCAAAATATTAGAATAATATTATTATTTGAATAATAATTTTTTTCAAGTTTAAATCTTTTAAAACACCCTAAAATACTTAAAATCCTTTAAATTCTTTTGAAACCTCTGGGAATGTGTATAAACTCTTGAAAATTGCTTGGAATTTTGAAAGATACTCAAGCAAAATTTTTTAATTCTAGCAATAATTTCAAATTATTATAACAAAATTAATATTTAATTCATATTATTTTTCAAAAGTTTAAATCTTTTAAAACACCCTAAAGTAGTTCGAATCCTTTAAATTCTTTGAACACCCCTGGGCATTTTTTTAAACTCTTGAAAATTGCTTGGAATCTTTAAAGCTACTCAAAAATACTTAAAGTTCTATGGAATCATTTCAAATTATTCAAATGTATTTAAAATACTGCAAGATATTTCAAATCCTTTAACATTCTTCGGAAACACTTTGAAATATTGGAATCTTAAACGCTTTTATCTTGGTGCTTTATCAAGGAATTTTTTTCAATTTATTTACAGTCATATTTTTTTAATGTGAAGACTTCTGACGCTTCGCGACGGCTGCTTGAACAAAAATTTGCATCTGTTTGCTTCTTCTTTTTTACATTTACCGCCGCGTCGTTTAACTTTAATTTACCTCGCAAAATGCGATTTAAGTATGACGTCGTTGACAAAGTATGCAATTCAATGCTGCATTTGTAAAAATTCGAAATTAATGCATCTTTGTGAATGCGACACGTTACAGCGTCGAACCGTATTTTCCTACTAACAAAGTTCGTTGCGTATTTCTGAACGCCTTGCTTCGAATAAATAGAATCCATGATCCTACTGAGAATACCATTGACTTTGCGACGAATTTCTTTTATAGGCGAAACGCTTTTCGTCCGTTGATAATTTTGACCCATTATCACTACTCAGAAGTGACGAGCAGATAGGACAAGCGTCAAGAAATGCACACTTGTTTTGTAGTGATTTCAGCATTAAAGCATTCGCTGCCAAAACGTCTTCTTTTTCAGGAATGGGGTTTTTGGAACAAGTGATTTTAGGAGCACTAGATGGATTTTGCGGTTTGCTTTCTGGTCAGGGTGTAGACTCGCCAGATTCGTCTACAAACTCCAAACAGCTTTGCCATGCTAACAGAAAAGCACCTCCATCATCTTCACAGTTTGCACCTAGAGCATGGTAATGGGTCAAGTTATTAACCCATTAGCGCGTAGCGTAAGGTTTTTTTAAATCATTATAAAACTTACAATCCTTTAATTCTTAACTTGTGAAATAGGTCAGTTCCAAAATTAAGTAATATATTCCTTAAAATCGTAGCATATGTTTTCTATCCGTAGTATGTTAGTATTTAAAAACTCTTATAAATTTCTATAGACTAAAGACATACAACTATATTTTCAGAAACTTGAAAAGTTAAAATCTAAGGGCTAATTTCGGTTTCTTTCTTCACAGGATGAAAATATTTAATCTTTTCTGACATGGAACTCAAAGTTGCACTTTGCACACAGGCCTACATTACACTTCAGGCATTGCAGCCGCGTCTGACTAATGCAACACTCCATTGTACATGTTCGACGGACCCCTTCATCACAAGGTACAAGGAGGTGATTGAGTCCATCGTATCGAGTGTCATCGGAGAGCCTGAAATAATAATTATAAAGTTGCAGTGCGTACCGGTACTAAAAGTAGTTTTCATATTCTGTTCTTTATTTGAAGGACGTGAACTCACCTGTGTCCAGTTCGAGATGCCTTAGAGGAGGCAGGACGACCCTCACCCCTAGGAAGATGTTGGAAGCAGTTGAGGTAAGTTTTCCCAATATGCCGTCGAAATTCCAGCTGACTCACAGTATACCCTGCTCTCTTCGAGAACACCCACGCGTTTGTTATGGAAACGTCAATTAGGTACGTGAACAAAGGCCAACACCATTTCTTGCCACGAATGCCAATGCGGTACGCATTGATATTTGCATTCATCAGGTCTGTACCTCCCATTTTCTTATTGTATTCAGTAAAAATAGCCGGCCAATTTACGTGGATTCTCTTCTTTTCTGTTGCAGAATATCTACCAACGTTGGCAATGGTAATGCAGCGTAGATATTGCTGTAACCACTGCATTGTCCTTCCAACGAACGACTATAATATAATTTTCCTTATCTTTAGTGAAGCAGTAAGTTCCACGGTCTACCTTCATCATGTTCTTTTTAGAGCCCAAAGGGATATCTTTTGGGAGATGATTTTCACAGCAGTGCCCATCCCTTCATAACCATTCTTCTTCAGATGAGACAATAGTTGAAAACTAGTGAATAAGTTGTCAAAATAGAACTTTATTGTCAGCATCTTGACGTGAGGAGGAAAATTGTCCATCATTTTAACCAAGGAACCTGCACATTTTCCAAATAATTTTTCATATTGTTAATTTCTTTGAATGCTCTTACCTTTGGGAGATTTCAAAACAAATAAGATATCCATCTGGAGCATTTATACTCCAAACTTTGTACCCAAAACGTATGGGCTTTTCTCTTATAAACTGTTTGCAAGAATGCTTTCCGAAGCACTCACCCATCGACTGATCATAGTCCATAGGGTCAGTAGGGATGAAGTTTTCATGAAACTTTTTTTGAAGCCAATCTATCAAGGGTCTCTATTTCCACATCTTGTGATTCAAGTTGATTTTAGTGTTATCAGCACAATGAAGGAAGCGGTAGATCGTCAAGACTCTGTCTCACCTCATAGAGTTATATACAAGAATGTTTCTGAGATCCCTATTTTGGTCCCAAAAACTTCTCTTAGATGGCGCAGACATATATCCAGACAAGATAAGAATTGCTATGAATGCTTTCATTTCATCCACATCGATTTTCGGATCAGTGCAATTCAATACGGCTGCATACAACTGTGACTGATCAACCAAAAGATTAATTACTGAATTGTCAAAAAACATTTCAAACATCTGAACCGGCGACTTATCCCTGAATTGGGAATAGTTACTATCAGGAAAGTTATTTTTTTTTTGTTAGCAGGCTTATACTCTGCATCGCTGTCGTTGGTCTCCAAAGATTCACTTGCAAATGACGCTGGAGGGATCTGCCCCAAAGTGGTGCGATCCGAACGACGCAGGACTTGCGGCAGTTCCGAGTTGGCTGTCAAAAAAACTTTACACCTTGAATATAGTTGGCACCCAGAAAGATTGTTAGCCATCGTTCCTTCATCTTCATTACCCGAGTATTCATCTGTTAGAACATCAAGTTCTGGTGGCTCTATATACATGCACCGGGATTCAACGGAGGGATCTTCTTCCTCCAGCAAAGCCAGTGCTTCATGCAAAGTTATATCCCTATCGAAATAAGCAATAAAATATTACTAATAATGCTTATAAATGTTCCTAAATGTTAAAATCCTAAATAAAATGCGATAATATTCTATTTTATATCGTCAAAGCAAACAATAACCTTATATAGTGAAATAACCCACTAACCGCCTAGCGGTGCCAAACGGCATCGGCAATATTTCTCACGCAATATAACGCAACCAACAAACCGAAACCGATATCTAACGAAACCCTCGACATCAGCAGAGCTTTGAGCCAAAGAAATGACATAATTTAAGCATATAAATAATTTCAAAAATGTACAGTAGTCTACTTACTTCAAACGCATATCCATTTTCGCAACTTTGCAGCAAACAGGAGACAGACAGCGATCGTACCAGTAGAGAAAACGTCACGCAGTGTCGAAAACGGTCGTGGGGAATCCCCCTGAGCTTGCTTGACAAGCTTTAGGTTAGTTCGTGCGGTTTCGACACACATGCGACAATTGACGCGCAAATTTCGAACAACGTCAAAGTGACGCCATATGGCATCGCTGGGCGCTAATGGGTTAATGACCAATGCTTTGAAGTGTGCTATAAATTGATAGCATGTTGGCTTATTGAACTGACCTCCATTAGCGCGTATCAACCCAAACAAATTCTCAATAGGATCCTGGTTACAATGCTTTGTTTGGAAATTCGTGAAACCTAATTTTTTTTTAGCGTTTCCCACAACCGTTGGAATCCTTTCAGAGTGCGACAAAGGTTAATCAAGGAAGTAGGTTGACTTGGGGTCGGTTCCTTGTCCACAATGTCCATATGGAAACTCGAATCCGTCCACAAGGTGTAGTAGTTTCCCAAGCTGATATAGAAACAGGATTTTTTTATGAGGTGCTCAAATTCCATTTCTAGCTACAAACATAATAAAACCTCGACCTTAAAGTTCGTCATTTGAATGAGTAATTGAGAATTTTCTTTAGTTTTATTGAAAAGAAGGATTGCATATGAATATTACCTGCGGGAAGAAAGGGAGGGCGTGGAAGCGCTGCTACAGAGCATAGGGTGGAATAAAGGCAGGGTAGGGAAAGTTAAGTTGGAGGGGAGAAAGAAGTGGCGGTTGTGGAGTTGGAGAGCTGGGAAGAAAAATTGGGGGTAAGGAGAAATAAAAATAGGATAAAGGATAAGGAAGTTTTCATCGATCACGATTTGACGAGAAAGGAAAGGGATGTACAGAGAATGCTGTACGACAGGGCTAGGAGGGAGAGGAGTGAAGGGAGATCGGCGAAGGTAGGATATCGGAAAATAAAAATAGACGAGAAAATGTGGGTGTGGGACGAGGAGAAAGAGGTGTTGAAGGAAGTGCAGGGGAATTTGTTTCGTAGGAAGTAGGGGGGCGGGGGTAATGCAGGGTAGAGGAGTTGTGAAGGTGCTTTACTGGAACGTAGCAGGGGTAAAGAAGAAGGATGAGGAGTTCTGGAGGTATATCCAGGAATTTGATGTGGTAGAACTGGTAGAGACGTGGGTGGAAAGAAAGGAATGGGATAGAATAGAGCCAAAGCTGCCAAGGGGGTATAGGTGGAGACTCCAGGAGGCGGTCAGAGTGAAGAAGAAAGGAAGGGCTAGTGGGGGAATTATAACGGGGATTAGAGATGGATTAGAGGAAGAAGCTCACGGAGAGGTAGAGGGGGAGGGAGTGCAAATGAGGAAAGTAAAGATAGGAGGGGTAATGTGTAAGTTTGTGACAGTGTACAATAAGGATGGGATGGAAAGAATTAAAGAAAGGGTGGAAGACCTGTTAGGTGAAAGAGAAGAGGGTATGGTGGTACTGGGTGGGGACTTTAACGCGAGGATGGGGAGGGAAGGGGGCCTTTACAGGGAAGGGGAGAGCTTCGAAAGGGACTCAAAGGATAGGTTAATAAATAAGGAGGGGGAGATTCTAAGGGACTGGATGGAGGATAGAGGCTGGGCGGTGGCAAATGGTATGGCAACTGGGGACGAAGAGGGAGAGTACACATACGTAGGTAAGGTGGGGGTATCGGTAATAGATTATGTAGTTATGAATATGCAAGGGTGGGAGGAGATGGAGAGATTCGCAGTAGAAGGGAGGGTAGAATCAGACCATCAGCCATTAGGGTTGTGGATAAGGGGTGAGAACGGCGGAAGGCAAGGTGGGGAAGAAGTGTCGACGGGGGAGAGGGTTAGCTGGACGAGGGAGGCGATAGAGAAATATAAGGAGCAGTTAGGGAAGGTACGCTTCGAAGGGGAGACGGTGGAAGAGATATGGGAGGATTTAAAAGAGAAAGTGAAAGGGTGCGTGCAAAAGAAGGTATTCAAAAAGAAGAAGAAAGGAATGGTGAAGCCGTGGTGGGATAGGGAATGTAAAAAGATGAAGAGGAAGTATAAGAAGTGGAAAGAGGGTACTGCGAAAAGGGAGGAGTACGTAGAAATGAGGAAGGGGTTTAGATTGATGTGTAAGAAGAAAGAACAGGAAAAGGAGAAAGAGCTGGAGGAGGAGTTAGGAAATGTTAAGACAGAAGGGGACGTCTGGAAGATAATAAATAGGTTTAGGAAGCGTAGAGTAGGGATAAGCGACAAGATAGGGAGTGAGGAGTGGAGGGAGTTTTTTAAAGAATCATTTCAGGGCTCAGATTCAAGGAAGAGAGATGATGGGAGTAGAAGAACGGGGGAGGCAGAGATGGGGGACTTGAATGACGAGGAGATAGAGAAACAGATAAGGAAGTTAAAAAGGTCAAAATCAGCAGGGCTGGATGGGCTAGAGAACGAAGCATGGCTGTTTAGTACACAGGAGGTTAGGGAGAGGCTGAAGGAGGTAGTGAAGAAAGTATGGAGGGGGGAGGGATTCCCACGAGGGGGGAGAGAAGGATTAATAGTGCCTCTGTATAAGAAAGGAGAGAGGGATAGGCAGGAAAATTATAGGGGGATTACGCTAATGAATACGGCGTATAAAGTATACGCGATGGTAGTAGCGGAGAGGCTGCGGAAGGATGTCGCGGGGAAACGAATATTGCCAGAGACGCAGGCGGGCTTTAGGGCAGGTAGGAGTACTATCGACAATATCTACGTTCTGCAGCACGTGGTGGATAGAGAATTAGCGAAGAAGGGATCGAGAGTGTACGCGTTTTTTGTGGATCTAAAAGGCGCGTTTCCGTCGGTGGATAGGGGGAGGTTGTGGGAGGCGATGCAGGAGAGGGGAGTGGAGAGAGGCCTGATCAAAAGGGTAAGGGAGATATATGAAGAAACCAAAGATAAGGTAAGAGGAGGACAGGGGATTTCGGAGGGATTCTGCATGGATAGCGAGTTAAGACAAGGGTGTCCGCTTAGCCCGACGCTTTTTGCGATTTTAATTGCGGATATGGAAAGTAAGCTGGAGGCCGGAGTGGTAGGAGGAGTCAGGATAGGAGGGGTTAGAATTTGGTCGCTAGCGTATGCAGATGACATAGTGTTGTTGGCAAAAAGCGAGGAGGCCTTAAAGGAAATGATGAAGAGGTTGAGAAGATACCTGGATAAGAACAGGTTAGAACTGAATGCGGAAAAGTCCAAGGTTATGGTTTTCAGAAAAGGAGGTGGAATGGATAAGGAAGGGGAGTGGAAGTGGAAGGGAAAGGCGGTGCAGGCGGTGAAAGAGTTTGTGTACCTGGGCTTCTTGTTTCGGAGGAATGGCGGAGTGGATGGTCACATAAAAGAGAGAGTGAGGAGGGCAAATGTGGTGATGAGGCAGGTGTGGGGGTTGGGAAAGAAGTTATTCGCAGATGATTTTGGGAGGAGAATGAAATTGTTTGACTCACTAGTGATGAGTGTGCTATTGTATGGAGTAGAGGTGTGGGGGTGGAAGGAAAGCGAAGAGGTAAATAGGATACAGGAGAGGTATGTAAAGTGGACACTGGGGTTGGCAAGGAACACGCCTAATTATATTGTCAGGAGGGATACGGGGAGAACGAGTGTAGGGATTCTAGCGGGGAGTCGAGCGTGTAAATATGAGGAGAAATTTTTGGAAGAGGGGGGAAGTAAGCTGGTTAGGGAGTGTTGGTGGGAGAAGGAGAACAGGAGAGGGGGTGGGAAGATGGAGGTTGAAAGAGAAAGGTATTTTAGAACGAATGGACTGCATATTGATGAATTGAGAAGGATGCATGAGGAAGGAAGGAAGGTATATGAGTTGGTTAAGAAAAACAGCATGGAGAGAGAGAAGACAGCAGGGGAAGAGAGAATAAGAGAGACAAGGTTTAATGGGAACTACGTGTGGATTATGCCAAGGGCGAGAGCGCAATATTTGTGTGAGAAAGGAGAGAATGGAAGTCAGGAGCTTATAGCGAGGATGAGATGTGGGTGCATGGAGGGTTTCAATAGGTTCTGGCTCGATAGGGAAAAGAGGATGTGTGAACTATGTGGGAAGGGGGAGGCAAGAGTGGAGCACTGGTTGGAGGAGTGCGTGGAGGTGGAAAGGAGTGGGATAAGCATGGAGGTATTGATGCACGAAAGGGGGGACAAAAGGGCAGTAGCATGGGTGAAGGGAGTATTGGGTAAGATGGAGAAGAAGAGAAGGAAGGAGGAAGAGGAATGGAGAAGGAAAGATTGTAAATAGAGGAGGAAGTAAATATAAGTAATTGTAAATATTGTAAATAGTAGATAAGTATTAGGTATTAGTCGCGGAGGCAGAGTTTGGTAATGCGAGGCAAGCAAGAAAGTAGGGAATGCGAGCGAGGCGAGGCGAAGCGAGGAAGGCAATGCGATAAGAGCGAGCGGCGTTAGATATAAGGTGTGGAAGGATGTTAGTTTTAAGAGTTAGTTGTAAGAAAATTCTGTAAAAAATGGAAGTGTAAGCAAGTCAATTTTTTAAGGCCAGCAGGCTAAAAAATAAACGTTTATCTGCTAGAGATTGCACTCCTGATGCAACATCGGCACTGAAGACTTGATTTGCCAATTTAAAAGTCTGTAGTTTAATTAAGTCAGGATACACGTGCTGATCGGTTAGCTTTACCAGTCCCCGAACTTTTCTCATGCCGTGCACATTTATCTCGTAGGCCGTGAGGGATCATCCATATATTACGTAAGACGTTTTTCTTATGTTTAAATGAAGAGGAGAATAAAATTGCTGTGAAGTTGAAAAGGACACAACGATATAAACAAAAGAAAAACGTCTTACGTAATATATGGACGATCCCTGACGAGATGCTCCCACTTTGCAAATTTCCGATCGGTTGTTTGTCCAGGAGTCCATCCAAACTCTAGGTCTTTGTCAAGCAGATTATTTCTGATACATTCCAAAAGGTGAGGCGAGTCGAACAGGGGAATAATCTCCACTCCCCGGATCACATACGTACGTGCCATCTCAAAATACAAAAGAATATTTTAATTTGCACATCAATGAGAAATATAATATTTCTGAAAAAGCGTGAAAAATAATTATTGCTACGACGTAATCCTCGCCGCGGATGTTTATCGTATATTGGACCATCTGCTTGATAGCCGCGTCGTTGTTTGCAGCTCCATCGCAGACGGAGGCAAATATATTAAAGTCGGCGTCTTTTACAGCTTCGACGAGTTCCTTAATGCAACACTGCAGGTGATCACTCTTTATTACAGCATCACAGAAGTTGAAGCAAATAGGGAGATTATTGCCGGTTTCTATGCTCCATATCATGAACACAAGAGCATGGGCTGCGAATTTATTTGTCCTTACTGTGCCCCAATCTTCGAAGCCAACGATAGTATCGCTTTCGCTGTCATAATGGAGTCCCAGACCTAATAATATTTCATCCCAAATCAAAATCACGACTCAATTTTTTTTTCATTTTTGACGAGGGAAGCTGCTTCCTTCAGTCTCTGCCTCGTGCTTTCCGTGAACCCAGTATCCATGGAGACTTTTTTCAGAACAGTCTTTAAGTTTAATCTTTCTGGTAGAGGAATTACAGTTTGGACGTGCGATAACATTTTGAAGACTTTGTATAAATTGATAAGGCAATTATTTTTTCTTCCGCTGAAAATCGTCTCCCATTTAGATGCTTATCATGATTCTTTATAATCATTTCTACAAAAAGACGTTCTACTGTCGACAAATTTTGACTTAAACTTTGATAACGAACTGTCTTCAACATGCTCTCACGTGCTTAATTCTTTCTTGATACCTAATTATATTTGAAAATGGCTACTTTGCACAACAATAGATTGAAAAAGTTATTTTATAACAAGAAACTTTTTCTTTAAAAAGGCGAACGGTTCTTCTGTTAATTAATTACTAAAATTCAAATCTAAAATTATTGTTATAATTCCTTAGTATAAAACGTTAAGATGTGATATAAAAATTAAATGCAAAATAAAATCTTAAGTATCAAGTACAATATAGCAACTTCTACTTCAAAAAACTGAAAGTTTCCCTGCCAATTAATTACTGAACTGATTAAAAAAATTATTTGAAAATAAAATCGAAAAGAAATATTATAATGTCTCAGTATAAATTTTAAAGATGAGATGTACAAATGTTACGTAAAATCAAATCTTAAGCATTGGCTACAGTATCCTGCTAATTAATTGCTGAACTGATTTCAAAAGATTATTTACAAAATAAGTTCAAAGAATTATGTACAATTGAAATCGACAAGAAATATTATAATGTCTCAGTATAAAAAGTAAAGCTGAGATGTAAAAATGTTGAGTAGAATAAAATCTCAAGTATCCGCTAAATTATCCTGTTAATCAATTACTAAAATGATTAGAAAAATATTTACAAAATAAGTTAAAAGAATTATGTGCAACTAAACTCGAAAAGAAATTTTATAATTTCTTAGCATAAAGCATAAAGGTGCGACGAAAAATCTCACGTAAAATAAAATCCTAAGTATCAATTGCAGTACAACCTTCTACTCAAAGAAAGTTAACGTTTTACTGTTTACTAAGTACTAAACTAAATCCAAAAATTATTTACAAAATAAGTTAAAATAATAATGTACAATTAAAATGGAAAATAAATGTGATACTTCCCTAGTATAAAACTATTTGGTTATAATTGCTTAGCCTAAGATGTATGATTTACAATTAAACCCGAATGGGTGTTTTTAGAGTTATTCTTCCTTTATAAGATTTTACTTTGTATATACCCTAGCCAAGGATGTCTCTCACAACCAATCAAACCGAATTTGACAACTTTTACTTGACGTGATTGCTCATATTCCAGACAATTGGAGGAGCCGTGGTTAGAGATAGCTTCTATGTGCAAATTATTATCAAAAACTTGATTATTATTCAAGTTTTCAACAGGAGCACGGCTTCCCTCCCTAAATACACTTAAAAGATAAAGACATTTTTTTAACACAGATAGCTGTGGTGAACAATAATTTAAAAAAAGTTTATCATGACTTTATATTTTTGTAATTGATAAAATTGGAAAAAAGTGATATTTTTTAACGAAATCCTGCTATATTTTTTAAATGTTATGCCTTCGGAGCGCCTTCTAATGCTTCAAACGAAAATTGTAATTATAATTTATTTGAGGTTACGTTTGGAAGCTCCGAACGGCTTTGAAAGGGATTGGAATTTGAGAACAAAGGACAGAAACGGCATTTTTAATTATTCAAAATTCTCAATGCTTTTTCACGCCAGTCTTTTTATCGGGTTTTTCATTAAAAAGCAATTTGCAATGTGCATGTAAGAAATCTTATCTTTTTACTTGAAAGCTAACCTCAAATTCTGAAAAATTTATTTACGATTTAATTTCAACCCATTAGTTATATATCTTCTGATTAGCAATTAAATCTTATAACGTATATTCTGAAGACAAAAGAAATAATAATTCGTGATCATTTACTTAATAATTTATTTACTTAATAAATCAAAACTGCAACGATGTGCTTGCACTGTTCACTTAGACCAGCTTTGAAACTGCATTCCTTTTTTAATATTTTGACATTTAAAGCAATTCCACCTTTTATTTCGTGAGAACTGTTTTTTAAACCCGAGGTTTGCATACAATATGCTACAAGAGCAAACAAATCGGTCACCGACTTTTTCCCACAGTAAATAATATGTCCAGCGTTTAAAACACGTTCGCCTTCGATAAAATTTCTCTTCGTTGGCAAAGAATTTGCGAAAACACAAATTTCACCAAGGAAGAGCTTCATTGTTTAAATTATTAAAGGTTTTGTTCACACATAACACTATGTTGATATTCGAAACGACCCGTTTGCCTCCGCCATCTTGCGATCGCAGCGCCATCAGTTCGGTTCCCAATAGTTCTTCCGAGAATTGACGCCGCGACGCGGGTATGAGTAAGAGGAGCTGCAGGGGGTGTGCGGTGTTCACAAAGGCGTGACAAAGCAGGAGCGTTGCGGTGAGGCCTTGTACTCTACGACCTACCTGCATAACTGCGTCATGACGTTCCGACAGTTCACTCGAAGTGGGAAGCACACGCGTTTACATAGGGAATAAGCACGATGGTGAGCTTGCGTCGAACAGCTCGCGTCGGCCAGCGATCAAATGAGCCTGTCTTTCACATTGACAAGAGCGCCATCTGACACGCGAATATATATTTTTTAATCAAAAATGTTATACTACGGTTAAAAATTAATTATTTACTATAATATTTCTTGTTGACATTTAATTGAAATTCAAATTTCCTCAGAATTGGTGGCACTTTCGTCGCTACCCAATAGGCTCTACGATTCCAAAAAGAAAACAAAGAACAAATATTGGATAGGCAGAGAGAGAGTATGATCTTTTCGAAACGCAAAGTATGACCTGTCATTGGAACACAATCAGATCGTCTTTCTTTATCTTACATGTTAGAAAGAGAAGTTCGATCAACTTCAGGCATCGGAGTCCCACTGCAGTATATTTAATCTCAAACTGTCCAGTGCTGACGTGAGAATAGTGAAAAACTGTGTTTTTTGTGGACAGTTAATTTAATATTTATAAAAGTAAGTGATTTTCTGCCCAATAACTTTTTTGGCTGTCTGGTTATGAAACTGCGTTGCATGCACGTAGAAGTGCGTGATTCACCACTAGAACTATTTTATGAGGTGTTTTGGTGAAAAAAGTGATGTACTTTTGGATGCTACTGTCTTCGAATGGTTTAATCAAGTGAGCGACAGAGTATCTGGACCGATTATTTAAGAGAAATCTCTACGATTAAACGAGATGCTCAACTGTTCGCAAACGTTTTAAGTACGTAAGCAGGTAAAACATTTATTTTAACGTGTAAAAGGAAACTTTCTTTCTCATTTCCATTAAATATTTAGTTTACCCTTGTCTCCGTATTAGACAAACGATTTCCAAAATATGTTTTACCACGCAGTAAAATCCACCGGAAACGGTTTATACGCCCCTGGCTGTTTACATCCAGAGTGGAACTATGTGAGAGTTTACGCCCACCATCAGCCCAAAAACCTGCACAGTCTCAGAGTATCACTGTATTTATTGTTCGTAAATAAGGTGGTCTCTTCAAAACAAGGTTATTTTTACTTCATGACATGAATTACTTCATTCATGTGAGTTTTTCCTAGTACGGAAAATACTAGAGGGGTAACAGTGCGCCAGTAGTGGGGAACTGCCTTCTGTCACTACGGGGGCTGGATAAGGTTCAGACTGTACGTACGATCACGTCCTGAAACAGGCATGAGGACGAGTCGTGGATCGCCCCGAAGTAGGTGGTTATGTAGAAAAAGACGCAAGTACGAATCCATTCAAAAATTGAATTTGTTCCGGGAATTGAAGCGCGACATAATGGAAAAAGAGAAAATAAATTTTTCAACAAATTAGGAGTGTGAGGAGGGCTCATAAGGCACTTTTCGCCCCTTTTCCAAATTGGCCCAAAAATGGATAAAATCACTTTCTTAGACTCTTAGCAGTAATGTTCAGTCGATTCCAATCTAAATGGAAGCACTTGGATTTTCTTATGGTGTAGTACATGTATCTTCTTTTGAACCCCAAAATCCTCGAAATCGTCGTTCTTCAGTTATATGTTTATATACACACACACACACCAACATATATATATGCCGGTAGAGCTCCGAGTGCTTCCATTTAGATTGGAATCGACTACATATTACTTCCATGGGTCTAAGGAAGTTATTTTATCCATTTTGGGCCTATTTTTAAGGGCGCAGAAATTTGGCCTTATGTGCCCTCCTCCTTTTTGTTTAAATCGGCATCAACATACTTCCTTAAAATTTAATCAGCTTTAATTTTAAAATAGGAAATTTCAAGAGTTTAAGAAATACGATCTCTTGAACTTTTTATCTCCAAAATCATATCGGAAATGTCTCTACAAGTAGTTATTCGATGCGGCATTTCATAAGCTTTCTAAAAGAGTCAAAATCAATGTCTAGCGTCATTTGGGCCCAGTTATCGTATTTGAAAGTCATCAGTGATTTTTAGTGCCGCTCGCTAGCCATGTAGATAATTTTTTACGGCAGTATAATTTTCCTCCTAAAATATTTTTGTGAGGGAAAGAAAAATAACTTTGTTCATCGGTTTCTGAAGAAGAGTAGATGGGGCATTGACAAAAGATTGAAACCTCGAGAAGCATAATACATTGACTTTTTAATTTAATTGTATACATCAAATGTTTTGATCCGTCTTCGGATCACAAACAATATATTTTAATTTGCATTGCTGTTTTGCGCAGAAAAATCGTTTACAAGATGTTTCACATTCTCCACTAAAAAATTCCAGATGATTAAGCGTTGCGGACCTACTGGAACCTCATCGGTTTCTTCTCGGCTTAATTGGGTAACCGTGCCGCTTTCCATGTTTATTTTCGAACGTCTCATACAGGAATTAAACTTTTTATACATTCCGCCAAGAACATTATAACTCACCAATATAGCAACTGCATCACCATCGGAGTTTGATAACACAATTTGTTCTTGGGTTGGCAGAGGCCCAAACGTAGTCTTTCCTGTTCGTAGCATTTTAATTGATTTAGCTGTAGTAAAAGTGTATCTTCGCAGTTCGAATATCCGTCGCGAATGTGTGCGGGAAATAAGCCGAATAGATTCAAGTTCTTCTATTCCACATCCACGTCCGTCAGGAGAAGGAAGTATTATAGGTGGAGCTATGGACCCCGAAAGAGGATCACATCCTGCAGGAATAGGTTTTGCAGGAGGGGACCTGGTCCTGGCACGAAGAAGAGGCTCAGTAGGAGCAAGAGACCTCTCAGGTAAATTATATCTTTCAGAAGAAGAAGACGAAGGTCCGTAACGAGGAACACCAGGAATAGGCGCGCCATTAGGTAAGCATTCAAACTGTGAACCTAAATCTGCAAGAAGAAATAGGATAAAATTTTTTTTAATACGTTGGTCTTTTCACGCGGCCTGAGATTTTCAAAAATTTTTAAAAGAATTTCAGATGATTTAAGGATACGGTAGTACCTCCAAGTATTTCAAAAACTTGTATAGATTTAAAAATATTTACAAATTTAGCAACGGTCTCAATGAAATGTCAAAGAATTTTGCAGATATCAAGAAAATTACAATTTCTCCCCCTGTATAGTCCCATGTAGAAAATTATCGGGGAACTGATACTAATTTGAAGCTAATTTAGCACTAGTCAGTCTGCCTGTTAAAAAAATATTTTATATGGTAAACGTTAAAAATTATTTCAGACTAGACTAGACTAGACTAGATTTTTCTCATCTAGATGATGAGAAAAAAGTTCCTTGTTTTAAGTATATCTTTTTTATTTTTTATACCTTGAAACACCGAGCATATTTTTGAAAATATGCAAAAAAATACTTTGACTCGACACTCAGAATATTCTTTGGTTCTGATAGGCTACCCAGCACCTGATTAGGGCATTGAGCCTGGACTCTCTGGTCACAAACTCGGAGCGCTAACGTCTGAGCAAACCGGAAGTTGAATGACTCACGCATCGCGGTCATTTTTAATCCATTTTTCACGAGAATGGTGAAAAAAGCATCTTATTACTTTAGCATATTACGGGTTCAGTAATACAGTAACTATCACAGTTACAAATGAAATTTTAAAAGTTCATGAGAAGTACAATGACTGTATTTAACATCAATCTGCGCATGTGTGATTCCTATTGACGCGACGCCGTGGACGTATGAATTCTGTGATTCGCCACTTTGTAACAGCTGTTAGAAACGCTACACGAAGCATTAAGAAAAAACAACTTTGATTTGACAAAATGTATTAACATGTTCAAGGCAGCCAAATTAGCTGATACACCAACGCAGAAAAAGCTTTTCGTGAAATTACATATCCGTTTTCAAAGATATGATATTCATAAACCGGTGACTTTAAGTACGTAATTGCTTCTCAAGATGTTTTAAGAGCAGTTTTACTACAGGGAAATTTACCCATCGCTTATGGAACGAAAAGCTCTTACAGAAACAGAAGGTACATATGCTTAAATTGAGAAGCAGTCATTAGCTATTGTTTTTGCTTCTGCGAAGTCATTTACGGAATGATTATAAATATTTAAAAAATTATAGATATACTGTTTTACTATTATATTCACCTATAAAGTTAAGGATGATTGCCAAGCTGAAGACGAGAGTTAAAACCACCTTCATTTTTACCAAGTAGAGTTAAAACTGATCAATCAATAATTTGGAGTGATTATTCTAGTTCTTTATTAGAGGTTATATGATATATCCTGTAGTCGTTATCACACTGCTCACAGGCGTCAAGTTTATTATTCTGAGATATTTACATTTCATTAGAGTCAGTTTTAAGGCTAGAATTTATTTGTATTTGATAAAACGGAATTTTAAGATTAAAATGTAAAAATTCAAATTATTTTTGTTTAAAATAATGAACTTCCTCTGAAAAACGCGAACATACCCTATTGTTATTGAAATGTTCTAAATATTCCTTGAAATCTAATGATTTTTTATTAACAATAGCAATTTTAATCGAAAAACACTACCACATTGAAAAATTATTTAAGACTGTAGATCTTTTTTTAAATCTAAGGATTTTGGTTCAAAATAACTTATTTACAGTGAAAAGTGTTTAAGTAACCTAAAATTCTTCCAAAATTGTAAATCCCCTTTTCAATCTTTATGTTATTAGGAGAACTTAATAAGTTTAGAAAAAAGAGGTGGTCGTAAACTTTTGCGCGGTGGTGTAATCCAAAGTTCTTAAAAGATTCTGAATATTGTTCAAATTATAATAGTTTTTGGTAAAAGGAGGTGTTTCGGGTTTCAATCGTGAGCAAAACTACGAATCTTGCCGACGTTTGGTGAATATTGCAGTTCACTTCTTCAGGGGTAACTATTAAGACTTCACCTTTTCCTACCAAACACCCTGAGCTTTGACATTGGGTCTACATTGGACCGCATATCATTTGACCAATCTCAACGGATTAAAAATCTTTCCACTCAAAAACAAAAAATAAAATTTGACAAATTACTTCCAGTAAGCCACACACCAATAAATAACACAGTAAAAAACATCTCTAACCATTCTGTCAGCAATGAAATGATTTAAGCCTTATCTAAAGGACGTCATTTTGCAGTAGCTCCCACTTCAAAATCCCGAAAGAAGAAATCATCAGTAATTTGAAATCCACAATATATACCCTTTTACCCGAAAAAGCGAATGACATACGGCGTAGTATAGCCAACATCTCACGACAATCCCTACCTTCTTCCTCAAACTTAAGAAAACAAGAAAAAGCAACAATTAGAGAACTCAATTGGAATAAAGGCATCATAGTATTACCCGCAGGCAAAGGCGATACAACAGTAATAATAAATCAAGAAGACTATATCAACAAAATCATGGACCTTCTAACTTACGATACATATGAAAAACTTAAAAAAGACCCCACAAAAGCAATAGTCAACAAAGAAACCCTTCTAAAAGACTCTAAACTTGACAGAAAAACAATATGTAAATTAATTTCTACTAATCTCATCTCTCCAAAACTTGACGGAAGCCCAAACATCCACAGAAACAACAGTCTACTTAGAGCCATCGTCAGCGCAATAAACTCACCAACTTACAACCTAGCACGCTTCCTTGCCAAAGGACTGAATCGTTTTACAGGAAACTCTATCACACACGACGAAAACTCTTTTGACTTTATCAAAAAGATACAGCAGGTTCTCATTCTATCCCAAGAGATCCTAGTGAGTTTCGACATAGTATCTCTCTTTACGAAAGTACCAATCTCTGATACAATCGACATTATTAAATCCTTTGCAAACTTCCCCTCCGATTTCCCACCTTTGATAGAACACTGTCTCAATAATCAGAATTTTCGTGCACCTATCTTGACGACACTTTTGTCATCTGGAGACATGGACTAGAGGAACTACACAAGTTTTCCGATTTCATCAATCGATTACACCCTAATATCCAGTGCACGATGGAAATTGAACAAAACGGAAAATTGCCTTTTTTGGACGTACTAGTTTGCAAAAGATCTGATAACACATTAGGACATGAAGTTCACAGAAAACCCACCCACACAAACAGATACCTACATGCCTCCTCCCACCACTACCCATCTCAAAAACAATCGGTCATCAACTCCCTTATATACAGAGCCGTCTCCATAACAGATAAAGATAACTTACATGAGGAAATACAATACGTTGAACAAATCCTAATACAGAACGATTACACAAACAAAGAAATTGATAAAGCCATTAGAAAATACACTGAAAACAACAAGTCAACATAACCTACTAAATAAAGAGAGAGAAAAACGACCACCATCCTACCCTACATCCAAAGTATCACAGAAAAAATAGGAAGAATGCTCAAGAAACACAACATCCAAACCATATTTAAACCACCTGCGAAAATAGGAAAACTTTTAAACAACCCTAAAGATAAAAATGCACCTCTCTGTGATCCAGGAGTATATAAATTTTCTTGCTCTTGTGGCTAGTCCAGGCATCTGGTAGTTTGCTTCCCGAAAAAATCCCACATCCAATGTTTTTAGTGAGAAAGTTTCGTTAAGGGGTCCCTTTTCACATATCAAGAATGCTAGAACAAATTAATTTCCAAACCGGGTGTTTTTTTATAAACAGTTCCAAAAGTTACTTTTGCGTAAACGGATAATTCCCATTGCATTTTAGAGAAAAATGTCCAACGGGAAAAAGAAAGAGGATTAAATTATGAGAAAATTGTTTGGCATATAAGAACTGCCCACTATCATGGAAATATGGCATCATTCACTGCATAGAATCCAGGTGCAGCTGCTAAACACAGGATCTTTCAGCCCGTATGAATTGCTTTACTATGGTGATCATCTCGAAATATTCAGCCCAAAGTTTAGCAGTTGGCCCACTTTGCGCTAATACATTTAAGTGACTTGCAAATTTAGTTGCTATAATCTTGAAATCATTCGAATCGATTTTCTCAAAAATGTCCTCATCTGCAACATGCTGTATAATTTCTTCCACTGCGCTACGTTCCTCGTCAGTCAATGCAGTGGAACACAAAATAATCTTCCCCAAAGCAAAGTGCAGCAACAAATAGCCTCTCACTGCCCTTGCATATGCATGGCCCTCTAACATTTTGTCTACTACTGAAGGAGAATGACACTCGCACAAAACTTCCTTCAAACCGCTGCCATCCATTATAAATCCAACTGTTCCTAAAAAAGACATGATAGTGTGGAATGGTCCCAGTCTCAAAATAATGGACCTCAATCGGAATCTGGTGCACTGCAAGCTCTTATGTCTAGAGAAAATTGGTACAGAGGTTGATCAAAAGTTATGACACAATGCTTATGTCCCAAAGATTTGTTTTCTTCAAGTGCAGTACGAAGAACGGTGTACATTGTGTCATAATAACTTGGTAGGGCATTAACGAAAGGAAGACAACAAATTCGCGATTTAGAATATCTTATATTTGCAGGCAGATCTTTCAGAAAGCCATTCTATCCTGTCATATGCTCCGGATTATTTGATTTCGCGTAAATCCACAAAAAAAATCAGTTGGCAGTAACGTCACTGCTGTAGAAATTCGATTTATTTCAAATAAATTTTGAATTTCAATACTTTTTAATCCTACCGAGTTTGGCTCAAGAAGTCGCGTATTCAAAACAACTTTACACGTCGGAATATCTTCGAAAGCCTGCACTGCGGTCGACGGAGTGACGCAATCAATTCCACCCATTGCATGGAATGTATTGCGTCCATCTTTAGTGCACACATTGTGATCAACGTTATCAAAGATATATTGGGGGAAAAAGTACCTCGAAAATGTGGGCTTTTGCAAACTCATTAGAATTGCCGATTCGAATTGTACCACGTCAGCATACGTCGCGGGCGGTGAATCCTAGGCTTGATAACGTATCTAACAAATTTCGGGATCCATATTTTTTGTGCAAAATAATTGCTAGTCCGAGCTTTAAAGAAGAGGTGCAAGATTTTGGCCGCACCGCCGAAAGGAAAAGGTGACCTAATGTAACTTTCACTCTATTCCATTTTTCGGGGTTTCCTCGTTTATCTTTACAAACGAGGGTATCTAAAAAGAGGCTCAAGTAGGAAGGTACATCAGAGTCGACATTTTTTAGAAAATTTTGAGGAGAATTGTAGGTGGCAGTATTACATACTGTGAATCTACATTGTTCCTTGATAAGTTTTGAAGCTGTTATATTAATTCTATTCCATTCCTCCTCCACGTTAAACTGTCTATTAGCATACAAGTTTTTGGATGAAATTTCGCGTCTTCGCAGGTCATAAAAATACAGTCACTCAAGAAAATGTTACCAAGCTTGGAAATCTATAATGCTTATCTTGTACAAAAACTTGATCTCTTGAGTGTCGTGCGAATGCGTGTTTATTTAAAAAGAATGGAAAACAATTTTAAACTCATGAATAAAGTCCGTAATTCATTCAATTAACAAATTCAATAATAAATCATGTTTTCATTCAATTATTATTGATTAACTATTTTTTTTTCAATTACTTGATTTTAACGTATTGAACTATTTTTTAGACCCAATCAATTTATATAATTACTTTTTTATTTATTAATTTTTTTTAAATAATGAATTACATTTGATATGTAATTATTTTCAACTAATCAATAACTTACTTATTTTTAATGCGAAAAAATTTGTCACAGCATATTATGAACAATTTACAGAAATCGCTGAAAAATCAAGTGCCCTGGAGGAAATTATGGAATTCAATACACAAAAAGTATTCATTAGAAGATATCGTTGAAAACAATTATGAAAAAACTATTTGTTTATTGGTAAAAAAATATATATTACATTTTTCGTCAATCATAATTATTTTTTTGCCACAAAACTACTGAAGAAGTACTCAACAGTGGTTATGATAAGATTTTGTCATAAACAATAATTAAAAAACTAATTGTTTATTGATAAAAAAACATATCACACATTTTCAATCCATTACAATCACTTTTTTGCCATGAAAATACTAAAAAATGGCCAAAAAGTAATCATGACTGGTGATAGAAAGCTTTTTTTATAAACAATTATTTATTTATCAGTTGCAAAAGACGTATTATACATGATAAATGAATTATATACACTTATTTGGGACAACAATTTCGAAATATGACCGTTGTTCTACTGTTTGTTCTGCATAAACTTTGTCGTAGGATCCACAGGAAACAAGGTATTTTACAAAACCAGAACTTTTTTGTTTTTAGTCAAAAATGCAAAAAAAATCAAATTTTTGAAACCTTGCAATTCCCAAAATAATAGGTCTGAACTACAATGTTCACGAAACGTCAGCAAGATTCGTTTTTTTGCACAAGTTAGAAACCCGAAACACGTCCTTTTTGATGATAATGAATCATCGTGAAAGCAATAAATCTATTATAATGATTTTTGTTTGAATATACCAATTTTTGATGTAAAGCGAATATTACCTAAAATTGTCGAAAAATTATCAATCTTTTATGATATATCATAAAAGATTGATAATTTTTCATTCTTCATTCATTTTTATTCAAAAATAATTAGATATATCTAATTATTTTTGAATAAAAATGTTGATACCCTTGAAAAATTTAGAAAAAATTTAGTTGAACTATGGTCAGGAGTAAATAGTGAATCACATGGTAACCAAGAAGTCGGTCTGATCATGAATGAGAAAGGAAAACAGCGTTTCAGAAAGTATGAAAGAGTATCTCCTGGGCAGTCCGCTCCTCGTCCTCACAGCTGCTTCAGGACGAGATCGTACGCACGGTTTGGCCCCTCTGGAGACCCCGTAGTGACGACAGACAGTCCTCCATAAACAGCGCACTATTCCTCCTATAGTCTTTTCCTCACTCGGGAAATCCTATATCCATGAAGAAATTGTAACGGAAATAATGGGCAAAACTATTCCTAGAGTACTTTACGTATAATGCGAAATCTTACACTATCACATGGACTTGTCTGCCTGCTACAGATTTTTCAAACGACTGTGAGTATTTGTGTGTATTTCTGATTACGGATTTTGAAGATATTACACTGAAACTTTGAGATAGGGCCCCCTGATATAGTTCTTCTGAGAATTGACGCTGCGCCGCGGGTATGAGTAAGAGGAGCTGCAGGGGGTGTACGGTGTTCACTCAGGTGTGACAAAGCGAGCGTGACAAAGGAGTGTTGCGGTAAGGCGCTGTACCCTAACGGCCTACCTGAATAACTGCGTCATGACGTTCCGACAGTTCACTCGAAGTACGAAGCACACGCGTTTATATAGCGAATAAGCATGATGGCAAGCGTGCGTCGACCAGCGATCAAATGAGACTATCTTTGACATTGACAAGAGCGTCATCTGACACGCGAATATATATCGCGAAGTAGTATCTCGAAGTTGTTAGAGCAATGTTCATGAAAAAGAGCAGTGGATATCAATTCATTTTAATCAAAAATTTAAACTACGGTTAAAAATTAATTATTTACTATAAGATTTCTTGTTGATATTCAATTGAAATTCAAATTTGGTAAGATTTGGTGGCGCTGTCGTCGCTACCGAACAGGCTCTACGATTCCAAAAAGAAAACAAAGAAAAAATATTGAATAGGCAGAGAGCGTATGATCGCTTCGGAACACAAAGTGTGATCTGTCGTTGGAACACAATCGGATCGTCTCTCTTTATCTTACATGGTAGAAAGAGAGGTTCGATCGCATTCAGGCATTGGAGTCCCACTGCAATGTATTGAATCTCAAACTGTCAAGTGTTGAAGTGAGAATAGTGAAAAACGGTGTTTTTCGTGGACAGTTAATTTAATATTTACAAAAGTAAATGATTTTATGCCCAATAACTTCTTTGTCTGTCTGGTGATGAAACTGCGTTGCATGCATTATATGCGATTACGTAGAAGTGCGTGCTTCCCACTTGAACTATTTTACGAGGTGTTTTGGTGAAAAAAGTGATGTACTTTTGGATGTGTTCGAATGGTTTAATCAAGTCAGCGACAGAGTATCTGGTCCGATTATTGAAGAGAAATCTCTCCTTTCAAACGAGATGCTCAACGGTTGGCAAACGTTTTAAGTACGTAAGCAGGTAAAACATTTATTTTAATGTGTAATAGGAAACTTTCTCTCTCATTTCCATTAAATATTCAGTTTACCCTTGTCTCCGTATTAGACAAACGATTTCCAAAATATATTTTACCACGCAGTAAAATCCACCGAAAGTGGTTTATACGCCGCTGACTGTTTACATCCGGAGTGGAACTATGTGAGAGTTCACGCCCACCATCAGCCCCAAAACCGGCAAAGTCTCAGAGTTTCACTGTATTTATCGTTCGTAAATAAGGTGGTCTCTTCAAAACAAGGTTATTATTAATTCATGACATGAATTACTTCATTGATGTCAGTTTTTCCGAGAACGGAAAATTCTAGAGGGGTAATAGTGCGCCAGTGGTGGGGGACTGCCTTCCGTCACTACGGGTGCTGCATAAGGGTCAGACTCTAGGTACGATCTCGTCCTCCTCGTCCTGAAAAAGGCATGAAGGCGAGTCGTGGATTGCCCCGAAGTAGGTGTCTATTTAGAAAACGACGCAAGTACGAACTCATCAATCAGTTATTTTTAGAGCCATTCGCTCTAGCCATGTAGATAATTTTTTACGGTAGTGTAATTTTCCTCCTAAAATATTTTTGTGAGGGAAAGAAAAATAAGTTTTTCGATCGATTTCCGAAGAAGACGAGATGGGACATTGACAAAAGATTGAAACCTCGAGAAACATAATACATTGACTTTTTAATGTAATTCTATACATCAAATTTTTTGATCCGTCTTCGGATCACAAACAATATATTTTAATTCGCATTGCTGTTTTGCGCAGAAACATCGTTTCCAAGATGTTTTACATTCTCCACTAGAAAATTCCAGATAATTAAGCGTTGGGGACCTACTGGAACCTCATCGGTTTCTTCTCGGCTTAATTGGGTAACCGTGCCGCTTTCCATGTTTATTTTCGAACGTCTCATACATGAATTAAAATTTTTATACATTCCGCCAAGAACATTATAACTCATCAATATAGCAACCGCATCACCATCGGAGTTTGATAACACAATTTGTTCTTGGGTTGGCACAGGCCCGAACGTAGACTTTCCTGTTCGTATTTTAATTGATTTAGCGGTAGTAAAAGTGTATCTTCGCAGTTGAAATATCCGTCGCGAAAGTGTGCGGGAAATAAGCCGAATAGATTCAAGTTCCTCTATTTTATATAAACGTCCGTCAAAAGAAGGAAGTCTTATAGGTGGAGCTATGGACCCCGAAAGAGGATCACATCCTGCAGGAAGAGGCTTTACAGGAGGAGACCTGGTTCTGGCACGAAGAAGAGGCTCGGCAGGAGCAAGAGACTTCTCAGGTGAATTATATCTTTGGGAAGAAGAAGTCGAAGATCCGCTACGATGAACACCAGGAATAGGCGCGCCATTAGGTAAGCAGTCAAACTGTGAACCTAAATCTGCAAGAAGAAGTAGGATTAAATTTGTTTAATACGTTGGTATTTTCACGAGATCTAAGATTTTCAAAAATGTTCAAAAGAATTTCAGATGATTTAAGGATACGGTAGTACCTCGGAGTATTTGAAATACTTTTATAGATTTAAAAATATTTCCAAATTTAGCAACGGTCTCAATGAAATGTCAAGGAATTTTGCAGATATCAAGAGAATGACAATTTTTTCCCCCTTTATAGTTCCACGTAGAAAATTATCGGGGAACTATTCGCCAGCCTTTAGGCCACGAAAAGACTGACTGGATGATGAGGAAAAAATTAATTCTTTGTAGAGTTGGTTTTCCATCTTTGATACTTATAAACACCATCGATTTTTTTGATAATGTACCAAAAATAGTTGAGTGAGACACTTTGAAAAATGATTGGTCATGACGGGCTAGCCAGCACCCGATTAGGGGACGAAAAGACTCACTACATTGTGGGCAAAAAATGAATTTTTTTTATTGTTCATTTTTCCCCTTTGGTAACTTTAAATACCCTGGCTATTATTAGAAATGTGAAAAAAGATATTTGGGTTTAATACTTAGAAAATGTTGTGGTATATAGAATGAATGGACTCGTAAGCTCTAGTTAGGATCCTCTAAGGTACTTTCACGATTTTCCATTACTTGTGATTGAAAATACTATCTAGTTCTAGTTAGGCCCAGGGATTCGGACGAAATCAAGGGGAATTTTTGGATATTTGCCAATTATTTCGATAAATTTAAAATTATTTGGCTAAAAACTAAGCTCAGTCTAAAAAAGTATTGAAAGGTAATGAGGCCACGAAGACATAATGTCAAAATTATGTGATAATTATATTTTATATGAAAAAGAACGAAAAGGAACGTATCGAAACTGTCGTTCCGTTTCTTTTTGTTTCTTTCGACATAAAAATTTAAAGAAACACAGTTCTGACATTGCGCCTCCGTAGCTGCATTATTTTTTTAGTAATTGTTCATACATGGCATAGGTTTTAGGTAAGTTATATTGAAGTTACATAAATAATGGGCAAATATCAGAAAATACCCATAATTCCGTTCGGATCCCTGTTAGGCCCCAATCTTGTATTTTAGCCAGGCTTTAAATTTGGGCTTGACTTTTACTGCCGGCATTTTTAACCCCTCTGCTCCAATAAATATTTTTTATAGAAGATTTTTACTCTTCTTCATGCAATTAAACATTTATATTTTGGTTATTATTATTTTCAAATAAGAAAACCCAAAAATATATAGAAATAGTTTAATAAGTATAAAATAAATGATCAAATATAAAGAAATAGTAAAACAAAATGATATAAAAATAATATTGAAATAAAAGACATTTCATATTATTATTTTATATTTAAGTTTCGAAACTACATTAATAAATTTATGTTTTTTTCTTGAATAAAAAATTGCATGGAAAATCAGAATTTTTTAAGGATGTCGCGGCACTGACTTATACTTGAAATATTCGCTTAGGACGTGATAAAGGTTGAAAATCTCCATTTTTTCGTACGAAAACAACCAACAATCATGACATTTATGATATAAATGGTGAAAAACACAGTTACAAATGAAATTTTAAAAGTTTGTGAGACCTACAATGTCTGTCTTTAACATCATTTTACGCATGTGTGATTCCTATAGTCACGACGCTGTGGACGTATGAATTCTGTGATTCGCCATTTTGTAACAGCGGTTAGAAACGTTACACGAAGCATTAAGAAAACACAACTTTCATTTGACAAAATGTATTAACATGTTCAAGGCAGCCCGAATTAGCTGATATACCAACGTCGAAAAAGCTTTTCGTGAAATTAAATATCCGGTTTCAAAGATATTATGATATTCATAAACCGGTGACTTCAAGTGCGTGATTGCTTCTCAAAATGGTTTAAGAGCAGTTTTACTACAGTCATTAGCTATTGCTTTTGCATCTGAAAAGTTATTTACGGAAAGATTACAAATATTTAAAAGATTATAGATATAACGTTTTACTATTATATTCACCTATAAAGTTAAGGATTATTACCAAGCTGAAGACGAGAGTTAAAACGACCTTCATTTTTACCAAGTAGAGAACAAACTGATTAATGTATCAATAAATAATTTGCTTAGCAATATAATGAGCGATTATTCTAGTTCTTCATTACAAGTTATATAATATATCCTATAGTTGTTATCACACATCACACAGGCGTCATGTTTATCATTCTGAGATATTTACATTTAATTAGAGTCAGTTTTAAGGCTAGAATTTATTTGTTTTTGAAAAAGAATGTAGCCAAATAATAGCAAGAAATTTTCTAGATAATAAACTTATACGTACACTAGAAACAAATACGCGCTCTACGCGGGCAATAATTATTTTCTGTTGTCTCAACGTTACCTGTGGGATTTCCCCCTGATACATATTGAAATCAACAAGATATCCGTTCTGGGTGTTCAAAGACCATATCTTATACCCGAAACGTATTGGTTTTTCACACACGAACTGCTTACAGTCATGTACCCCGTAGTAAGCTAACATTGACGCATCATAACCAAGCTTTTCTCAGGAATAAAAAACTTCGTAAACCGGTCTTGTACAAGGTTTGCTAGGGGTCGTACCTTCCAATATTTGTCCTGCGGATGAACGTGGGTGTTATCGGCACAGTGAATGAACCGCGCTATTTCCAGAAATCTATTGCGACGCATGGCATCTGCGACCATCTGGTTATAAGCATCCTTACCGTCTTCCCAGTAAGATCTTATAGAGGGAACTTTGTTGTACCCAGAGAGGAGCAATATAGCAATGAATACTTTCATTTCCTCTTTTGTGACATTAGGAGACTGGCAATTCAAAAATCTAGCATATATGTCAGTTTCCACAATTAATAGTTCAACAATTTCGTCATCCATAATTTTCTCAAACACTTCAAAGGATTTCAAGTTTCGATATTCAGTGCGATAGGCTTGTGGGAAAATACCTACCGTAGATGATGCAGGCAGATCTTCCCTTTTCCAGGTGCTTGGCTCCGGTGGAGGTGATGCGCGGGAGCCACTTTGACGTCTGGCGTTTTCCCTCGAACCACCACAGCCCCTGCTCCTTCCACGAGCTCTTCCGCGTTCAGCACTGCGACGGCTACGCTTATCTGGCACCACGTCCTTTTTATCATTGCTGAATTCTAATTCACTAGCATTAGAAGACTCAAAGAAGGAAGCAGTCTTACAACTTCTGCACGAGCCCGAAGCTGCCTACCGCTAAGATTGTCAACGAGATCACCACCGTCCTTTTCCCCTAAATCGGCTTCGGACTGTACTTTTGGATCAGGTGGTTCTACGTAGATGGAATCCACGTTCAGCTCATCATCGTCTAGCATGCATATTGCCTCATGATGCGTGATATCCCTACAATATAATTTAGATAACGAACATTAATTTTATTATCAACTGAAGAGCAATATATCACATTTAAATAATTTTTTGCACTTTAAAGTCAAGAAAAATTATTTTAATAGAAAAATTCCTTAAATATGATTGCTGCAACATATTTGACATACATTTACATTTACGTGTAGCACACATTACGTGGTCAAATAGTCGAGAAATTTTAAAAGTTATTACCATATATGGTACATCAAAAAATTTCTCGTGATATCTCACGTATACGAGTACTGACAGGGAAAAAAAGCTATTCTAAGTATACCTCCAAACTCTCTTGCACACAACACGATAAACACTTAACCTTTCAGACATTGCGAACACTAGGAAAAAATGTACTTACGTGAATCGGAAGTCCATGGTGGCATCCACAAACAAAAGCTGAAACGGGGAATACCCTCCGCAGCTCAAGGTTGCCAACTTGCACTAAACAATAGCCTAAAATTATTTGCGTAACCTCCCTGAATAGTATACAACGGTTTTGCGCGAGATTTAAATGTGAAAGACCAAGATAAGTCGTTTTTCATACACCACTGCTCGCCGTCCCATATTTGACCCCGTGGGCGGATTTGGGTTAAAATATATATTCAATTTTTATTTGCCTACATATAAGATATTTTCAAATTTTTCCAACTTCAAGTTCTTGCACTGTGATGGGATTTTTTAAAAGATTTATGCTCATAAGCTCCTGCAATACTGTAGAAAAATAGCTTGAGGATGAGCACAGGAACTTTGAAAAACATTGATTATTACGGAAGTTATTGAAAGAGCATATAACCTTTTAGAGAGAAGTAGTGTAATCCAAAGTTCTTAAAAGATTCTGAATATTATTCAAATTATAATAGTTTTTGGTAAAAGGAGGTGTTTCGGGTTTCAATCGTGTGCAAAACTACGAATCTTGCCGACGTTTGGTGAATAATGCAGTTCACTTCTTTAGGGGTAACTATTAAACCTTCATCTTTTCCTACCAAACACCCTGAGATTTGACATTGGGTCTACATTGGACCGCATATCATTTGACCAATCCCAACGGATTAAAAATCTTTCCACTCAAAATCAAAAAATAAAATTTGACAAATTACTTCCAGTAAGGCACACTCCACTAAATAGCACAGCAAAAAACATCTCTAACCATTCTCTCAGCAAGGGAATGATTTAAGCCTTATCTGAAGGACATCATTTTGCAGTAGCTCCCACTTCAAAATCCCGAAAGGAGAAATCAAATATAGGGATAGGCAACATCTTACGCCAATCCCAACTTCCCTCCTCGAACTTAACAAAACAAGAAAAAACAGGAATTAGAGAACTCAATCGGAATAAAGGCATCATAATATTATCCGCAGGCAAGGGCAATACAACAGTAATAATGAATAAAGAAGACTATAAGAACGAAATCATGGACCTTCTAACTGACGATACATATGAAAAACTTGGGAAAGACCCCACAAAAACAATAGTCAGCAAAAAAAAAAAACCCCTTCCAAAAGACTAGAAACTTGACAAAAAAACAATATGTAAATTAATTTATACTAATCCCATCTCCCCAAAACTTTACGGACTCCCAAAAATCCACAGAAACAACATTCTACTTAGAGCGAGCGTCAGCGCAATAAACTCTTTTGACTTTATCAAAAAGATACAACAGATTCAAATTCAACCCCAAGACCTCCTAGTGAGTTTCGACATATGATCTCTCTTTACGAAAGTACTTCTCTTTCAATAACCAATTCTACAAACAAACCTCAGGAGCAGCATTGGGATCTCCAATCTCACCTGTAATAGCCAACATCTTTATGGAGAATCTAGAAACTAAAATCTCCAACCAACCCAACCTTAAACTGGAATTTTCGTGCCCTTACGTTGGCGACAGTTTTGTCATCTGGAAACATAAACTAGAGGAACTACACAAGTTTTCCGATTTCATCAAACGATTACACCCTAACATGGGATCGTCCATATATTACGTAAGACGTTTTTCTTTTGTTTATATCGTTGTGTCCTTTTCAACTTCACATCAATTTTATTCTCGTCTTTATTTAAACAAAAGAAAAACGTCTTACGTAATTTATAGACGATCCCTATCCATTTCACCATGGAAATTGAACAAAGCAGAAAATTGCCTTTCTTCGACGTACTAGTTTACAAAAGATCTGATAACACATTAGAACATGAAGTTTACAGAAAACCCAACCATACAAACAAGTATCTACATGCCTCCTCCCACAACCACCCATCTCAAAAACAATCGGTCATCAACTCTCTGGTATACAGAGCTGTCTCCATAACAGATAAACATAACTTACAAAAGGAATTACAAAACGTTAAACAACTCCTAATACAGAACAGTTACATAAACAAACAAATTGATGAGGATTAGAAAATTAGAAAGTTCACTGAGAACAACAAGTCAACATAACCTACTAAAGAAAAAGAGCGAAAAAAATTACCAGCATCCTACTCTACATCCAAGGTATCACAGAAGAAATAGGAAGAATTCTCAACAAACACAACATCCAAACCATATTTAAGCTACTTGTGAAAATAGGACAACTTCTCAACAACCCTAAACATAAAAATACACCTGTCTGTGATCCAGGAGTATATAAAATCCCTTGCTCTTGTGGCAAAGTCTCTTTTTGAGAAACCGGGAGAGCGGTGAGCCAACGTATAAAGGAACCTGAGAGTAAAGTCAGGCTAAAATAGGCAGGCCCGACTCTCCGAGATATGGCATCCGTTTGCTTTTTCTTTGTTTACAATTCCCTCCGGGTCGTGTAACCTTAATTTACCTCGCAAAATGCGATTTAAGTACGACGACGTTGACAAAGTATGCAATTAAAAGCTGCATTTGTAAAAATTCGAAATTAATGCATCTTTGTGAATGCGACACGTTACAACGTCGAACCGTATTTCCCTACTAAGAAAGTTCGTTGCGTATTTCTGAACGCCTTGCTTTGAATAAATAGAATCCATGATCCTACTGAAAATTCCATTGACTTCGCGATGAATTTCTTGTATAGGCGGAACACTTTTCGTGCGTTGATAATTTTATCCATTATCACTACTCAGAAGTGACGAGCAGATAGGACAAGAGTAAAGAAATGCACACTTGTTTTTTTAGTGATTCCAGCATTAAAGCAGTCGTTGCCAAAGCGTTTCCTTTTTCAGGAATGGGGTTTTGGAACAAGCGATTTTAGGAGCCCTAGATGGATTTTGCAGTGTGGCTTCTGGCCAGGGTGTAGACTCGCCAGATTCGTCTACAAACTCCAAATAGCTTTTCCATGCTGAAAGAAAAGCACCTCCATCATCTTCACAGTTTGCACCTAGAGCATGGTAATGGGTCAAGTTATTAATGACCAATGCTTTGAAGTGTCCTATAAATTGATAGCATGTTGGCTTATTGCTCTCTCCTCCATTTACTTTAACTATTTTCATTTTTCACTTCACTGTTTTCAATTCAATATAACCTCAAAAAGCATTTGAAAACATTTGCATGGCGGCTTTATTTCCGATTAACGCTACCCATTGTCTTCCGATATACTTCTTTGGGAACAAGTGGATTCGTATTTCTTTTTTCTTGCACCTTGTGGACGAACATTCTGGCACAGTACAAACATTTCTATTTACTTTAACCATTTTCACTTCACTGTTTTCAATTCAATATAACCTCAAAAAGCATTTGAAAACATTTGCATGGCGGCGCGAAAATATTTTAAGAAAATATTACCCCCACGTTTGCCTCTACAGTAGAGCCACCTAACAGGAGGTCGATAACTACAAAAGTATACATTTCACGTAATCAGCACTAACTGAGCATCATACCGAAACAGGACATAGCATTTTATTTGACAAAACGACCGTCATCGGAAAAAAATCCCATATTTTTCCAAGAAAACATAGAGAAGCAATTGAAATCTTAAAGAAGGTCTAAAGTCTTCACTTATTAGGTGATTTTAGCGTTTTTATTTAGAATTGATGAGCATTAAATTCTTGAAAATCTTAAGTAGCAATTTTTTTAATTTCTACACTTTTTAGCCTATTTTCATATACATATACATTTGTCAAAAAAATGAAATAAATAATTGGCAATATATATATTTGAAAAAAAAATTTGACGTTTTACTTTTCTTCTTTTCTTTTTCAGTTGATAATATTTTTATTTGTTCATTACTTCAAATATTTGGAATAAAGAAAAGCATCAAACTTTTTTCCATTACGATATTAGTTTCGGAAAAAATAATTAGAGTTCACAATTTTTTAATTTCATGCATGAATGTAGTCATCAACCATGTTAGTTTATTACATGAAACAGAATGATAACAAATATTCTAAAAGTTTTACGACTTTTTTCTTTTCAAATCTTAGTGAATTTTTTTTTCTCAAATTTTAGTGAAAAGATCGAAAAAGTCGTTTTTAGGTCCCTTCCAATAAGATTTTTGTTTGTACTGGTTCTGCATCCACGTCCTAATGCTGCCTGGATTGCGAAGTCTGAATATTTCTGGATTCTCCTCAATCAATCTTCTTGCGTCACTCTTTGAAGGTAGAGTGCTATCGCGTAAATGCTGTTGAAATGTATTCGTCACCAGATTTTCTTCTTCTTGAGTCCACCTTGGCCGCTTTACTCTTCCATGATCAGAGGCTGTAAACAGAATACATGATTGAATACATTTTTTATACAAATTAAATAAAAATTATGGCAAGTTATATTTCAGTAAGATAAAAATTAGGACAAATAGTAATTCAGTAACATAAAAATTTCTATAAATCGTTTATCGGAAGAATAAAAAGTAGAATAAGGAATAGTGTTAAGAAAATATAGTCACTTGAGGGACATTGTTTTCTCGCACCAGGTCGCACGTACTCATCGTTTCCGCAGTCACTGCTGGAACTTGATTGCGTTCCAGAATCTAAGTATGAAAATAGAAATATGAAATACAAGTGTCCAAAACTAAAAGAAATATGATTATATTTACTCACACTTTCGTTTTGTATTTTAGGTCTTCGTATAATTATGGGAGATGCCTTCCTCCACATTTTCATTGATATTGATCCCATTCTTTGAAGAATAAGCCTTGAGTTGTAATCCTTCGATGTTGCCTCGAGCATATTCTAAAAATCTAGAAGTATGACCCAAATCTTTATGGGCCATCGGCACCTGGTAATGTGTCCTGTGAATTGGTTCTTCGTGACCCATGAATTTGGCCAAATCGGCAATTTCGCTGTCGGTTAAACCCAATTGGGAGCATAGCGTCGCAAACTGCTTCCTCAAATGCGTGGCTCGAATATCTGTTGGTGCTTCTGCTTCACATTTAGCGGCGCATTTTCGCATTATACTGCAGGCTCGTGGGCACCTGTGCTCACCTTTCAGTCTGTTTGGTAACCCAGAAAGGTATGGGTTGTCTGAACTCACGTTTGCGTTTTCCCTGTATTCTATTATGAGATTGATACAACTCATCATGTTTGCAGTTACAAGAACAGGCACATTTCTTTCCTTTTTCCCCGTTATCAGAAATCTAGCATATTTGATTCCTGCAGACCTATCATCACTGCTTAGCGGTTGCAGTGAAGCAGAATCTTCGATTGTTTGTTTTTGTAACTGGAAAGCTTAGTCCGCTCCAGTTCTCCGACGATTGAAGATCTGAATGCTGAGGAGAGTATACTCCACAAGCTCCTGCCAGATTTTCCTCGTGAACGCTACTAAGAGGGAATCAAAGGCTTCTTGCATGTTTGACGTTAGATAATTATCTAGGATTTTTACATCCTCGATTGTTGGTATAGGCTGAGTCTTATTTCTTTTCGCTTCAGCTTGCGAATACAGGGCCGCTCTTCTGACCGTGAAGCCGTAATCGCGATCCAAAACCTTGAGGAACTGCTCAGTCAAGTGCTGCCTTGCTGAATTCTCGCTTTTAATACATTCAGTCACCAGGAGCTTGCCAACTTTATTGAAGAGTGTTCCCAAGGATAAAGCGATCGATGGTACTCTGTACAATTTCCCCTCGTGACCCGAGCCAGCAATACTATTCACTGCGTCAATGCTAGTATTGTAATGCTTAGGCTGGTATATATCCGCGAATTCTGTAATTGTTGCTCCCCCAGGCCTAGCTGTGTGCAACACTTTGACCTCAATGAAGACGCGACCCAATTGTCTGATTTTTTGTCTAATCTCATCATGGTGGTGATGAGATTGTTTATATTTTTGGCACAGTCTATTGCCATATAAAATAATTGAATGATCGTAGCGAATACTGCGTGTTATTGTATCTTCCCTCATACGGGGAATAATGCGGGATCTTAAAGCCTCGCATGCCAGTTCACTAACTCATCCGATTATTTGCCTTCCCATTATCATAACGATCCTCTGACCTGTATTTTTCTGCTTCGAACATCTTCGATAGTGCCTGCTGATGTATGCCCTGGCATATAAGCCCTTGAACATACTGCATGTAACGTAGTGTGATGCTCCTTTGGGCTTCTCTTCTGAGGGACGACGCACAACAATGAGTTCGTCATCATTCACTTTGTTATTGACGTTGAACTCGAAATCGCTGTTTTTTCGAAATGTGCCAATAACCTCTTTCCGTTCGTTTCTGTTTAGAGGAAGATCCATTGCGAGAGTGGTTTATATCGACCTGTCAATGGCAGTTACTTTCCGTTGTGTATACACATGTATATACGTATCCGTATACGTATATACATGGGTATACGTATATTGTTTATTTTACCTAAAAGATCTGGGCGCCAGCCAGGCCCCTATAGCGAGATAAAAAAAAGGAAATCGATCGATGACCCGGCAAAATTTATGTTTTGAGCTCTAAGAAAAACGGAACCTATAATTTCATTTAAAGCTACAAGAAACCTGAGATGGAGAACGGGAGGATAGCATGAGGATAAGTATTACAGGGGTGGTTCTTAAAAATCACAACGACCATTTGAATAAAAACGTGGCAAAACAATTCGGCATTTTATTACTGTAGTGGAAGGATCAAACAATGCAGCCATTCCGCGACAATTTTTTTTGAAGGAAGTTACAGAGCAACCACGTGGTCGATGACATGAAAATCCGAAATGTAGTCATTTTGGAAACGGGAGATCAGAAACGGAAAATCTACGTGAGAACCCTAAAATCTAGACGAAACCCTACGCACTGACTCGACAAAATGAACCGACAAAATCTAAAGCAACTTCACGCGAAAGCACTCTTAAGAAGGGGGGCAACCGAGGTGATGGGCCAGACTGGAAGAACATCAAATCAAGGTCTACCATCGCGCCGCCTGTCGGGTAATAAAAGGATTTACCTTTGACATCCTCCGTTGAATTCTATATTACAATGTCCAAATGTACAAAGTCCACATGTACAAAAAAAATTAACCTCAAATGGGCGAAATTCGAGTGTACAAAATCCAAAGGTACAAGATCCAAGCGTACAAAATTCTGAGGTATAAACTAATGATCCACTACAATTATACGGCCCTCGTGGCTGGTGTGTCCCATTCCAGACCAAGAACGTAAGTGACAGTTTTCATGCGACGCAACAAGACCGTGAACTCGAAGGGTGCTCGCATGCAGGCGTGTTCACAAACCTTAAGTCTAGCGCAACTACCGGTAGAACTATGAACTAAAGTTTCATCGTTGACTAAAGGTGTGACAATTTTCCCTGACAATATTCGCGAAACATTAACATAAATCCTATCGGCATAACTAAAATCACGATTTCTACGCTAAATCCTAAATTTACATAGGAAATCGACGTTTACCGAGTTTCAAACTACTGCGCCTAGTAGAGGGACTGTGAACTAAACTGTTACTGACTAAAACTAAGAACTATTTCCGCTAATCGATTACAAATAACGTACACATTTGTTACAAACAATCCTTACTCTAAAACTAGATCCCAAGATTCATGAAACTTGACAAAAAAAGGTTTCGTGAACCTTGGAAAGTTTCCAACTTCGGTTTGGCGGGAAAATTCAAATGCGTTGAAGTTAGAAAGGTCGATTTAACTCCAATATGACTAAATACAAGGTTTCTATGTTATTCTGTGCTCTACTGGTATAAATCGGAGTCCCACCTATGTTACATTACGCTAAGGTGTCGATTAACCTAACCTCGGCCTGACTTCGGCACGCATGCGCACAATTTACAAAGTGCATTCCTAAAGTTACGGGGCTTGGTTCCACGGAGCATTCCATTGATCTTAGGAGCAACTCTCATGTCACGGAAGGCTCCGTGAAGATCCGTCCCTGGCTAAGCCCTACGTCCCGTGTACAATACGTAAATCTACCGAGTTTACATTTTTATACGTATCCTGGTCCACTCGATGTTCGTATTCTGCGACTGCTGAACTTCGTAGCCGAAATCCAAATGAGCCTCCACCCAATGACCATTGTGACCATTTTTCCCCATGGTGACGTCACCCTCGTGACATGACGCTTGCCGGATGGTAAAGATGTCAACGTCTTGTCAGAATCTGACTGGCCCAGCGTTAACTTTGGCGTAACTTGGTAACCATGGTGATGAGGTGGTTACTGGTGGTTGTTATGCGTTAACCAAGATAACTAGTTCAGCGTGCCGGAAACTCTGGTAATTCTTCAACGTGGCGACTCAGCCCTGGTTGTCATAGAGTCGTAAATTGGAATCTTGACGTCCCGCCTCAAGAGCGTGGCGCAACGAGACTATTGAAAGATGGCGACCACATGTGGAACCAACCAATGCGTTTGAGACCCGCCATCTTGTACTGAGGTCGGGACGATGCTGGTGTGGGATGGTAGGGCCGTGATTGGTTGCGGGTCCTTTCCTCAGGGTGTGTTGAAAAACTCACTAGAAACCTTCGCTGTCATCATCCATCTCTGGCTTTCGTGGTATTATGATTGACGATGTGCTGTTCGTGACGTCACGCCTCGGTGCACTGGCTCTGATTTACCAATGAAGGGTGGCGGCCAGGCAAGCTGATAAGCGGCAATGTGTCCTAGGGCCGCCATTTTGACTTGTAGTCGGTAACCATGGAGACGTGCGATACTTGAACCATGGTTAATGATAGGTACTTTATGCAGGGCTCGTTAGTGATTTCTGGTGAACTTCGATTGACGATCCATCTCTGGTTACCGTGTTGTTGTTATTGAACTCGATTTTGACAGGTGGAGGTTATTTAACATGAAAGCATACAAATATCGGAAGGTGAATAATCATGAATTGCAGTTTCTGGTTAACGCTCCTGGCCGAGATGACTTTCGCTCTTGGTCGGTGCATTAAAAAAAAAATATTTTTAAACCCCTGACGCGGAATTCAAAATTTAAGTGACAGGTAAGTCAATATTTACCCGGTCACACCATGTATTTTTTTACATCATCTACATCTGAATGTTTGGTCATCAAATGGCGACGCATGTCAACTCTCATGACGAAACAGTATTTGCAGAAGTGCATCTTTTTCTTAGTTCCGGGTTTAGGTTTTACTGGAACAACGAGCATGTCTGCATCGTCACGAGAGCTTTTCCCTTCTACATTGGCAGACATAGAGACCTCAAAACCCGCAGTTCCATTGAGACTTCCCAATGATCGGTTATAATTGGAAAGATTTTCCTCTATTCGTTCTTCTTCGTCTTGTAATCGGGTACGCGTGGAATTTTTTCTAAAATTTGCTGTGGATGTTAAAATTTAACGCGATTACAGGTGCTTGGGGGTTGGGTTTCTTAATTATTTGTTTAATTGATCTTTTCTCTTAAAAACCAGTGTTATTTATATTTATCGAGGAGAAAATATTATGTTTGATTATTTATCATTGAAAATTGCTACCAAAATTGTTTTTAATTTGTGTAAAGTGTAAATGTCTGACTTTTCTGATGAATGATCGATATGCGGTATACAAAATTTAATAACATAGTCTCTTAATGGCGATTTCGTATACCTAGGTTTTAGATTTAATATACAAATGTATATTAAATGTATATTAAAATTGCAAAAATTTTTAACAGTGTATGCTTAAATCATGAAAGGCGCCATAGCGCGCTTTATATATATACATATATACGAACGTTAGTGCACCGCGGCGCAGTAAGACTACACTGAGCGAAGAATTCCCGTGTAGTTCGGGTTTACACCCCAATAGTTCGGGTGGTTTATCTTTTTTTTTGTTTCACACGAAGGTTTGGTGCGCTTGCACTACTGAGACGTGCGATCACCCGAACCATTCGGGTGCTCAACCGAAACAGCAGCAACCGAAGTGGTGGGGAGCCCGCCCCAATGCTTGGGGAGCTTGCACGAATGATTCAGGAGATTCGAGTCGTGAACCGCGTTGGATGTTGCGCGTTCGACGTTTGCGCATATTCGCTAATGGCCGCAGCTGATGAACATCAGGTTCTTCCCGAATGTCACTCTTTCTAGGTTATGTCGAATTTATTGTTCATCACTCATATTTATACTAACGGAGCATTCTAAGATTAGGTAAATCACATAATTGAAAACTCGATAATGTACATGTAGTGCTTTAGGACAGGGTTGAACTGTAATCATCAACGTGTAAGATTTTTAATTGATTCCAGTTATCTAACGACCTTAATCATTCGTGCCACTAGCCGAATCATTCGTGCAAGCTCCCCAAATATTGGGGCGGGCCCCCCACCACTTCGGTTGCTGCTGTTTCGGTTGAGCACCCGAATGGTTCGGGTGATCGCACGTCTCAGTAGTGCAAGCGCACCAAACCTTCGTGTGAAACAAAAAAAAAGAGAAACCACCCGAACTATTGGGGTGTAAACCCGAACTACACGGGAATTCTTCGCTCAGTGTACTTACATCTAAGAACGTAATAAAAGAAGAAATTGAATATTCTGTTTGAACGGTGGTGGATTTTTCACCAAATGTCAGTATAAGACTGGCTACATTAACCTTCCACAATTAAATAACATAAAACGGATCAGTTACGTAACGCGTTTGTTGGGGTAGAGGTTTTACTGTATATGGTGTATACTTTTCTCATCATGTAGGTGAAAATGGGGTATGATGCCGCTGCGGGCCAAGGAGACTAAAACAAATAACGCCCGTGTTTTTTAATGTTCATATTCGGCCATAGATAGATATACGAAACATCAGATATACGATGCCGTAGCGATAGTTATACATATATGTGCATATGAACATATAACTGAAGAATGACGATTTGGAGGATTTTGGTATTCAAAAGAAGATACATGTACTACACCATAATAAAATCCAAGTGCTTCCAGTTAGATTGGAATCGACTGAATATTACTTCTAAGAGTCTAAGAAAGCGATTTGATCAATTTTTGGGCGAATTTTGGAAGGGGTCGAAAAGTGGCCTTATGAGCCCTCCTTCTTATCCTAATTTGTTATTTAAGTTGAAAAATTACAAAAAATAATTATAATTTATACTTTTCCTACCTCTTTTGTTCTGTTTTTTGATATTTTTGTCAAAAAACACGCAGAAATAGTTAATATACTCTGTATGAAACAAATTTCATTATGAATAGAATTGTTTGATTTCTCACATTTTTATAAAAAAATTAACTTACATCATTTTTTTGAACATAGAAAATTCTTATTTTCTCAACCCGTACGTACGGTCTGACGCTTATCCAGCCCCCGTAGTGACGGAAGGCAGTCCACCAACACTGGCGCACTGTTACCCCTCTAGTATTTTCCGTACTCGGAAAAACTTACATCAATGAAGTAATTCATGTCATGAATTAATAATAACCTTGTTTTGAAGAGACCACCTTATTTACGAACGATAAATACAGTGAAAATCTGAGACTCTGCCGGTTTTGGGGCTGACAGTGGGCGGGGACTAACTCTGACATACTTCCACTTCGGATATAAACAGTCAGCGGCGTATAAACCGTTTCCGGTGCATTTTACTGCGTGGTAAAAACTATTCTCAGGTCAACACTTTACAGTTTGAGATTCAGTACACTGCAGTGGGACTCCGATGCCTGAAGTTGATCGAACCTCTCTTTCTACCATGTGAGATAGAGAGCGGCGATCCGATTGTGTTCCAATGACAGGTCACACTTTGCCTTTCGAAACGATCATACTCTCTCTCTCTCTCTCTGCTTATCCAATATTTCTTGTGTGTTGTCTTTGTCGAATCGTAGAGCCTATTTGGTAGCGATGACAGCGCCTCAAATTCCGAAGAAATTTGAATTTAAATTATATATTAACAAGAAAACTTACAGTATGTTTTTGCGATGACGGTCGTTTTGTCAAAAAAAATGCTATGTCTATACAATTCAGCGTACATCTAAAAAAAAAGTCTTTTAGACCTATTATTTTGGGAATTGCAAGGTTTCAAAAATTTCATTTTTTTGCATTTTTGACTAAAAACGAAAAAGTTATGATTTTGTAAAATACCTCTTTTCCTGTGGATCCTACGACAATGTTTATACAGAACAAACAGTAGAACTACGGTCATATTTCGAAGTTTTTGTCCCAAATAAGTTTATATAATTCATTTATGATGTATAATACGTCTTTTGAAACTGATAAATAAATAATTGTTTATAACAAAAGCTTTACATCACCAGCTATGATTACTTTTTGGCCATTTTTTAGTATTTTCATGGCAAAAAAGTGATTGTCATTGATTGAAAAGATGATTTATTATTTAATTTGTTAATTGAATGAATCACGCACTTTTTTCGTAAATTTAAAATTGTTTTCCATTCTTTTTAAATAAACACGCATTCGCACAACACTCAAGAGATCAAGTGTTTATACAAGATAAGCATTATAGATTTCCAAGCTTGGTCAAATTTTCTTGAGTGACTGTATTTTTACGACCTGCGAAGACGCGAAATTTTATCCAAAAACTTGTATGCTAATAGACAGTTCAACTTAGAGGAGAAACGAAATAGAATTATTATAACAGCTTCAAAACTTATCAAGGAACAATGTAGATTTACAGTATGTAATACTGCCACTTACAATGCTCCTCAAAATTTTCTAAAAATGTCGACTCTGATGTACCTTCCTACTAGAGCCTATTTCTATACACCACCATTTGTAAACATAACCGAAGAAAACCCGAAAAATGGAATAGAGTGAAAGTTGTATTAGGTCACCTTTTGGTTTCGGTGGTGCGGCCAAAATTTCAGAATCAATTTCAGATTTTTGTGATATATCTCACGGTACAACTGACCAGCACGTAGATTCAAGACCATCGCGAATTTCAGCAGATAATGCTGACATAAAAAAATTCTGTGATTGGTTCACGTCCCACCCTCCCTTTAAACCAAGTACACATATCACTTCTATCAGTACTGGTATTACGGGTGACAACAAAATTAATTGCCTCAATGTATTAGAAGTTGGTATGGAATTATTGAAAGCCAATTTTGGTACCAGTTTCCAGGAAGTAAAATTTCAAAGGAAGAATCGAGTGATTCCTCTTAGGGCAACCTCTTCTTCCATTCCAATTCACGACGAGACTGTCACCGTAAATCGACTCACTTTATTTTAGAGGCAAAAAGTAATGAGCAATTGAAGGAATACTTAAAATTTGAATTGGCGCCATATCCACTTCCGTTATTCGACGAGTTGGCAATTCGAAAGACGCAGAAAGCGAAATTGTATGATTCTTTCAAGCCAGTGACGGATGAAGTTCACTTCGGAAGACATATCAGGTCATTGATGACAGTCAAAGAGTGTGCTATCAAGTTCAAGTTTGGAAGGCTAACAGCAACATTCACCCAGAGAATTGAGGATGGAAGAAGACGGCAAACGGTTAGCAGCCGATAATCATGAAAATAGATCTCATCCCTACAGATTTACTGCAAACAATTTCTTGCAAGTGCACTCAAGACTGTTCGGGAAAATGTACATGCAAGAAGATGGAGCTTCTTTGCTCAGACATTGGTGCCAATTGCTGCGGCAAATCATGTTCTAACATCCCTCAGCCAGACATAGAAGGAGATGACGATAACACGGACATAAATGAAAAACCTGCTGTATTGTTGGATGAGGGGAATCTTAATGAAGACATTAATTTCGATCCTGAGAAGGATGACACGACAGAAGATGCTGCAGAAGACGGGGGCGAAGATGTAGAGGTAATCGCATCCAAGCGTATTCGTTTGAATTAAAGAAAATGAAAAGAGGCATACTAACAGAAAATAGTGGATTAGGCCTCCCGGGGATACCACTAGAAAAAAACGCGCCAGAAACTCGACCATCTGGGTGGCGTGGAAATGAGTATTTATTTCCATACAAAGTAATACACATTGCATGTGGGATTTTTTCCGGAACCAAACTAACAGATGCCTGCACTTGCCACAAGAGCAATGGAATTTATATACTCTTCGAGAGTTGATGACCGATTGTTTTTGAGATGGGTGTTGGTGGGAGGAGGCATGTAGGTATCTGTTTGTATGGTATATATATATGCAGATATATTAAACGGGTTTTCTGTAAACTTCATGTCCTAATGTGTTATCAGATCTTTTGTAACCAATACGTCCAAGAAAGGCAATTTTCCGTTTTGTTCAATTTCCATGGTGAACTGGATATTAGGGTGCAATCGATTGATGAAGTCGGAAAACTTGTGTAGTTCCTCTAGTCCATGTCTCCAGATAGCAAAAGTGTCGTCAGCGTAACGGCAGCTAAATTCCAGTTTAGGCATGGATTGGTTTAAGATTTTAGTTTCTAGATGTTCCATAAAGATGTTGTCTATTACAGGTGAGAATGGAGATCTCACTGCTGCTCTGGTCCAATGTAGACCCAATGTCAAATCTCAGTCTGTTTGTTAGGAAAAGGTGAAGTTTTAATAGGTATCCTTGGAGAAGTGAACTGACTGATTAAGTTCTCCTAATTTTAATTATGTTAAAGCTAAAATTTGTTCTCTCTAAAGGTTTATATGCTCTTTCAATAACTTCCGTAATAATCAATATTTTTCACTGTTCCTGTGCTGATTCTCAAGCTTGAAAATTTAACAAAACATTTAAATTTACACTATTTTTTCTATATCTACTTGAAAAATAAATAAATTGGCTTCATCCTGGGCTCATTTTATACAAAATTGTGAGAGCATTCACCCCTTTAATGAAAAAAATGTTTAGCTCTGACATAACTGAAATTAAGAGAACTTCCTTTCGGAAATTATTGATATTTTTGATACAGAATTATTGTGTTTTGAATAATATTTACGATTTTTCCACAAACTTTAGGTTGAGCTACCAGTTTTCACCGAAAATATAAATAAAAATGGAAAAGGGGATTTACAATTTTTGGAGAATGTTAGGTTACGTAAACACTTTCCACTGTTCAAGAAATATTTATAACATTTCAATAACAATAGGGTATGTTAGCCTTTTTCACAGGAAGTTGGTTAGTTTAAACAAAAATAACTGAATTTTTACATTTTAGTCTTAAAATTCCGTTTTATTAAATACAAATAAATTCTAGCCTTCAAACTGACTCTAATGAAATGTAAATATCTCAGAATGCTAAACTTGACGCCTGTGAGCTGTGTGATAACGACTGTAGGATATATTATATAACCTCTGATGAAGAACTAGAATAATCACTCCTTATATTGCCAAGGAAATTATTGATTGATACATTAATCAGTTTTACCTCTACTTGGTAAAAATGAAGGTCGTTTTAACTCTCGTCTTCAGCTTGGCAATCATCCTTAACTTTATAGGTGAATATAATAGTAAAACATTATATCTATAATTTTTTAAATATTTATAATCTTTCCGTAAATAACTTTTCAGATGCAAAAGCAATAGCTAATGACTGCTTCTCAATTTAAGCATATGTACCTTCTGTTTCTGTGAAATTTTTACTTCCATATGCGACGGGTAAATTTTCGTGAAGTAACAATTAATTAATTTCACGAAGAGGTTTTTCTGCGTTGGTATATCAGCTAATTCGGCTGCCTTGAACAGGTTAATACATTTTGTCAAATCAAAGTTGTCTTTTCTTAATGCTTCGTGTAGCGTTTCTAACAGCTGTTGCAAAATGGCGAATCACAGAATTCATACGTCCACGGCGTCGCGTCAATAGGAATCACACATGCACAGATTGATGTTAAATATAGTCATTGTAGGTCTCACAAACTTATAACATTTTACTTGTAACTGTGTTTTTCGCAATTTTTTTGGATTCATACTGCACGTAGTAATCGGTAATTACTGATCCCGTAATATGCTAAAGTAATAAGATGCACTTTTTCACCATTCTCGTGAAAAATGGATTAGAAATGACCGCGATCCGCGAGTCATTGAACTCCGGGGTTGCCCAGACGTTAGTGCTCCAAGTTTGTAACCAGGAAGTCCAGACAATTTTTTTAAACGAATTTTTTGAAATTAAAATTGACTATTAAGTTTATATAAATTGAGACCAAATCTTTATCTTTAGCAATTTATTTCGTACGAGAAAATGGAGAGTTTCAACCTTTATCACGTCCTAAGCGAATATTTCAAATATAAGTCAGTGCCGCGAAATCCTTAAAAAATTTTGATTTTCCATGCAATTTTTTATTTAAGAAAAAAACCTAATTCATTAATGTAGTTTCGAAACTTAAATATACAATAATAATATGAAATGTCTTTTATATCAATTTTATTTTTATTATTTTGTTTTACTATTTCTTTATATTTGATAATTTATTTTATACTTATTAAACTATTTCTATAAATTTTTGGGTTTTCTCATTTGAAAATAATAATAACCAAAATATAAATGTCCAATCGCATGAAGAAGAGTAAGAATTTTCTATAAAAAATATTTATTGGAGCAAACGGGTTAAAAATGCCGGCAGTAAAAGTCGATCCCAAATCTAAAGCCTGGCTAAAATACAAGATTGGGGCCTAACAGGGATCCGAATGAAATGAAGGGTATTATCTGATATTTGCCCATTATTTCTGTAACTTCAATATAACTTACCTAAAAATTATGCAAAGTATGAACAATTACTAAAAAAAATATTGCAGCTACGGAGGCACAATGTCAAAACCGTGTTTCTTTAAAGTTTTATGTCGAAAGAAACAAAAAGAAACGGAACGACAGTCAATCATTTTTCAAAGTGTCTCACTCAACTCAGACAGTCTTTTCGTGCCCTAATCAGCTGCTGGCTAGCCTACCAGAACCAAAGCATATTCTAAGTGTCGAGTCAAAGTATTTTTTTGCATATCTTCGAAAATATGCGCGGTGTTTCAAGGTATAAAAAATATATACTAAAAACAAAGAACTTTTTTCTCATCATCTGGATGAGAAAAGTCTAGTCTAGTCTGAAATAATTTTTAACGTTTACCATCTAAAATATATTTTTAACAGACAGGCTGACTAGTGCTAGATTAGCTTTTTCAGATTAGCGCTTGATCATACAAAAACGTTTTACTTCTCTTGAGCGCAATCATAAACCGTCTTGACAACGCCACATTTGAAATACTTGGAGATACTACCGTATCCTTAAATCAACTGAAATTCTTTTTAACTTTTTTGAAAATCTTAGATGTCGTGAAAATACCAACGTATTAAAAAAATTGTAATCCTATTTCTTCTTCCAGATTTAGGTTCACAGTTTGACTGCTTACCTAATGGCGCGCCTATTCCTGTTGTTCGTCGTAGCGGATCTTCGACTTCTTCTGCTGAAAGATATAATTCACCTGAGAAGTCTCTTGCTCCTGCCGAGCCGCCTGTTCTTCGTACCAGGACCAGGTCTCCTCCTGCAAATCCTCTTCCTGCAGGATGTGATCCTCTTTCGGGGTCCATAGCTCCACCTATAATAGTTCCTTCTCCTGACGGACGTGGATGTGGAATAGAGGAACTTGAATCTATTCGGCTTATTTCCCACACATATTCGCGACGCATATTCGAACTGCGAAGATACACTTTTCCTACAGCTAATTCAATTAAAATACGGAAAGGAAACTCTGCGTTCGGGCCTGTGCCAACCCAAGAACAAATTGTGTTATCAAACTCCGATGGTGATGCGGTTGCTATATTGATGAGTTATAATGTTCTTGCCGGAATGTATAAAAATTTTAATTCCTGTATGAGACGTTCGAAAATAAACATGGAAAGCGGCACGATTACCCAATTAAGCCGAGAAGAAACCGATGAGGTTCCAGTAGGTCCCCGACGCTTAATTAAATGGAATTTTCTAGTGGAGAATGTAAAACATCTTGTAAACGATGTATCTGCACAAAACAACAATGAAAATTAAAATATATTGTTTGCGATCCGAAGACGGATCAAAACATTTGATGAATACAATTACATTAAAAAGTCAATGTATTATATTTCTCGAGGTTTCAATCTTTTGTCAATGCCCCAGCTAGTCTTCTTCGGAAACCGATGAAAAAACTTATTTTTCTTTCCCTCACACAAATATTTTAGGAGGAAAATTACACTACCGTAAAACATTATCTAAATGGCTAAAGCGAGCGGCTCTAAAAATCACTGATGAATTTCAAACACGATAACTGGGTCCAAATGACGCTAGACATTTATTTTTGATCTTTTAGAAAGCTTATGATATTCCACATCGAATTACCACTAGTAGAGACATTTCCGATATGATTTTTGAGATAGAAAGTTCCAGACGTCGTATTTCTTAAACTCTTCAAATTTTCTATTAACAAAAAGGAGGAGGGCCCATAAGACCACCTTTCGGCCCCCTTAAAAATAGGCCCAAAATTGATGAAATCACTTTCTTAGACCCTTGGAAGTAATATCTAGTCGATTCCAATCTAAATGGAAGTACTCGGAGGTTTACCGGCATACATATATATATATATATATATATATATATATAACTATCGCTATGGCGTCAAGAGGAAAGTGTATGATGAGGAAAGTATGAACGAAATCAAATCAAACCTTTTACTTAGGCCTCAATGAAAGCTTGAACGTTCAGCTACAATATTAGATGAGGACAAGTACGCGGGCCTTGCAGCAAGGTTTTGATCCGAAAAACAGATTTTTTTCCTGAATTCTAATTGAGCACAACCAAAAAAAGTTGTCACTTGGTATACTGTTAATAGTTTCCAAATTTCAGTTAAATCGTTTAATATATTCAAGGGCATAAACCCGCCCTTGCTATTTCACATCTATTCACTCGTTTTCTCGAAATCTATTATTGCAGAAACTATTTCTATGATATAATATCAAATATAAAATTTCAATTCGCCGATTTCACTACAATTCGAAATTGAAAAAAGTACATATTCATGAATTTTCTTATATTTTATAGACATTTGTCAACTGAAGAAAGTTTACTCAAACGAAACAAAAATATTTCGAAATTGTTGCCATTACCAAGCTTTCTTTACGCGGAAGCATAAAGAAAGCATAGCCAGTTCTACTTACTATAGAATTTAAACTCACTGTAACTGCATTAATCTAGCTTGTCAAAGACGATGTGGAATTAAATACGCTTCATCCTGTACTGTTTATAATTAGTTTTATTTGTGAATATTTTCAAAAACTAGCATACATATTTAAACGAGGTGGCTAACCATTGGAGGGTGACTAACCGCTGACTGATTCCTCAGTTTGTTAACGTGCCGCTCTTCAACAATACGAGATCAACAATAACAACAACAGAAGCCAGGAATGGGTCGTCGCATCAGAGGTTTACCAGGAGTTATTAACGCACCCTGGATAAAGTACCTATCACTGACCATAGTTCAACCATCCAACGTCTCCATGGTTACCGACTTCATTCCAAAATGGCGGACCTCGAACACCCATTCTAGTTAGCACCGTACATGGCCGTCATCTTCTACTGATCCTTCAGCGCCATGTCATCGAGGCGTGACGTCAAGATGAACTCACCGTCAACGACAATACCACGGAAGCCAGGGATGGGTAGTCACAGCGGAGGTTTATTAGGAATTACTAATGCACCCTGAGAAAGGACCCGCAACCAACCATAGCCCTATCATTCCACGTCTCCATCTTCCCGATCTCTGTAGTTGGTTCCACATTTGTTCGCCATCTTCCATCACTCTCTCTGCGCCATATTCCCGAGGCGTGACGTCACGATACCCATTAACGGCTCCATGGTAACCAGGGCTGAGTCGCCACGTCAAAGGATCGCCAGGGTTTCTGACACACGCTGGAATAGTTACTTTTGGTTAATGTATAACAACCACCAGTAACTACCCTATCGCCATGGTTACCGAGTCATGCTCAAGATCAACGCTGAGCCAGTCAGGTTCCCACCAGACGTCGCCATCTTTACCATACAGCGAATGTCAAGTCACGGAGGTGCGACGCCACAGATTAGCGGCAGACCATACAACTTGACCTCATGAACTCGGCCTAGTTAATCTAGAATGGAACACCAAGTAACGCCATATTACCTCCACATGTGACGTCATTATGGGGAAATTACAGCTAAATGATCGGAAACTTGGCAAGTGTGGTCTCATAGGTCATCGGATGGGTTATCAATTGGATTTCAACTATGAAATTCAACCGCCGCAGAAGATTGCTGTTGCAATTGCCGTTGTGATCTGAAGAACCACCCCTTGAGAAGAATTCTCTCCCTTGTTCCCCTAACTCTCTTCTTTCAGGTTTTCTTTTTATAATCTTTTCAATTATTTGTTTCTGAGAATTTTGCCGGGTCACCAATTTCGCTATCGCTTCTCTTTTATCGCTGTTGCGGGCCTGGCTGGCGCCCAGTATTATATAACTTATACGTATACCCATGTATATACGTATACATATAAATACGTATATGCATGTGTATATTCTGCAGATATAAATCGCCATTCGACAGTTGGGCCAATAAACAGAGTACCATCGATCGGGTTATTCTTGGGAATACTCTTCAATAAAGTTGGCAAGCTCCTGCTGACTGAATGTATTAAAAGCGAGAATTCAGCAAGGCAGCACTTGACTGAGCAACCTCAAGGTTTTGGATCAGGATTATGGAAAACGAGGAAAAGCTGGCAGGAGCTTGTGGAGTATACTCTCCTCAGCGTTCAGGTCTTCAATCGTCGGAGAACTGGAGCGGACTACGCTTTCCAATTACTAAAACAAACAAACAATCGAAGATTCTGCTTCACTGCAACCGCTAAGCCGTGACGAAAGGTCTGCAGCAATCAAATATGCTAGATTTCTGGTAACCGGGAAAAAGGAAAGAAATATGCCCATACCTTTTTGGGTTGCCAAACAGACTGAAAGGTGAGCACAGGTACCCATGAGCCTGCAGTATAATGCGAAAATGCGCTTCTGAATGTAGAGCAGAAGCACCAACAGATCTTCGAGCTACGCATTTGAGGAAGCAGTTTGCGACGCTATGCTCCCACTTGGGTTTAACCGACAGCGAAATCGCCGATTTGGCCAAATTCATGGGTCACGAAGAACCAATTCACAGGACACATTACCAGGTGCCGATGGCCCATAAAGATTTGGGTCATACTTCTAGATTTTTAGAATATGCTCGAGGCAACACCGAAGGATTACAACTCAAGGCTTCTTCTTCAAAGAATGGGATCAATATCAATGCAAATGTGGAGGAAGGCATCCCCCATAATGATACGGAGATCGAAACTACAAAACGAAATTATGAGTAAATATAATCATATTTCTTTTAGTTTTGGACACTTGTATTTCATATTTATATTTTTATACTTAGAAACTGGAACGCCATCAAGTTCCAGCAGTGGCTGCGGAAACGATGAATACGTGCCACCTGGTGCGAGAAAACAATGTCCCTCAAGTGAGTACATTTTCTCTTGCCCTACTTTTTATTTTACTCAAATACAACTTGCCATAATTTTTATTCAATTTGTATAAAAAATGTATTCAATCATGTATTCTGTTTACAGCCTCTGATCATGGAAGAGTAAAGCGGCCAAGGTGGACTCGAAAAAAAAAAGATCTGGTGACGAGTACATTTCAACAGCATTTACGCGATAGCACTCTACCTTCAAAGAGTGACGAGAGAAAACTGATTGAGGAGAATCCAGAAATATTCGGACTTCGCAATCCAGACAGCATTAGGACGTGGATGCACAACCAGTACAAACAAAAATCATATTGGAAGGGACCTAAAAATGACTTTTTCGATCTTTTCACTAAAATTTGAAAAAAAATTTCAATAAGATTTGAAAAGAAAAAAGTCATAAAGCTTTTATAATATTTGCTATCATTCTGTTTCATGTAATAAACTAACATGTTTGAGAACTACATTCATGCATGAAATTAAAAAATTGTGAAATTTAATTATTCTTTCCGAAACTAATATCGAAGTTGAAAAAAGTTTGAGGCTGTTTGAAAACGGATGATTTTAAACAGGTAAAAGTCATGTCCAGCACAAAAGATGTGTTAAATTAAAAATTGTAGTACATAATACATCCATTAATGATTGAAATTAAATATGGAATGAAAAACACAAATACATAATTGCCATTATTCAATATTATTAACGCAATCGATACACGATACCACGCTGGAAACACCAGTTCTCGTAAGATCACTGAAGTTAAGCATTGTTGGGCGCGGTTAGTACTTGGATGGGTAACCGTTCAGGAATACCTGCGTGCTGTTGGCCCGTCGTGGGTGTGGTGGGCCCACATTGGTAGTAAAATATCCACCTAGAAACACTACCCGAATCGGGTAGTGAGGCAATGAACTTTCGAGTTCGAACTGCTAATCAATGTATGTATGTATATATATATATATATATATATATATATATATAATTTAAAAAAAAGTTAAACAATCACCGCAGGGTTCCACTAAGAGCAACTGCCATCCAAAAAAATGTCAATAGCCCCCAGTAGCACCGCGGTAAATCACACCTATGGCCACGTCTCACAACCGTGAGATGGGTGGTCATAGGCAACGAAGAAATCACAACGACAGACCGGTGAAACCCTCGTGTGTCTTGAGGACACGAAGCGACCCAAGGATGACAGCTTTCTGCATCCATCTCGCAAGTGCCTTGGCATATTTTTGGCACGCGGGTATGGCTTTAAGGTTAACACCAGGGATAGTTTCGCACCTCCGAGAGCACCTATCACAAGGACAATTACTTGTACCGAATATTTTGGGTACAGTCGTTGTAGCTCTCTTTTAAGGTCTTGATACCTCTCCTCTTTTTCCTTCTCCTTCGCAGTGATGTTATATTCGGACGGAGCCGAGAATTCGATCACGAGTATAGTTCGTTTCTCGAAGTCTTGGAGAACAATGTCAGGACTGCTGCCCGAAAATCGTAGTTTCAGAAAATTTGGCACTTCAAGTTTTGGACAATGGACTCTATCTCCCTTGGAGCGTTCGGCAGGGCAGGGTCGCGGCCAACACCGCAAGAGCGACAAAGATGGTAATAAAGCACTTTTAGGGCCGCATTATGTCTGTACACATACGTCGTTCCCGCGTGGGTCGGACACCCTGGTAGTATGTATTCTAGGTACTCAGCGTGTGCATGACACGCTCTGCACCTATCACTGGGAACTTCTTGACATAAAATGCGCTCACGGTATGCTAAGGTGGAAATGACACCGCCCTGGCATGCGAAAATAAAACCCTCTGTACCTGAATTAAGCCCTGATGATTTGAGGAAAGCAAAAGTTTGCTTCTTCGACAAGGACTTTTTTATACATTTCTGTGAAAGTTTCCGTGCATTTTCTTGTCGAGTAGCTCTTGGTGAAAATTTTCAACCTCTGCTTTCTTCACTTTGGTTTTTAGAAGTGAAGCAACTAGATGAAGTAATGCACTCTCCTCACTTCTGATGTTAAAATTCAGGCCAATGGTCTCGGCCGCTTGCTCCGCGGCTTCGTAAAGGAACGCTCCTTCGCCAATCATCTCGTGGTTCCTGACCATCTTTAGGAGAGGATCTCTGCCATTCGCAACGATGTAAGCTGTACTTAGAACAATCCGGTTATGAAGACACTGGAGATTCAGAAGTCCGCGTCCGCCTTGACGGCGTCAAATATATAAACGCGGAACTGACGTATTGATATGCAAGCTTTTATGCATATGCATGATCTTACGTGTAATGACATCAAGGGCCTTAAGTTCGTTCTTCGTCCATTGAACTACCCCAAACCAGTAGAGTAGAACCGGGACGGTAAGCATGTCAGTCGCAGATACCTTGTTCAATTAAGATGTCTGATAACACTTATATCCACAAGCTCAGGGTTCTTGGGAACGCCAGTAATCTTTCCTTTCTTCAGATGAATTTTGGCACACTTGTCCAAGCCAAAGTCCATCCCAATTTCTCCTGTGTAATTCTTGACAATATTTATAGCAGTTTGAAGTTTGCTTTTACCAGAGGCATAGATCTTCAGGTCATCCATATAAAATACATGAGTGACCTTATGCTCGCGCTGATTAGTGTCACCACAGAGGTATCCAGGAGAATTTCGTAGTGCGAGAGATAGAGGCAAAAGTGTGATGCAAAAAAGCAAAGGGCTCATGGTATCACCTTGAAAGACGCCCCTCTGGAAGGTGACGTTGTTCGTTGTCACACGATAATTTTTAGATGAGATAGTAAATCTAGTTTTCCAAAGAGGCATCAATCTCTCTATGCATCTCACTATGTGTGGATGTACCTTCAAGCTTTCCAACAGACAGATGATAAGTCTATGAGAGGTTGAATCGAAAGCTTTCCGGTAGTCAATCCAGGCCATTGAAAGGACGCGCTGATGGGCTGCAGCGTCTTTACAGACACACCTGTCAATTAGCAGGTTCTCTCGACACCCTGCTACACCTTTTTGCGAGCCACGTTGTTCGTACATCTCTCGCCATACAGGCTCAATTCGTTGAACAATCCTGTTGTTGAGGACAGCTGTAAAGATCTTATACAGCGTGTTCAAACAAGTTATTGGCCTGTAATTCTCTGGGTTGGACAAGTTGCCTTTTTTGGCAGGAGTATAGTACGTCCTAACACCAGCCACTACGGAATGGGCGTCTCCGACTTTAAATATGAGGTGAATATGCGGGCCAAATGTTGGTGTGTAAAAATAAACTTCTTCCACCAAAAATTCTTGATACAATCTGGTCCAGCAGCGGAAAAGTTCTTCGTGCCTCTAAGTGCTTTTTTCACCCCTTCGGCAGTGATTGATGGACATTCCTCCTCAGATTTTATGAGGTTGTCTCAAAATTCCTTGAAGCGGATGATATTGTCAGTATCTTCTTTCAACTCTAGCGTTTTCGGGATCTTGTACACCTCTCTCCAAAAAGTCTCTACCTCCTTGGGCTTGGGTGGATTTTTGACAGAAACAGGTAGATCGCTGAAGAGGCGCGATGGGTCAGCGAGAAACTGTTGATTCTCCCTGACCCATCTCTCCCTCTTCTGTATTCTCCTCCTTGCGTCAGATAACATATATATATATATATATATAGTGCCGAAAAATAACGTTTTTCATCGGTCTCCGAAGAAGACTAGCTGGGGCACTGACAAAAGATTGAAACCTCGAGAAACATTGAATAAGGAGGGGGAGATTCTAAGGGACTAGATGAAGGATAGAGGCTGGGCGGTAGCGAATGGTATGGCAACTAGGGACGAAGAGGGAGAATACATATATGTGAGTAAGATGGGGTTATCGGTGATAGACTATGTGGTCACGAATATGCAAGGATGGGAGGAGACGGAAAAATTCGCAGTAGAGGGGAGGGTGGAAACAGAGAATCAGCCATTAAGACTGTGGATAAGAGGGGACGGTGGCGGAAGGCAAGGTGGGGAAGAAGTCTCGATAGAAGAGAGGGTGACCTGAACAAGGGAGGCGATCGAGAAGTATCAGGAGCAGTTAAAAAAGGTACGCTTTGAAGGAGAGTCGGTGCAAGAGATATAGGAGGATCTGAAAGAGAAGGTGAAAGGGTGTGTGCAAAAGAAGGTATTTAGAAAGAAGAACAAGGAAATGGTGAAGCCGTTGTGGGATAGAAAACGTAAAAAGATGAAAAGGAAGGTGAAAAGGAAGTACAAGAAGTTGAAAGTCGGTAATGCCAAAAGGGAGGAGTACGTAGAAATGAGGAAGGGGTTTAGATTGATGTGTAAGAAGAAAGAACAGAAAAAGGAGAAAGATCTAGAAGAGAAGTTAGGAAATGTTAAGACAGAGGGGGACGTCTGGAAGATAATAAATAGGTTTAGGAAGCGTAGAGTGGGGATAAGCGAGAAGACAGGGAGTGAGGAGTGGAGGGAGTTTTTTAAAGAATCATTTCAGGGCTCATATGCTAGGAAGAGGGATCGTGGGAGTAGAAGAACGGGGGAGGCAGAGATGGAGGAGTTAAATGACGATGAGATAGAGAAGCAGATAAGTAAGTTAAGAAGGTCAAAAGCCTAACACAAGATGTTAGGGAGAGGCTGAAGTAGGTAGTGAAGAAAGTATGGAGGGGGGAGGGATTCCCAGGAGGGTGGATAGAAGGATTAATAGTGCCACTGTATAAGAAAGGATATAGGGATAGACAGGAAAATTATAGAGGGATTACGCTAATGCATACAGCGTATAAAGTATACGCGACGGTGGTGGCGGAGAGGCTGCGGAAGGATGTCGAGGGGAAAGGAATATTTCCGGAGACGCAGGCGGGCTTTAGGGCTGGTAGGAGTATATCGACAATATCTACGTTCTGCAGCACGTGGGAGATAGAGAATTAGCGAAGAAGGGGTCGAGAGTGTACGCGTTTTTTGTGCATCTAAAAGGCGCGTTTCCTTCGGTGGATAGGGGGAGGTTGTGGTCGGCGATGGAGGATATGGGAGTTTGAGAGAGGCATGATCGAGAGGGTAAGGGAGATATATGCAGAGACCAAAGATAAGGTGAGAGGAGGGGAGGTGATTTCGGAGGGATTGTGGATGAATAGGGGCTTAAGGCAAGGGTGTCCACTTAGCCCAACGCTTCTTGCGATTTTAATTGCGGGTATAGAAAGTAAGCTGGAGTCCGGGGTGGTAGGAGGAGTCAGGATAGGAGGGGTTAGAATTTGGTCACTAGCGTATGCAGATGACATAGCGTTGCTGGCAAGAAGCGAGGAGGCCTTAAAGGAGATGATGAAGAGGTTGAGAAGATACCGGGATAAGAACAGGTTAGAGCTGAATGCGGAGAAGTCCAAGGTTATGTTGTTCAGAAAGGGAGGGGGAACGGATAAGGAGGGGAGTTGAATATGTATATATATATGAGGGCGTATGAATATGAGGAGAAATTTTTGGAAGAGGGGGAAGTAAGCTGGTTAGGGAGTGTTGGTCGGAGGCGGAAAACAGGAAAGGGGGTGGGAAGATGGAGGTTGAAAGGGAAAGGTATTTTAGAACGAATGGACTGTAGATGGATGAAGTGAGAAGGATGCACGAGGAAGGAAGGAAGGTATATTTAAGAGAGTTGATTAAGAAAAACGGCATGGAGAGAGAGAGAAGACACCAAAGAAGAGAGAATAAGAGAGTCAGGGTTTAACGGGAACTATGTGTAGATTATGCCAAGGGCGAGAGCGCAATATTTATGTGAGAAAGGAGAGAATGGAAGTCAGGAGCTTATAGGGAGGATGAGATGTGGGTGCATGAAGGGTTTCAATAGGTTCTGGCTCTCTAGGGAGAAGAGGATGTGTGAACTGTGTGCGATGGGGAATGCAAGAGCACTGGTTGCAGGAGTGCGTAGAGGTGGAAAAGAGTGGGATAAGCATGGAGGTATTGATGCATGAAAGGGGGGGACAAAAGGGCAGTAGCATTGGTGAAGGGAGTGTTGGGTAAGATGGAGAAGAAGAGAAGGAAGGAGGAAGAGGAATGGAGAAGGAAAGATTGTAAATAGGAGAGGAAGTAGATATAAGTAATCTGTAAGTATTGTTAATAGTAGATAAGTATTAGGTATTAGCCGCGGAAGCAGAGTTTGGCAATGCGAGGTAATGCGAAAAGTAGGGTCATGCAAGCGAGGCGAGGCTAAGCGAGGAAGGCAAGGCGATAAGAGCGTGCGGTCTTAGATATGAGGTATGGATGGATGTTAGTTTTTTTAGGGTTAGTTTTAAGAAAATTCTGTAAAAAATGGAAGTGTAAGCATGTCAATTTTTTTAAGGCCAGTAGGCTGAAAAATAAACGTTTCTCAGTATAATTGTATACATCAAATTTTTTGATCCACCTTCGGATCACAAACAAGATATTTTAATTTTCATTGCTGTTTTGCGCAGAAACGTCGTGTACAAGATGTTTTACATTCTCCACTAGAAAATTCCAGATAATTAAGCGTTGGGGACCTACTGGAACCTCATCGGTTTCTTCTCGGCTTAATTGGGTAACCGTGCCGCTTTCCATGTTTATTTTCGAACGTCTCATACAGGAATTAAAATTTTTATACATTCCGCCAAGAACATTATAACTCATCAATATAGCAAGGGCATCGCCATCGGAGTTTGATAACACAATTTGTTCATGGGTTGGCAGAGGTCCAAACGTATTTCCTTTCCGTATTTTAATTGAATTAGCGGTAGGAAAAGTGTATCTTCGCAGTTCGAATATCCGTCGCGAATATGTGTGGGAAATAAGCCGAATAGATTCAAGTTCCTCTATTCCACATCCGCGTCCGTCAGGAGAAGGAAGTTTTATAGGTGAAGCTATGGACCTGGAAGGAGGATCACTCCTTGCAAGAAGAGGGCATGCAGGGGGAGACCTGGACCTGCCACGAAAAACAGGCTCGACAGGAGCAAGAGACTTCTCAGGTGAACTATATCTTTCAGAAGAAGAAGACGAAGGTCCGTAGCGAGGAGCACCAGGAATAGGGGCGCCATTAGGTAAAAAGTCAAACTGTAAACTTAGATCTGCAACAAAAAAGAGAGGAATAGATTTAAGACTTTCAAACAATTTTAAAAGAATTTTAAGTAATTTCTACATCTTTCAAACCATTATAAAAATTTCAAAGATTTTTATGAATTTAAAAATATTTCCGTATGTAGCAAGTTAGTGAATGAAATTCTCAGGGATATTTATATATTAAGTAAATTTACAGATTTTTGTTCTCTGCATAGCAAATTATCGAGGAACCATTCGGGGCCAGGATGGATCATCCTGACCGCAAATGTGGCGGTGTCAAGGCCGTATATTATGGCGCTGACGCGACCTGAAACATTTTTATATGGTGAAACGTTAATCTGAACAAGCTACTCTAGCGCTAGACAGAAGGTCTTGTAAAAATAGCAGTTTGTACTTCCATTTAGTGCTTCAATTAACTTCATTAATTCCAATCTGATGAATAAGTATGGTACATTGTATAATCTTATTACCTTGTTTCAATTATAAATGTTTTTCTGCAAAAATAATTCTACTTCATATACTGCAATTTGCAATTAAGGAACTCTATGCTGAATTCACAAGAAAGTATATGAACCGTTCATTTTGCGGATCTTTTTTTTTTTAAATTACGCAACTTGTTACACATACAAAAAAAAACATCTCAGCTATTTTTCTCGGAACAGAAAGACATGCACTGATTTTTCAACATCGATTTTCAAGGTCAAAATATTTTTCTACACCTACATTCATACATCCGGATATTTCGCAATTGATTCGAGATTCCCCTAAACCAAATGTAACTGGATTACCAATGTGGTCGGGTTTTTTTTATCAATGTAACCACTTTTGTACCACGCATATTTAAAAAGGTTTACGTATTGAGGCGAAGATAACTGATTGTGGGTTAAAGATTGCAATTTGATTACATTGTTCCTTAAATGCAACTTCAAATTACTGTTTAATAAAATTACTCTATCAGAAAAATGTCTAATGAAATTTTTCCAGACGCGAAATCCAAATACGTCCAGTGACTGTATTTCTCCAGTTGTTCCTGCTCGAATTTTAGAGACCACTATATTTTTATTCACAGCTGTTGCTTCATCCACAGCTTTTGAACAATGTCCACTCCAAGAATCCAGCAATAGTAACTGTATTATACATGAGCTTCATGATACTTTTGTACTGTACAGACCTGATGTCATTTTACCAGATTTTGATGCCACAACATATACATTGTTTGGCAGGAATAAATTTTGTTTAACAATCGGTCCGAACTCATCTTTATTCTCCTTTAAAACTATAAACGGAGGATCTAGAAGTTTTCCTTCAGCATTAATAGTAGGGACAATCGTGTAACTATGTGTCATAGCTGGGACTGATTGAACTACATGTATGTCCTGAATGAATTTCAATCTGAAATCCACTTTGATCGGCATTATATGTATTTTCAGGTCCAATTTTTATAATATGCGATTTTACGTCAGCTACGAACTTTTCTGAATCTTTATTTACAGATTCCTTATGTTCTATAGTTTTTTTTTTGTTAAAAATTTGTTAATTTTTCTACTCACGATTCGATGAGATTTTTTTAATTTATACAACCAGGTGTCTGTTGCTTTAAATCGAACATCATCGAAGTTCAAGTTTCTCTTGGCTTCTAATGCCCATTATCGTATATCCATATCGTGAACAATGAAACCCGAATCAGTAGCAGTCCTACAATTTTTCAGCACAAATTCGGAAATTTGCCCTAATTTTCCTTTATATGTTCCACTTTTACTAAGCTGATTTGCCCACCGCTTTAATTGTGTCACGGATTTCACTAATCTAAATTTTTGTTTAACAGTTTCAAAACTATAATTCTTTTTCTTTCCTGATCTCCAATATTCGACAGCTTTTCTTTTATTATCAAAACTCTTCTTCGTTTCTTGAACAAGCGTCAGAATCTTCCTCATCCTTATATCATAGAATGTCTTCAACTGGATTTATTTCATGATTTTTAAATCATTCCTGAAAATCTAACGTTTCTTCTTCGATTGCTTCAAATACGTTCACTTCATCCATAGCAGAAATTAAAATTTTTTCGAAGCCTTCAGCAAGTTCAATTTCCACTTCATGAACAGGTGTTTCTGAAACTTGCATTGTGTCAAAGGTCGCGAGCAGAAGTTTAATTACATTTATAGGATTCACTTTCATGAAACTTTAAATCAACCTAAAGCAGTAATACATTACTAACTGCACTGCAAACAATTAAGCATCTTGCGGAATTAATAACATTCCTTTATGACGCCTAATTAATTGGCAGTTATTTGGTTTCAATTATGTGTCTGTTCATGGCTTAAAATTAAAAAATTCTTTTTAGGGTGACATTTAGGGGTTGTTTTAACCCCCTTGACCTATCGAGTGGTGGATGAGAATAATACGCAAGACAAATTAGTTTTGCACATCAATTTAAGTATTATGAAGTAATTAAGTATTAAAGTGTCTCACCATCGGATTACAAAAAAAACTGAAATTGTTTTTGTGTGTGAATAATTTAGTAAATAGTTTACCCATTAAAGATTTTTTTCACAAAAATGCTGAAATACGTAAACATCAATTTCCTCTTACCTTTATAACATAGGGCTAGTATCTCTCAATGGTGAAAATACCCTGCACACATTCGAAATTCAAAGGGAAATCCAATGCAATTGATTTGAAAGAAAATAATTGATTGGTTTACGTTAAAATAAAAAAAAAACTCATTTCTGCGTGTGAACTTTAAGGGTTGTTTTTAACCCTTAGAAATATTTTTCCGCAGATAAACAAAAACACGTGTCGCTTAGTTTTTGATGTTCTACAACATATCTAAATTTGGAGAAAATCGGAGGGGTGCACCCCGAAAGGTTTCCTTGTGAGATTGCCGTAGTTACGTAGTAGCTTCTTCTTCTTCTTTGGTGATTTTCTTTAGCACTAGATCTGCAGAGACATCTGGGTTCCGCAGTGTAGATGTCCCTTGCTGGTAACATCGAGACCTACCCGGCCATGGCGAGTTATGGACTTATTTCATTTGTATTATTTTAAGTGTAGATGGCGCGATTGGTGTATAGTGTGCGATAGGCGGGAGGTTCAAATTTAGTTGTGTCCAAGTATGTATCTTTCACAACTTTCTAGGGGTTCACATGCCATTAAGGCGTGAGAGGCTCTAAGCATGGGGTGTATGTGTAGCTAATATTACTAGGTGAAGAGTAAAGAGGTAGCAGAAGTTAAACAACCAATTCACAGTTTTTAAGAAATTTAAGAATAAAGTGAGAAGCATAGCTGTTAGGGTTGCAGAGAATGCTCTCCACACAGAATGGGGGGATTTTTTTCATTTTAATTAACGATTTTTCAAGTATTTTTCTTTGTTCATTGAAACGGGGACATGCCCACAGAACATGATTAATATCCTCGTCAAAGTCTCCACAAGGGCATTCCTCAGATTCTACCAAATTCTTTCTAGCCAAGCTACTGGTGAGAGCATAATGGTTACTTCTAAGGCGTGAAATATTCACAGTATCACTTCTTTTTTCACATTGTGACTTAGAAAACCAAAGTTTTGGTGAGTCCGAAAAATAGTTCTCAAAATAGTAAAGGCCCACTCTTCTGCGATCGCTGTCCCTTTTTAAGACAGTTTTAGACAGATTGTGCAGTTTATCGGAGATATATTTATAGAAGTCAGTATACGGGATTCTGATCTCTAAAGGTATACCGGTAGTTAGAGCAAACTTAGCGAGTTTATCTGCAACTTCGTACCCAAAACTACCTTTATGTCCAGGTATCCAGTAGAGGCTTATTCTTATGTTATTATTTTCTGCATAAGAAAGAAGGTTTCTGATTTTGTAGATAAGGAAGTTTTTAGTTTCTAAGTGGTTGAAATTTAAGCAGACAGATAATACACTGCGAGAGTCAGAGGCTGCTATGGCGGGAGATATTTCTTTTTCTATGATAATATCCAAAGCTTCCGAGATAGCAATAGCTTCAGCGGTAAAAATGGTGGAATGGTGGAAAATTTTATATTGTTTGAAAATTTGGAGAGGACATGTAATTCGAATTCCTGTTAGTAGAGCATCTTCTTTCTTGGAGCCGTCTGTGTAAAAAATAGTTTCGTTTTCAAGATTGTTTTTTTATATAGTGATTAAAATCTAGATTTGGCGAAGGGCTGTCCATTAGCGTTCCACCGATTTGTAGATTAATGTTAGGAGTTTCAAATTCAAGGGAGTAATCTAAGAGATAATTGGTGGGGGTATATGAATACATGATTTTGGGTTCAAATTTATTGAAGTAAATGTAAGCGTTTAGTAAAGAGAAGGTCTCTCTGAAATTATAAGCATTCTTTCTGGCAGTGATAGTCTCTAGACGATAAAGAGAGTCAAGCAATGGATGGTCTTCCATCGAGAAAACTTTCAGTAGAAATTTTTTAGTTAGAAATTGGAGTCGGCGAAACAGAGGAGGTTCTTTAAGTTCAGCAAACATAACTGAGATAGGTGTTGATCTACGGTAACCAAGGATAAGTCTTAAAATGCAGCTTTGCATTTTACAAATCTGGTCATAGGATTTAGATTTATAAATTGTTAAGGCTTGGCATCCATACACAAGGAAGCTTCTTATGAGAGAGTGGTGGAGCATACGCAAGGTTCTAGGGTGGGCCCCACCAAGTTCCTGTAAGGAATTTAATAATGTTAATGACTTTATTGGTTCTTGCAATTAGCCGTGTAAAATGGGAAACCCAGGTTAGTTCACAATCTAATGTTACTCCCAGGAAGACTACTTCAAAAGATAGGGAAATTCGCTGGTTATTTAATAAAACATGGGTTGCATGAGGGATGCGATTCCTGTTGGAATTACATATAACTATTTGAGTCTTATCGACTGATATGTTGAGTCCTATAGATTTTAGGAAATTTTGAAGTAAGTTGAGACTGTTCTGAAGAATATAGATACATTCATCAAGGTTCCGTGACAAAAAGTAAATAACGATGTCATCAGCATATACGTAGTAGCTTGATGCTCTCGCTCGCCAAGTACGAACCACGTACAGGTGGATTGCGTGTGGATTCACTGGCCGTTTCTGCGGACCGTTACCCGCACCGATGCGCGTCTTTAGAGAGTTTTCCCCTAGGAATTCGAGCATCTCTCTTTTATGGTGTTGAAACTCCCGACCGGGCTTTTCCGTGTCCGTTGACTGCTAGAGGACGATGAATGCGCTGACCAATGGACTACACTGTTACCGCCATGTTGGATATTAGTATTCGCGGGGGCTTTGAAGGCGGAATCACATCTGCTTTTTATCCACGATGTGCAATAATAAAATAATGCGCCCTCGACTAACTTGTCAACAGGTCAGTTCAACCAGTGCATACTTCATCGTTCTCCAGAAGAACGACTTCAGGTTTCCAGAAAGTTTTAGATACGTGTTCGTCTCGAAACCTCCTTCTGCGTAGCTCGGTGCAATGTCATAGTATATAAAAAAAAAATACGCAAAAGAATAAGTGAAAGAAAAGAATCCTTAATCCGTCCTAAAGGAATTTTATCTTTCTCTTTTGAATAAAAACTAGACCATAATATTTTGAGAATAAAACCAGAATACTGGCTTAGAAACGGATTATAGAAACTATTCCTTGAGGCCTTTTATCAGAATGGGGTTTATGGGTTTAAAGTTTTAGGCTAAACGCTTTGATTACTGAAAATATTAACTGATATACATGAATATTTTTTTCACTTTATGGTAAATATATAAACAAATTAGTTTAGCTAATTAAAATTGAATTACGCCTTGCAGTGGAGTATCTACCTCGTCTGCTTCGGCAAGAACTGAGCACCACGTAAGCAGTTGGGAATTCACCATTTTGCAACAGCTGTTAGCAACACTACACGATGCATCGCTTCTTTAAAATTTCATTTACTGATAATCTCATAAAAGATCGGATTATTAGTGAAATTCGAGATAAAAATTTAGAAAATCAATTATAAAGAGAACACAATTTGGATTTGTCAAAATGTATTAACTTGTGCAAGACAGCCGATGTAGCCAATTTGCCAACGCAAAAAAAGCTCTTCGTGAATTAAACAAAAATATTATTAAATATCCGGTTTTAAGGTATGATAATTTTAATGAACTTGTGACTTCAAGTATTTAGTTGATTCTCAAAATGGTTTAGGAGAAGTTTTGCTACAAGAAAATTTACCCGTCACATATGGAAGTAAAACTGCTACAGAAACAGAACGTAGATACGCTCAAATTGAGAATGTGTCATTAGCTAATGCTTTTACACATAAAAAGTTTTTTGCGGAAAGCTTGAAAAGATTTTACAAATTATAGATATATTATTATACTATTATATTCACCAAGAGAATTAAGGATGATTGCCAAGGTGTACGCGAAAGTATAAACGACCCTCATTTCTACCAAGAATAGGAAACACTGGTTATCGTAATGAAGAAAAATTTGGTTAAAAGAGTGTATAATGATTAAATATTATGGGCGGCAAGCTTATCCTTCTGAGATATTTACATTTCATTAGAGTCAGTTTTAAGGCTAACAATTTAATATCTTAACAGGCGCGGATCCAGAGTATTGACCTAGTCAATGGGGAGGGGGTATGATTGCAGGTTTCGCCGCCCTGTGGATCCGCGCCTCTTACTCAATTCGTTAAATTTGCAGCTTTTAAATTTTATTATTCTAAGAAAAAGTCATTGAATTCAAATATAATTATTTTTGATTAAAATAACTGATTTTCCATGAAGGATGTTTAAAATGCTAACTTTTGTCGCAAACGCTAAGGTAGCCTGAAATTGCTAAACAATTATGAACCTTCAAGATCTAATCATTTTTTTAATGAGTTTTTTTCGGAATAAAAGCTATCAATACCGGAAAACGTAAATTTTTGAATAAATTGTAATCTTTGACATCTATTAATTTGTTATAAAAAATACTCATTTTGTTACTTTCAAACTTAACAGCCAGACAACCGGCTGAACTAGGGGAAATGATTTTTTGCAGTTTTTCCCTTCTCCAGCCCAAATGTCCAGGCAGATGCGAGTACTTGTAATATAGTCGGATGAAGCCGCAGGTTATAACTGGATGTGAAAAAGATCTGAAGAAGATTAACTTTCTATCAAAGAAGAAGAATTTTCCACAAGATACGTGAATTTTTAATCAAATAGTTAAATTTTCAACTAATTTAGTTTAAGCTCAGTTTATGGGTGAGCCCCTGGCGCTAAAGCTATAAATCCCACTGTGACACACCATTAACTTTTTACTCTCAGTAGTTGATTGCAGGCCTCTTGGTGAAACCCCAGATGTGAACCACTGATCGCCTTATAATTCCCCCGGGATCCGTAAAATGGGCCCCAAGGGTTTGTTGCCCGAGGATAGCTAATACCAAGCACTGACAAATGAAATGCGGGGATGTTTTATCATCCCTGCCGCATTTCCTGCATATTATCGTGGGGTTGAACCCCACTTTCTGCATGTGATAGTTCAAGTGGTTGTACCCTGGGAGCATCTGAGCCACTTTCCTCAGGTCTTTCTTGGATTATCTCAGGATTTCCTTGGCTCTGTCCACCCTGTTCGTATTGCCCAGGATGGCTTTTGCCTGTCGGCAATCATGGGTTTGTTCCTAGTATTTCCGATGCTTCGTGCGGATCCAGCTTTTGATGGCTATCTCGATGCAGCAAGACGCTCCAGTACCGATTTCGGGCCTATGTATTTGATTGCTGCGCTGCTTTCGCCAGCTGGTCTGCTTTTCGTTGCGCTTGATCCCTATGTAACCAGGAGCCCATATGAGGGTCACGTTGTTCTTTTTGCAAGTTGGTTTAATGCATTTTTGCAGTCCAAAATCACTTCTGATGTTATCTCTGGGTTTTCAACTGAAGTTAATATCGTTTGGCTGTTCCAACGGATTTTAATCTTCCTACCAGCAGCGTTTTCCTCTATTAATGCCTGAAAGACCATCGTCCAAGTGGGGTCACTATCCACCTCCTTGTGCTGTCATAGATTCCTGTCCCATAAACCTCCTCTCCTTTGAAGCCGTCTGTGTACCAGATTTCCACTTGAACGAAATTACACAGAGGAAAAAGAAGAATTTTTAACAAAACATTTGAATCTTCAACCAGAACATATTATTTTGCCGGTTTATGAAATAAAATATTTTGGTATAGGCGGATGAATCAGATTAATAACCTGTGTATGAAAAAATAGATGGCGAAAATTACTAATGGCGCTACATTTTCGTGTAATAATCTAATGGAAATGGCGATGGACTTAACATTGTTTAGCTTTATCTGGTAGTAAAATTAAAAATAGAACCTAAATCGTTTAGAATATCATCCATAAAGGAATAATGATACTTAGCAGAAAAAACGAAAGTCTTTAGTATTAGTACAAGATTTGTTTACTTTGATAATAATATCTTCGATTTTTAAGTACTTGTCAAAATACTAAATTTAAGGAATAAAACTTGTTGCTTTTTAAACAAGAACATCTCGTTTCACCGCACTGTGCGGCGCAGCAAACAGATTTATTTAGATGGGATTACCAGTTACATGTAAGATTTTGAGCCGACACAACAAATACATTATATTTTTACATTTTAATAATTGAATTAATGGTGTACAGGATTTTTGTTTACACGAGGGTTTAGATTCTCTATTCTATAATTCTTGATGATTGAGCGTTGGGCACCCACTGGAGTTTCATCGATTTCTTTTCGAGTCAATGCCGTAAGCATGCCGCTTTCAATGTTTATTTTCACACGTTTCATTGTGTTATAAATATATTGATATATTCCAGCAAGAACGTTAGAAGTTTCCAATATTGCAAAGACGTCACCATTGGATTTTGATAATACAATTCGTTCTTGAGTTAGAATAGGCCTAAATTTATTCTTGTCTGTTTTCATTTTGATTGATTTATCGGCCGGAAAGGTGTATCTTCGAAGCTCGAATGTCTGGCGTGGATCCATAAATGGAATGAGCCGAATAAATCTAAGTTCTTCAAGTCCGTATTCTTTTCCGTCGGAAGAAGGAAGCTTTGTAGGAGAAACCATGGACCTGTCAATAGGAGGCGTGGTAAGAAGAGCCATTGATCTGGAAGGAAGAGCCATTAACGTGGCAGGAGGAGACCTGGTCCTGACACGAGGATGAAGCCTTACATCAGGAGACCTGGCACTGGCACGAAGAGGAGGCTCGGCAGGAGTAAGAGACCTCTCAGGTAGAATATATCTTTCAAGAAAATTAGAAGGTCTACCACGAGGAACACCAGGAATAGGTTCGCCATTTGGTAAACACTCGAACTCTGAAGTTAACTCTGCAACAAGGTGGAGTGAATTACATTTTTACATTCTCATCAGAGAAGGTATTACATTTGTGTGAAATTTTACAACCTCGTTTTTGTGCAATGTCCACGTTTTGAGACTCCCTGAACCCGAAAAACAACATGTATGTATGTGTGTCTGTTTGTGTCTGTGGATTTTTCGTCTGTTAGCATGACAACTTTCGAAAGAATTGACATATTGGATTGGGCTTTGGTATACTCTTCAAGTGTCTTAAAATGAAGGTCAAGTTCGTTAGCCAGTCATTTTCGATAAAAATTCAAAACGTGAGGGCAATTTAAAAAGTTTTGAGACTTTTTGAGACGACTTTTTGAATTTTCTTGAAAAATCGACAATTCAAATTTCAACCGCACACAAAATAATAAAAAATAAAAAATTCCATTTTGCGGTAAAACTATATAAGATACGAAAAAAGATGAATCGACAAAAATGGTGTATTTAAAAAGAATCTACAGATTTGTTACAGACCACTTTTCGATAGGACGCGCAGTTTTTGTTTTATTCGTAGAAACTGCATTAAAAATAGAAAAATTGAATTTTTAGGCAAACGGCACAAGATACGGAAAAAATAAATAGACCAAATTTGTTCACCCAAACAAGAGCTATACATTTGTTATTAATTATTCTTTGACAGGATGTGTAGTTTTTGTTCTGCTCGTGAAAAATGACATTAGCAATGCAAAAACTACATTTTTGAAGAAACGACGCAAGGTGCGAAAAAAAATGAATCGACAAAAAGTGTGCGTTCAAAACAGATCTACAAATTTGTTAGCGATTACTTTTTGATGGGGCGCGTGGTTTTTTGTGGTAGAGGATTGAAATATTTTGTGAAAAATTCGTCTTTTCTGGTGAATTTCAGCTGTTTTTAGATTAAAATTAAAATCTATTTTGGTTAAAATATCAACTATTATATTTTATTTGAGAATTCATTTTTTTTTAGTTTCTAGGAAACGAAACTACTTTGTTAGAAATTAATCTTTTTGGTGAAAACTAATTTTTCCAACTGAAAATTTAATTATTCCATGTTTGGTTGAAAATTCCTCTATTTTGTTGAAAATTGAACTTTTTTTGTATAAAATTAATATTGTTGGTTGAAAATTCATTTCTTTGGTTGAAAATTTAACTATTAGGCTGAAAATTCCTTCAAAATTTTAAATATTTTGTTGATAATTTTGAAAATTTTATTAGTAATTAATCTTTTTTGGTAGAAAAGTAACCTTCTTGGTTGAAATTTTATCCTTCTGGTTAAAAATTTATCTCTTTGATTGAAAATTAGTTTTTTATTGGAAATACTCTTTTATTAATGAACATAAACCTATAATATTCAATTTTTACATTCTCATCAGAGAAGGTATTCAATTTCTGTACAATTTGACTGGCCTTTGTTATACTCTTTAACTGCCCTAAAATAAAGGTCAAGTTCGTTAGCCACCTATTTTGGATGAAAATTCAAAAAGTAAGAGCATTTTCAAAATTTTTGAGACGACTATTAATAAACAAATTACTAGAGTTATAGCATTTACAAAATTCAAAAAAACAAACGAAAATTAAAATTGTAAGCCAAACAACGCACGATATGAAAAAAGTCAAAGAAGAAAAACATCGCTTCTTGAACAGCCTATAAGATTGTTATAACAAATTTTTAAATTTTCTTGAAACTTGCAAAATTTAATTTTGATCGCACAAAAGAATATTCAAAAATCCAAATTTTTTTTAAAAATAACGCAAGCTATGAAAAAAATGAATTGACAGAAGTTGCTCATCGAAAAAGAGCTACAAATTGGTCATGAATAATTGTTTGATAGGATGCGTATTTTTTGTTTTAATCGTAAAAATAACATTAAAAATGTTGACAAATTTTTTTTTGAAACAGTACAAGGTACGAAAAAAAATTAATCAACAAAAGTTGTTCACCCAAGAAGAATCTACAAATTTTTAATTGATAATTCTTAAATAAAACAAGCAGATTTTCTTTTAATCGTAAAAACAAGATTAAAAATAAAAAAATTAAACTTTTGAAAAGACCACATAAGAGACGAAAAGAAAATGAAAAGACAAAAGTTGTTCAACCAAAAAAGATCTACATTGTTATGAACCCTTGTTATAAAAATATATCAAAAACAAAACAAAAATAACTTTTTGGAAAAAGGACACAAGCCACAATAACATTTTATTTAACAACATTTTTCTCCTGAATTATATCTAAAAAATTTTCTCAAAGACAGTGAGAATAAAATTAAATGCAAAAATAAGAAACAAATATTAAATTAATCATCATAAGGGTGGGACGATGGTCGTGGGGGTTAAGGCGTAGGCTTTGGACACACTCCGTCGGCTTGCGGGTTCGATCCCCGCCTCGCACTCTGGAAGAGCCTTGGCGGCCCATGCGGTGAACACTAGCCTAGAAAGGGAGTTGTTCATCTCCGGAGAGCCGTGGGATCGGTACCTCTAGGGAAAAAGGTTCTCTAAGTACTTAAAGCTGTTGCTCTTGGTGGTTCGGAACTCACCTTAAACTGTAGGTCCCCTTCCCACCACCAAGTAAGTGTGTGGAGGGCGTGTAAAGGAATAGGGCAGAGGTACAAGAAAAATATAAACCCTTAGGAGACAAATTAGAAGCTTCCATTCCGTTAATGATAAATGAAATTTGTACGTTATTTTTCAATATATAAATAAGCAATTCCAGGCCGAGGAACATAAAAAGTTCAGGTTTCGGTGTTCGATGCTTTGACTTTTAATTTTGAAAGGTCTGAGCATAAATATGGGGGAAATACAAAGACCGATCACTGAAAGATCAAATTGCTTTCACAAAGTATTAACACTTAACCGGTAAACGTTTTTTTGACATCTTTAACCTGTAAATCTGGGTCTTTCACTTCCAGCGCATTTTTCAATAATTTTCACTAATAGGAAAAATCTGAAAAAATTCAGGGACCACAACTGAAGTCTCCACTTAACAAAAATGCAAAAGACTTTCAGATAAAAATAAATGATTTAAACCATTTTTGTAAATAAGCAACAGAGTAACTCAGTCACTTAGTTTTCGCTCGGACATGAATGACCCAGGTTTTCGGGTTAAGTGTTAAGAGTTTATATCCTAAGGAGTCATTCTCCAAAGGTTTCAAACCACAAAGGAGCAAACAGTTTATATAATTCCAGTTCAGTCACCCACTTCTGACCAGTAAGTAAGTACCATCTAGAAATTCAATCGTGGGATGAGTAGCCACTGGAAAGCCAAGGAAAAAAAAGAAAAAAGACAATTATGATATTCACGATAATAATATTCAACACCACAGTTCGGAATTAAATTTGCAGAGTTTTAAAGATCTGCAATGGCTGTCCTTAACAGCAAACTTCGCATGCGTGGTTCCCGTCGACGGGACGCCGCTGACGTAAGCAGTGGGAGATTCACATTTTGCAACAGCTGTTAGCCACGCTGCACGACCCATCGCTTCTTTCAAATATCGCTTACTGATAGTCTCATAAAAGGTCGAATTATTAGTGAAATTCGAGATGCAAATTCAGAAAATCAATTATAAAGAGAAGACAATTTGGTTTTGTCAAAATATATTAACATGTACACGGCAGCCGAAGAAGCCAATCGGCGTATGATGATGTTAATAAACATGTGACTTGATTTGTTTACTTGATTCTTTTAATAATTTAGGAACAGTTTTGCTACAAGAAAATTTACTCGACATGTATGGAAGTAAGGCTTATATAGAAACAGAGCACAGATACGCTCAAATTGAGAAGGATTCATTAGCTATTGCTTTTACACATTAAAAGTTATTCGCATAAAGTTTAAAAATATTTCAAGAATTATAGATATATAATTATATTATTATATTCACCAATAGAATTAAGGATGATTGCAAAGGTGTGCACAAAAGTATAAACGACCGTCATTTTTACCAAGCAGGGGAAACGCGGATTCACGTACTAATGAAAAAATTTATTAAGAGTAGGTAATGATTATATTCGTTATCTTGCAGGTAACACTCGCCAAAGTTATACTTCTGAGATATTTACATTTTATTAGTCAGTTTCAAGGTCTCCTGATGGTGAGGTGAAGGAGTTTGATAAGTGTATACGGATTGGGAGTTATTTTACACATTTAATATTATTTCAAATTATTTGCCATCCTATGTATCCTCTTTAAGAAGTCAGAAATATCTATTAAAGATCATGCAAATGGTTGTTGATTATTAATGGCAACTTTAGACGAAAAAGACCAACATGACAAAAACATTGTTTAAGATTGTAAATCTTCTTTTAAACCTAAGGGTTTTTGTTGAAAATAGCTGATTTCCGGTGAAAAGCGAAAACGTTACCTAAAATCGTTTCAAAACTGTAAATCTTCTTTGAAATCTTTTTCTTCTTTGAATCTTCTTTGGTGAAAACTGCTTGATGACAGTACAGTTGTTAAAAAATAGTAAATATTACTTGAAATTTAATAATTCTTTATCAAGAATACTAACAATTTCGGACAAAAAACACTACGTTATCAGCAAGTTTTCAAAAATTCTAAATCTCGTTTTAAATTATAACGATTTATGTTTGAATATACAAATTTTTGATAAAAAACGCCAACGTAGCCCAAGCTTGTTAAAAATTATTAATTTTCTTTGAAATAAATATAATTATTTTTAATAAAAATGTTCATTTCCAATAAGATACACTCACACAATCCGAAATTATTCAAGCTTGTAAATTTTATTGTCTTAAAAAAATAAATTATTGGATCTAAATCTAATTAGTTTTGTTTCAAAATACTAATTTCATGTGAAACTCTTCATCATATCCTAAATTTGTTAAAGATTGTAAATATTCTCTGAAATTTAGAAATTTTTAATGAAAAACAGCAATAATTTCTGAAGAAAAACACTAACATAGCAAAAACTTATTCCAAACTGTGAACCGTCTTTGAAGTTAAATGACTTTTGTTTAGAGTAACCAATTTCCGGTAAAAACTTTCATTAACCTTAAACTGTTCCAAAATTGTAAATATTTTGTTGAAATATATATCTACGTTTTTGAAGAAAACCGTTAGCTTAACCTACAATTGTACACAAGATTCATGTATCTTGGTTGTATAGGTCGCCTGCAAATTCCGGTTAAGTGTACGAGCAATGTCAATGATTTCGACTCTTCCACCTTTTTTGTCTCGCATCACGATGTCAAGTCTTGGATCTTATTATTCGTCTGGACAATAACATCCCAATACAATAAGATGTAATCTTCGTTTTCCAAACCGGGAACTGAAATGTATCTATAGAAAGACATCCAGTCTGTAGGCTCCGGAAGCTACGATTATGGTTCCTTAAAGCAACCAATCCTGATGCAAGTGGAACTTGTTCGTCATTCACTCCTGCTCCTTCTATCCCAGAAGGTAAGCACGAGCGGGAAATTTACTTTTAGAGCTACAAATCTTCGTAGAATGTTACGAGGAACAGTGTTGACGGACGAGATGAAGTGATGCCAGAAGAACAGCCTTTTTCATCCGGCTCGCAATGGACTGAGTCTGACTCTGGCAAGCCGGAATATTGTTGAATTGGCTAAGAAATGAAGCTTTCATACCTCCGAGGCAGCCGATTATGAGAACTACAATATGAACTTTGTAGCCTTAGTACAGCCTGCTCAGCTCGAAAAGAAGTGTGAACTCGCAAAACTAACAGGATTTGAGGGGAAATATAGGTAAGGCTTCACGGGTAACGCTTCCTCTCCTCCATCTCTTCTTCGCTTCTCCCACTGACTGACTCTTTCAATCCCTATTCCTCTCTATCTCTCCTTCGCTTGTTCGACTTCTCTCCCTCTCGCCTCTCTCCCTCTCTCCTCCCTCTCAGGAAGAGAGACGCTGCGTTGCTGAAGAGAGAGAGAGATAGAAAGAGATAGAGACAGATGCTACAGCGAAAAGAAAGAGAGAGACGCCGGTATAAACACAGATGATGCGTGGTTGCTCTCACTTTAAGTCGAGCAATATTTCAACTATTTCTTATGTTGAAATAGTTCAAAGAAAAACCACTTCAATTCACATCATATGCAGTTATCACTTCTGTCTGGCGTCCCACGACGGCTCAAGTTTTTTTTTTCAAACTTGTTCTCCGGTGAATCCGGTTTTACATCATAGCCACGGACTAAGTTAAGGGATTGATGAGATGTGGATGTTATTATTTAATTTAATACGATGTTTGAAATCTTTTACGATGATGTTGTAGGTACAAAATTAAGATCATGGTGTAGTTTGGAGTTTGTCTTTTACAGCCGTTGTCGTTACACAGCGGCCGCGCGCGTTGAAGGTGATATTAGTAGCTTCTGGATGCTTTCTTAGAGCTACCATCTATCACTCCATAGGTTTTTAGTCGCTTCCTTTCTGATCGTATAGAAAGTTTCTTACAATGCGACAGGTGTTTCATTAAACCGCTTTCTGAGCTGCTGCCAGTACCCAACTGACTCCTAAATGTTCAAAATGTTTGTACACATTGCCTGTATCTGAAATCACAATAGGATGAATAGATGCATGTCTCACATTCTTCCACATTGTCTTTACTTCATGCCTCAGTTCGCTATACTTATGGATCTTGGTTGTAAAGGTCGCTAGCAAATTCCGGTTAAGTAGACAAGCAATGTCGTTGATGAAGGCTCTTCCGCCTTTTTTCTTACGCGTCATGATGTCGGGTCGATTGGCTTGGATATAATGATTCGTCTGGATAATAACATCCCAATATAGGATGTAACCTTCGTTTCCTACGCGCACTGAAATGTACCTATAGAAAGACATCTGTTCTATTAAGAGTCCTAGGTTTAGGGCAACTTCCTGATGATATTGCCCTCCACATCATCATTTCTGTGTGTATATTCCCTGGGAGCCATTACGCTACAAACAGCAATGACGTGGTCGATGGTTTCTTTGGTATCTCGACAAAATGGGCACCAGTCATGCACCTCTGGATGTAACACGTGATTGCGATAAGTTTTTGGTGCTCACCCTGTCCTTAATCGCAATAAGGAATCCTTCCTTTTCTGGAAACAGGACGCCCTTTTTCACCTAAATATTGGATGCCACACTATCCACTTTTGTTGATCTAACATTTCGGGGTACTCGCCGTGGATGAATGTTTGTCTCTATTGCGTTCCTAATTCCTCTATGGTTTCTACCCTGATATATAAGGCCTCATCTGAGAACAAATTCAAGGGCATGTAATCGAGATCCGCTTTACATATGGTGTTGCGAAGCGCAACATCTCGTTTGCTGTTAAAATAGTCTCGCAGCTATATAATTGTTGACTTACACATTTTCTTGATATCTCCAACGCCCGTACCCCCTTTACGTCCTGATGGAGCTACCATTTGATGAACCCAAAGGAGTACGTGAGGACAAGGATGGCATAGGTGTTGTCTGCCCTGATCTTGTTTGCCGAGTTAGAGAACTCTTCAGAATCAATCTGAGTCTTGTAGTGAAGACAGTCGTTAGGCTTTTCTTAACCATTGTATGCGAAATACGCTTAGATTCAATAATACCCAGGTATTTGTTTGACTCGCCATCATCCATTGTCTCAGTGTCATTCTCGAACTCGTTCTCCAGCTCTGCGGTCCCTAATTTTCCTCTGCTTAAATGCACTGTTCTGCATTTATCTAATCTGAACTACATGTAGATATCATCGGAAAACTGCTTCGTTTAGCTTATTATTACTATTGTTATTATACCATTAAGGAAAATTAATTTCGGGGTAAGCATAACTCACTCGTTTCTAGCCTCATTATATTGTCTTTCAACGATATCATTTTTGATAATTGAATAAATGTCTGAAATAAAGTAATTGTAATTCAGAACTAATGAAGACAGGCTTAGAAATCACAAATATAGTAGTACAATTCTGTTTTATTATTACAAACACTTTATTCAAACAAATTCAAGCGAATATAACTTTGTTCTAGAAACAAATTTTACTTTACCTCAAACTCCTTGTAATTTGCTATTCGAATGATATTATTAATGGAAAAATTCTTCATATGCATGCCTCGTAGTAAAGTTAGGAAATCAATTATGTACAGTTGATTATGTTCATAGTATGAAATTATCGAGTCTACAAATAACCAAATGGTGCATATGTTAATTCAGATTCTTTATACAAATTAAAATTGTTATCCGATGACCAAATGTAATAAGAGGGTGTCATGCACTAGTAATTTTTGGTCCATTTTCTCATAAAAACGGTTACTGTTTAATTGCAAATAACGTAATCCGATAATTGTTCATACATTTTCTTTATTGCATGATAATAAATTGACTCTCAAATTTTCTTACCTTTACCTGATTACAATCTTAGTAGATAAATAGATAAACGTTTATTTTTCAGCCTGCTGGCCTTAAAAAATTGGCTTGCTTACACTTCCATTTTGCACCGAATTTTCTTAAAACTAACCCTTAAGAAACTAACATCCATCCATACCTTATATCTAAGACCGCAGACCGCTTCCTTCTCTTCTTCTCCATCCTCCCAACACTCCCTTCACCCATGTTACTGCCCTTTTGTTCCCCCTTTCATGCATCAATACCTCCATGCTGATCCCACTCCTTTCCACCTCTACGCATTCCTCCAACCAGTGCTCCACTCTCGCATCCCCCTTCCCACACAGTTCACACATCCTCTTCTCCCTAGAGAGCCAGTACCTATTAAAACCCTCCATGCACCCACATCTCATCCTCGCTATAAGCTCCTGACTTCCTTTCTTTCCTTTCACACATAAATATTGCGCTCTCGCCCTTGGCATAATCCACGCAAAGTTCTCGCTAAACCTTGACTCTCTTATTCTCTCTTCCCCTGCTGTCGTCTCTCTCTCCATGCCGTTTTTCTGAACCAACTCATATTCCTTCCTTCCTTCCTCGTGCATCCTTCTCACTTCATCCATCTACAGTCCATTCATTCTAAAATAATTTTACCTTTCACCTCCATCTTCCCACCCCCTCTCCTGTTCTCCTTCTCCCACCAACACTCCCTAACCAGCTTACTTCCCCACTCTTCCAAAAATTTCTCCTCATATTTACACGCCCGACTCCCCGCTAGAATCCCTACACTCGTTCTTCCCGTCTCCCTCCTGAGAATATAATTAGGCGTGTTTCTTGCCAACCCCAGTTTCCACTTTACATACCTCTCCTGTGTCCTATTTACCTCTTCACTTTCCTTCCACTCCCACACCTCTACTTCATACAATAGCACACTCATCACTAGTGAGTCAAACAATTTCATTCTTCTTCCAAAATCATCTGCGAATATCTTCTTTCTCAACCCCCACACCTGCCTCATCACCACATTTGTCCTCCTCACTCTCTCTCTCTCTTTCTTTTATGCGACCTTTCAAGTTTTGATGCCTTTGAACACAATTGTTTATGACTTTTTTCAGAAAAATGAATTTGCCTATTAGAAAAACTCATGTAAATTATCACGCTTCTGAAAAATCTCAGTAACCACCGTGAAGTAAGCCATTTTTTCTATGAAAAAAACACACTGACAAGAATTTGTTCATAATAATTAAGTTAAATATTATTAGAACTACTTCTGTTCCATGAGTGCAGATGTATCCCAATGTTCGCAGGACGAGTAGTAAAACCATATTTTATTCGAAACCACCATGTTATGAGCCTATAGAGCCCCCAGAAAAGTGAGCGTTGGATAGCCCCTTACCGAAATGGTGCGAGAACGTCGGATGAAGTGAGTGTTTTTTTTATAGTGATGATGATTACTGTCCGAACATTCTTCTATTTTAATTTTTCCATTTGTCAAATTTCTCGACGTGGCCATTTGTGGAACTAATAAACCGTCAGTGAGGCTGCGCTTTGAACTAATAAACTGTCAGTAGGTGATTCTGTTTGGTAAAGGGCTATCTAAACGCTCAATTATCTGGGGCGTAATAGGCTCATCACGTGGTGGTTTCGAATAAAAATATTTATTTGTGGGGTAAAGAGCTAACATGACCAGAATACTAGAAGAGAAAATATTTCCATTTAACAACAATTAATATTGTTGTGAATCACTTTTATAAACAGATTCATTTATATCGCATTTTTAACGAAAAAATATTTATTTTATACGTGATCCTACCTAGGATTTTCATCGCAAATAGTTCAACTTTCAACGAAGCAGTTGAACTTCTAACTAAAAAGTATACGTTTTTAACCAAAAGTAAAATAGCCAAATTTTCATTTACAAAAATTAATTTTCAATGAACAAAAACTAACTTTTGAGAAAATAGAGGAATTTTCAATCGAAGAGATGAATTTTCAACTAAAATTATGAATCTTCAGCCAAAAAAATAAGTTGCAAATAAAGAAGGTCAACGTTCAACCAAACTGTTGAATTTTCAACCATGAAGTTGAATTTTTAACCGAAAAGATTAATTTTCTACTTATTAATAGCGTACAGGATCGTTATTTACGTAAGGTTTCGATACTCAACTCTATAATTGGTCATGATTGAACGTTGAGCACCCACTGGAGTTCCATCGATTTCTTCTCGAGTCAATACAGTAACCCAGCCGCTTTCCATGTTTATTTTCACACGTTTCATAGTATTATAATCATATTTATACAATCCAGCCAGAAGATCATAAGTCGCTAATATTGCAAACACGTTACCATCAGATGTTGATAATACAATTTGTTCTTGGGTTGGCAAAGGTCCAAACTTAAGCCTTTCTAATTTTATTTTAATTGATTTATCGGCAGGAAAAGTGTATCGCCGAAGTTCGAATATTCGGTTTGGATTAATTAGGTGAATGATCCGAATTAATCTAAGTTGTTCAAGTCCACACTCACTTCCGTCAGGGGAAGAAAGTCTTGCAGGAGGAACCATGGTATTTTAACAGGAGGATTCCTTGAAATAGGACGCCCGGCAGGAAGAGCCTTGGGAGAAGGAGACCTGGACCGGGCATGAAAGGGTGGCTCGGTAGGAGAAAGTGACCCCTCAGGTGGAAGATTACTTTCCAAAAAATTAGAAGGTCTGCCACGAGGTACACCAGGAATGGGTTCGCCATTTGGTAAACACTCGAACTGTGAACTTAACCCTGCAGCAAGGTAGGGAAAATTAAATTTTTTAAAGTATGTTGGTATTTCCATCAGACCTGAGATTGTCAACAAATTATAAAAGATTCAAGGGATTTTATAGCACCTACAATTTCATTAATATCAACTAGAAATATTTTTCAAATGATCCATTGTTATGATACTTTTTATCTGTACAACCAATATTAATTATTTGAACAATTTTCAGAAACAAATTTGCAATTTTTCTTTTTTTAAGTGAATGGGCTGAGTTTTTGTCCACGGAACTGTTTGAGAATATTTCGGCGAAGACTCTTTGCTTTGATACTTTTCAAATCTACAACAATTGCTGATTGTTTCAACATTTGGTTTTTGTGGTGTTGGTACGTAAAATCTCTGTACGCATACGAGGGCGCTGCTTTTCCGGCCTTGAGCAATCCATGTCCTGCTCTGTGAGCACGAGTATGTTTGACTGAACGTTCCGTATCTCTTTCTTGGTGTCATTCCCGTCTCTACTAATGATTATAAGTTAGTGGTAACACTACATGGTGGCAGCGTAGGAAACGAAAGTTTCACGTGTCGAAGGGAAAACCCCAGTGTAATAGTGAAGAAAACTATGTACTAGTAAAGGCTCATCAAGTGAGGAAGAGGATGTGTCATAGAAGCGTTAAGCAACCGGTCACCGTTTAGGTAACTTTGGAATAATGTCGGAAAATGCTAATTTTAATAATAGAAATAGCGAGGGAAATAGTGGAAACGACCGGGTCGTCGTTCTTTTACCTCAAATAGCAAACGTTTTTTCACCGAACTAACTTAATTTCAGTATTGCAGCATTTTATCTGGTATAAAAGGTGCAGTGTCTCATATGGACGATATTCTAGTCTTTGGAAATACTTTTGAAGAACACAAGGAAACTCTGAGGACGGTTCTCAAAAAAACTAGAGGCAGAAGGTCTCACAATTAATAAAGAAAAATGCGTCTAGGTACGCGAAATTGATATCGATTCAGATAGAGTTAAAATAGTTTCTGAGTTTTCTGAACCAACTAATAAAGTTGAACTGCAGAGATTTCTAGGAATAGTGCACTTTGCCGATAGATTCCTTGAGAACTGATCTCAAACTTTTCGTCTCTTTATAGTCTTTTGAAAGATGATGTGTACGTATGGGGTCCAGAGCCAAAAGAGAAATTTAACTTAGCAAAGGAGACTCTGACCACTATCCTTATTCTAGCTTCTTTTTCATGCTGACCAACAAATGATTGTTAGTGCTGATGCCAGTTCTTATGGTATCTCTTCTTGCACAATTAGAACGCGAAGCATTATCATTATCATGGGCGGCTGAGAAGTTCCAGGAATATACCGCAGGTTTGTTTGTCATCTTCGAAAGAGATCGCAACCCCTTAGTTTAAATATTACAAACGAGCTTTTAGATGATCTATATTCGCGGTTACAACATTTTATACGCATATTGATGCGCTATAGATACAAAGTACAATACGTACCAAAAAAACTCTTGTAGTAGCAGATTGTGTATCGAGAAGTCCATTATCATACAAGGTGCACAGCGGCCGCGAGTGTTGAATGTGATATTAGTCGCCCCTGGATGCTTTCCTAGAGCTACCATCTGCCACACCACAGGTTTATTTATAGTCACCTGCTTTCTGATGGTCTAGAAACTAGCTTAGAATGCGACAGGTGTTTAATAAAACCGCTTTCTAAGCTGCTGCCAGTACCCCGTTGACTCCTAAGTGAACAATATGTTCAGTGCATCTTGCGTGTACTTTGCCTGTAGTCGACATCACAGTAGGATGAATAAATGCATGTTTCAGATTCCTCCATATTGTCTTCACTCCATGCCTTAGCTTGTTATACTTATGAATCTTCATTGTATATGTTGCTGCGAATTCTGATTAGGTGGACAAGCAATGTTGATGATGTGCACTCTTTTACATTTTCTATGACGCATCACGATGTCGGGTTGATTGGCTTGAATACGATGATCCGTCTGGATAGGAACATTCCAATGTCAATGTCTATAATATGTCCTTCAAAGTACTCCACTTTGGAAGCCACAACTTCCCTCATGCGATCCTCCCAATTTCTGTAGCACTCCTCGAAGTCACCTTTCGGAATAGCTAATAGCTGCTTCGTCGCACTCTGCTTTATTTACTCTACGTCTTGAAGTCGTTTTTCGTTCAAAGGAGACTTTAATTTGGGAAAGAGCCCGAAAATACAAGGAGTCATATCAGGACTTTACGTGGTCTACCGACGTTGTGTAAGGACATGGTCTTCTTCTATCACAATTACTATGAAAGAACGATCTTCATCAATTAACTCTCCCACTTTTTCTACGTTTTGAAGTTTTTTGGCCGTTGCTGGCCTGCCAGAGCGAGGGTTACTTTTAAATGATGTACGATCGCTTTTAAAGTATCTAAATCACTCTTTAATTTGAGTATCACTCATAGACTCAGAACCATACACTATTCGAATCAGAAGGATGGCTTCCGAACATGCAGGGCCAAACATTTTTGGCAAAATGTAATGCGCACGCTCTTTGTTCGGTGGGTTACGTCATCTTTAAATGCGACTTGTACGCAACTAGACGTTTACGCAACTGAACATTCCTGGAACATTCCAATGGAAGGTTGGGAGAATTCCGAAAAATATTACAGGAAGGTTCACGGAAGTAGATAAGTGTCCGCGTATCAAGGAAGGTTCCCGAGGAAGGTACCAGGAATGTTCGTGAAAAATGTTCGCATTATATAAATTCCATTAAATTGATCAATTAAATTCCTCTCGAACATTCCTTGAATTTTCCTTGGGAACCTTCCTGGATACGCGGACATTTACCTACTTCCAGGAACCTTTCTGGAAAATTTTTCGGAATTCTGCCCAACTTACATTGGTATGTTCCAGGAATGCTTAGGGAAACTTTTGTGTTATCCGGGTTTGTAGAGGGACTCACAGAGGTCCTCCCCAATAGCACATTTACCTACAAAGTTAGAACACAAGTTCGGATATTTTTCGAACAGACCTCGTATTATGCGCTCATTTTAATAACTCCGGTACCATTCCACTTCACTTCCCGGATAGCACAAATGTTTTCCTGAAAATTCCTAGAACATTCCAAGGGAAGGTTGGGAGAATTCCGTAAAATATTCCAGAAAGGGTCACGGAAGTAGGTAAATCTCCGCATATCCAAGAAGGTTCCCAAAAAAGGATCAGGGAATGTGCGTGAAAAATTTTCACGGACAGTCCGCGAAAAATGTTCCAGGAAGTTTCCCGGAATGCAGTAAATGTCCGTATATCAAGGAACGTTCCCGGAAGGTTTCGGGAATGTTCGTGAAAATTTGTCGCATTATATTAATTAATTTTATCTAATGCGAAAATTTTTCACGTACCAGGAATGTTCGTGAAAAATGTTCGCATTATATAAATTCCATTATTTAATCAATCAAATTCCTCTCGAACATTCCTTGAACTTTCCTTGGGAACCTTCCTGGATACGCGGACATTTACCTACTTCCAGGAACCTTTCTGGAACATTTTTCGGAATTCTCCCAACCTTCCACTGGAATGTTTTAGGAATGTTCAGGGAAACTTTAGTGTTATCCGGGTTAGTAGGGGGTCTCACAGAGGTCCTCCCCAATAGCCATTTACGTACAAAGTTAGAACACAACTTCGGATATTTTTCGAACAGACCTCGTATTATGCGCTCATTTTGATAACACCGGTACCATTCCACTTCACTTCCCGGATAGCACAAATGTTTTCCTGCACATTCCTGGAACATCCCATAACATATTTAAGGAAATATGGTAAATAAATATATCAGTCAGCATGTGTTTATACGGTTTGTTCACAACCCCGAGCATCAAATGTAGTCCTGGTGGTGGAATTATTTCAAATATTTCTGTGTTAGCGTTTTCTGAGAAAATTATTGGAGTATTTGTACAATTTGTGTACTTCTTCGCAGATGATGTTTTACTTCCACTGTCTTGCCAAGGAAACAAATTTTCCTTACAATTTCCAAAAGTTCTGTATTCCCCACACACGTTCAATTCATCTTTTGATGCAGTACGCCATGTGAAAGGAAAACTGCTTGCGTGTGACATGATGCCCGTTAGTACGTTGGCAAGTTTTAAATCAGTTGCTATTGGCCCTTCAAAATCCTTCAATTTTAAGAGTGACCACATCAATAAATCGTTTTCATATTTCTCTTGTGTATGTGCCACATGTGTACTTCTGTCGACCTTCTACATTTGCAAGTTCTGGTTCAACCAAAGATTGCATCGAAAGGCAAACTTTCAAAAAACCTCCGCCACTATCTATTCCGAATTGCAAATGCATTTCATCAACTTCCCTTTTTTTCAAACAAACTGGAATAATCCTTTTACATCATTGCAAAACTCTAAAGTTTCTGCAGTAGTTGCAGTATCGTTAATTTTAGTGTTAGTCACATTACACTCTTTCATACTGAAGTATGAAAGCCCATAACTTGTTCCAATTTTTAAAACATCTTCAGCAGAAACACGCTTCCCTTTTTTGCTTTCTGATTGATGTTCAGTCAAAGAAATTTTCAAAGGCTTTCCATGTTTCTGAGATAAAGCGATTACAGTATTTCTATCTGATTTATTTTCTTCAATGTTTGTCCCTCTTTCATTTGAAATTACTTTAATCAAATGACACACCAAGTGTTCTTTTTCTTTTAGGGGTATATCGTTGATAATCTGATCTTTTAAATTTTCGTAATGCTTCGGTGTACAAGAAAAATGTTATTTTCCTATTACTAATTCTGAATCGCACTTTTTGCAGTATCTTGTTTTATTTCTTTCTTTCGTATCTGATGTGTTTTTTACAAAATTGCTCTCTTTAGTTTCATCACTCTTGACCGAGCGATAAACAAGGATTTGGCAGGCATTACAAACCACTACAAGGAGGCGATTATCTTCAGCATCATAGCTCACAATCTTTTGAATAATATTTTTCAAATGCTTACTAATCTTAAACAGTTTTTTCTTTTTTTAAGACAAAGAAGGCAAATTTTCGCACGGTTTTCATCATGATTTCCAGCATGGTCTTTAAATTTTTCAGACATATTTTACGATTTTTTCACAACAATGCACTTGGTCAAAATATTCAAAAACACTAAACAACTACAGACTGCGCGATGCGCTATTGGCAAAGATATCTTGCCTACTAATGGGTAGCAAAAATTATTTTCACGAACTTGTTCTAGATATGTTTACATTAGGTAGGAGACTCTACCAATGTTTACATTCACGTGTTGTTGTGCGTTGTTGTGTTAACACAGGCATGTATGGTGATAGGTATATTTTAATACGTACTTCAAAGACTTTATTATATTTTAAGAATTTACTACATTTTTTATTTATTTTGATGATTTTTTAAATTATATATAGTTATATTATTAAACTATTATATTCACCAACTGAATTGAGTATGATTGCCAAGGTACTAAGCAGATTATAAATAACTCTCATCTTTGCCAAGTAAAGGAAAAACTGGTTATTGTATTGTTGAAGAATGTAGTTAATAGTATAACTGAAGATTATTCATGCACTTGATTAGATTAGATTATTTCCCATACTCGTTATCTCACAGATTATTTTCGTGTATTTTTCCATTCTAAGATATTTACATTTTATTGGAGTCATTTTAACGAAACACATTGGCTTACTGATAACATTTAAGCTGCGGTACAATATTCAATACATTATTAAAAAAAAGACTTGTCACCGTGATATTTCATAAGCTTTCTATGAGATGAAAAAAGTCACTGATTTGTGGTTCTGTTCGCGCTAGCTGCGTAGATAATTTTCTACGGTCGTAAAGATCCTGATCACTTACGATTCAAGAAAGTATTAGATATGTCCGAAAATTTACAATTTCATTTTTGAATGGATCTTCGCGTTTCGAGACCTCCTGTAACTGGATTTATGAATCTTTTACGGATACTAATTATTATCAGATATCTCTTATATCATAAAGTATCTTCCTTCCTCAAGTTTTTTCTCCTCTGGTTCCCCTTCACCTCATTTCCCCAGCTAAGACTCCCCTTCTCATATTCACCCTAACTTTCAATAATTTCCTCTACTACCCTTCACTTCCACTCAATTCCCCTACTACCCCTGCCTAATTTACCCTCACTTTCCCTAATTACTCTACCCAATTACTGCCCCAAATGGAAGATATCCTCGCCTAAAAAATGTTCAGGAATTACGAGATGATTGGCAAAGGAGCTTTCCCTCATAAAGCCGCGAAACAGGCGGCCAAAAACCTTGGCCTGAATCTTAACGCCAAAGGTGAGGAAAGTGCATCATTGCATCTAGATGCCTCACTTCTAAGAGCGGAAGTAAATAAAGCAGGTCAATAATGTATATAAACATCTAATTATCAATAAATAAATAAATAATAATAATAATAACTATGAATCATTTGTATTAACAGAAACGCAAAAAAATCATAATTATTTCCAAAAACTCGCAAAACCAAATTTTTTACTTACAAGGTTTTTTTGTGACATTTCAAAACAGACTTATCGGAGTGATATTGAAAGAATAAGTTTTTCCTCGTATTTTATGGCTAATTGTGAAGAAATATTTTGAATTTCAACTTGACTTACCTAATATTAACGGCCCTGAATAAAATTTACAAAAATGTATTTTTTTTCTTATGGGAAATCCGTGTTAAACTTAATGATTTGACATGAAATTGCTTATTTCACAAATTGCCCGGACCCAATGGCCCACTTTGTTAAGACCTACAGGTATAAATTTAAACCACCCTATTCTTGCACTGATTCAAGAGCTTTTTTTTTATAAATGTGAAAATCTTTAAAAGGTTTTTTTGTAAATATTCCTGCAAAACGAAGTGTCAAGCCAATAAGTGTTTATGTGTAACGAACAAAGTTCAGTGTCAATCAAAATGTCATTCCAGTATGACATATTTTTAATAAATAGCGATCAAACGTGTGTTGAATTCTATAAGTTTTCGTGAATGTATCATGCTCTTCTTTAAATGCATCATTATATTCAAAATCAAGATTATATTTTACCTATCTCGTGCCGGGTATTATATATAACGCCTAGGGATTATATAGAATGCCTAGGCAATGTATATAATATGTATTCGATTTTAAATACTTTGCCTGAAATAGCCATGCATTATATATAATGCCTACGTATTATATAGAATGCCTAGGCATTGTATATAATATGTATTCGATTACATACTGTACCTGAAATATCCAGGCATTATATATAATGCCTAGGCAATGTATATAATATGTATTTGATTACATACTGTGCC